>SMDT01000540.1:0-162217 GCA_005392925.1 Aquilaria sinensis
AACTTGTTTTTTAACTCCTGAAAGCTCTTTTCACATTTTTCAGTCCACTCAAACTTTTGACCCTTCTTGGTCAGTTGAGTAAGTACTAAGGCAATCATGGAGAATTTTGATACAAATCTCCTATAATAGCCTGCTAATCCTAGGAAGCTTCTAATTTCTTTTACAGTCTTAGGTCTTTCCCACTTTTGCACAGCCTTAACCTTTTCAGGGTCTGCTCTAAGGCCTTGTGCATCAATGATGTGTCCTAGGAAAGAAACTTCCTTTAACCAGAATTGGCACTTGGAAAATTTAGCATATAGCTGATTGTCTAACAGTGTGTTCAAGATAATTCTTAAGTGATGCTCATGTTCACTTTCATCCTTGGAATACACTAGGATGTCATCAATGAACACCACTACAAACTTGTCCAAGTATGGTCTAAACACACGGTTCATTAAGTCCATGAATGCAGCAGGGGCATTAGTCAAGCCGAAGGGCATAACTGTGTACTCATAATGTCCATATCTTGTTCTGAATGCTATCTTAGGTATATCCTCCTCTTTTACCCTTAACTGAAAGTACCCAGATCTCAAATTAATCTTAGAGAATATCTTTGCTCCCTTAAGTTGATCAAATAGATCCTCAATCCTAGGGAGTGGATACTTATTCTTGATGGTCATAGCATTTAGCTTTCTATAGTCAATGCACAATCTTAAAGGTACATCCTTCTTTTTCACAAAGAGAACTGGAGCTCCCCACGGTGAAACACTTGGTCTTATGAACCCTTTTTCAAGTAGTTCATCAAGTTGTTTCTTAAGCTCTGTCATCTCTGTTATTGGCATTCTATAAGGTGGTATGGATACTGGTGTAGCTCCAGACTGCAGTTTAATCTCAAATTCAACCTCTCTTGGAGGAGGAATACCTGGCAAATCTTTAGGAAAGACTTGTGGATAGTCTTTCACTACAGGTATCCTACTAACTTCTTCCTCAATTTCAACATCATTCAATGCATAGTATTCATCTTCAGAAATCACAGGAATCTCATCTAACACTTCTAGTTTCATGCCATGCATTTCATACACTAATTCCTTAGAATTCACTAATGCATGCACTTCATTACTAGGCAATGTGATTTCTCTTTTAGCACAATCAATCTTTATACCATACATAGCCAACCAGTTCATACCCAAAACAATATCATATTATGGAATATTCAACACTAGCAGATCAGTCATAATCTTAGTCTTTCCTACTTCTAGCTCACAGTCCTTAGCTAGTTCATTCGTGAAAAGACATTGACTACCTGCTGTTCTTATTAATGATATGTTAGGCATGAATTCAATAGGCAATTTCATAGATTCAGCTAACTTCCTAGCCACAATGGACACTAAGGCACCAGTGTCAAACAATGCATTAAGAGACATACCATTTAAATAAATGTTTCCTCTAAGTGCCCCTTGTTGGGATGTCTCCCCTTTGTCAATATGGAATACTCTTCTAGCTCTCTGCACTTGTGGCTTTGGTACTTCTAAAGCACCTCTTGGCTGAACATCTCTGACAGCTGGCATATTAGGCCTATTCTGGCCTTGCTCATCTTGCCCTCTTCTTTGGACCAAAGGGTAGTCTTTGATCCAGTGATCCAAAGCACCACATCTAAGACATGCTTGTGTCTCAAAGTAACATGGCTTCTTGCCATGGAATTTCTTGCATCGAGGACACCTTGGGCCAACAAACTTATTCTTGGCCTTGCCATCCATACGAGGTTTTCCAAACTTGGCAATGTCGTTACCTTTCATTGGCTTCTGTAGTCTTCCAGCCTGGCTGGTCTCTCCCGGTCCACTAGGAAACCATTTACTTTCAAACTCTTCCTGTTCCACCAGTAAAGCCTTCTGAACAGCATCATGGAAGGTAATGGCATTGAAAGGCCTAAAAGCTCCTGATATTAGGTCTCAGACCTCTGACAAACCTCTTTGCTTTAAGTTCTTCCAACCCGTGGTATTGTGGTGCATACCTCACAAGTTGGTTGAACTTGTGTTCATATTCCAAAACACTGAGATTATCCTGTTTCAGTGCATCAAACTCAGCCTGTTTTAGGTCTTTGATGGCATCACTTACATACTGGTCTTGGAACATCCTTGTAAATTCAGACCATGTCATCTCTAGCTCATAATCTACTCTTCTGCCTCTTTGGGCAGCATACCTATCTCTAACACTTCTCCAACATATTTCTGCACTACCTACAAGATTGTAGGTAGCCAAAGATACTTTCTTTGTGGAGCTCAAATGCATCCTCTCGAACATCTTCTCAATGAATCTTAGCCACTCCTCAGCTTTCTCCGGTCCAGCTCTACCATCAAATTGTGGAGGTCTTAGGCCTTGAAACCTCTCCAACAATCTGACATCATTAGAGCCCTCAAGATCTTCAACTCTGTGCCTCCTAGACCTGTGTGATCCCTCAGACTCTTGATGCTCTCTAGGCCTCCTTCTTTCTCTCCTTTTACTAAGGTTCCTAGCTTCTGAGTGATTGGCCCTTGACACTTGGCCATCCTCAGACCTGATTCTTCTGCCTCTAGGATGTCTTCTATCCTCATCTTCCTCAAATTCTTCATCTTCATTTCTTTCAGAAGGAACATTCACTGGGTTGTTCCTAACAACTTCCTAGTTATGCTCTTGTGGTAATGGTTGTGCTACTTGGACTGCTTGTTGTTGAGCTTGCAATAGCCTTACTAAGTTTTCATTTACTTGCGCCAGATTTCTTTGTAATTTGACCCACACTTGTGGTACATTTATTTCAGGTGCTGGGTTTTCCACTCCCTGCATAGATGGCTGCTTTTGGACACCCCTTCCATTTCTGTTGGCCTGTATCTGCTCAGTAGGAGGTCTTAGGGGTCCTTGATCCCCTCTCCTTGTGGCTACCATTTTCCTGTTTCATGATCAATAAAAGAGCACAATATACATAGTACATTAGGTACTTAACACTAGCAGCTGACCCAACTAAGTTCTATGTATGTAACTATGTGCATGCATGATGGAACTATATGCAACTCCAATCCAAACCATGCTCTGATACCAACTTCTGTTACCACTCTGAGTATTTAAATACAGTGATTAATTTTAGTGAGCTCAAGCCCCAGGCAGTCCATGTCCTGTAGGCCAAGCAGAACATGTTCACTATGTTTACCCAAGTGGCCCTCTTGGACAATATGCAAAGATGTGTATATTGGTCCAACCATCACACACATATTCACATACAATTTCATCTAGAAGTAATGATGATAATGAAATTATTTATTCCTGGCCAATATGAAATTTGAGTAAAATCCCCAAGTGCATGTACAATCATATGCACACATGATGCTATTGGTGTGCATCTTTTTTTTTTTCTTTCAAACTCCCACACTGTGTCCAACTCAAATTCTACCCATGCTCTCCAATGCCCTAAAGGTTCTAAACCCTTTAATACCCTTAAAATTTCATAGGGAAATAGGTTTGAGACATTAAATCCATCTAAGTTTACAATTATGGATCTTACACTTAACCGGGTACAAAAGACCATATGAACAGTACTCAGCAAAATCAGCCAATTTTGACAGCCCATAACTCCGGCTACAGAGAACCAAATCCTGTGATTCAAAATCCAAGTTATTCCTCTTGAAGCTTTCTAAGTGTGGTCAAAATTTCATAGCCAAATCCTTTATGTACAGAAAGTTATGGCTGCTGGAGTACAGGGTACCAAATTTTAGCCACTATTGACCATTATGCCCATACAAAATTTCATAATATTCATACACTTCATTTCCAGGTGCAAAACCCACTTGGTAGTGTCCATATATGTCTTACACACATGGGAAAACCATTCCCCTGAATTTAGAGTCCTTCTAACCATCATTCATAAAAATGCCATCAAAACAGCCCATAAACACCATATGGACAGCATTGTATACACACTTCAAACCACACTCCATTGATCCATATATCCTTCTCACACTACACATACAACATACCCAGATCATTTACATGCATTGATGCACCACATACATGACAATAACTTAGTTAATACGTACACTAAGCTTCTTGGAGAACTTCAAAAGCACTAAGCACTCCAGAAACTTGAAGGGACCAGCTGCTGCGTAAGGCAGAAAGTACCATTACTAAAAATAGCTAATGTGCTCCAAAAATCATGAAAATTTCCAGTTTACAACTAAACATATGGGAGTTAATATACCTGAAATTTCACAGAGAAATTCACACGATAGCTATTATTTTGAATGCTCTCTTTCAGGTGCTCCTGAAATGGACAGAAAGGGGGTAAGTCTCTTTGAAGAAACTTAGTAAGGGCTTATCATTAGAAACTTGAATTCCCAGAAACATACCTGAAATAAAAAGACATAAAGACACAAAAACAAAGCACATATACAAAAATATAGCCATCCAAATGCACAAACAAACAGAACACAATCAAATGCAATGCTGGCAGCAATACATCATTAGGGTTAGTCCATAAACAATCAAATAAACAATATGTAATCACTATGGCAGCCCTCCTCAAGCTAATGCTTGGTCTTAGGAGGTTAATTGGTCTTAGTTAGTACTAACTTGGGCTCTAGAAACCCCTGTAAAAACTGCCATCTTAGTGCATGAAAAACAGTAAGGCTGGAACCTTGTTCATGCACTCCCCCTTAACCCATACTTGGTTCCTTGAGCTTTTTGCTCTCTTCCAAGCATGGTCTTAGCTTCATGGATGCTTGATTATCATCTTAAGACAGTAAACAACCATGAAACATGAAGATAAAACCCTTACCTAAGTTGTGAAAGCTGAAATCTTCCAGAGATACACAACAAACCCAGAATTTAGGGTTTTTCTTGTTCCTGGTGCATCCAATTGCCTTCCTTTTTGATTTCTTGAGAGCTTGTGCTGTGGTGTCAATGGAAGCCTATGGAGGAGCTAAGGAAGAAGGCTGTGGCTGGTTATGGCCGAAATGGCCAAGGAAAGGCAAGAAATGAAGATATTTTGCTTGATTTAATTAGTTTAACCTTAACCTTCAGTTAGGTCACCATAAGTATGCCTTAAGCAAGGACTTGTTGGCTAATCTTTAGCCCACATTTTTTACCTTAGAACCTGGAAATAAAAGGCTGGGATAATCCTAGAAATGGCCATCTTTGACTCTTGTCAAATGTTTCCCATTCTTAAGTTATTTTGTGGAACAATTGTACACCTAGTTGTCCTAGGTTCTTGAATCATAGCTTTTGTTTCCTTTATGTAATTGAGCATCCAAAAAATTGCTTCCATACAATTCAAATCCTTCCAAATCTCTCTTTTAGGGTTGTACAATTGAGTACCCAAGTCTTGAAATCTTGCAATAAGACCCATAGATCACTTGTAAAACAAGCAATCCTTTAGGGCTTCCCTTAGTACCAAGTAACCATTGTAATCTTTTAGGGAGGTGTACATTATTCACTTTACCCCTCAGATTTCATTCACTGTGGTGAAAATTATGCTATATAATGGTTTATAACCATTATGCCTTTATACTGTAATTTTCCAATTTGTTGAGGTGGTAACAACTTCGATGATAGGTGTGCTTGCCTATGAGTTCAACTATTTGTTTGAGTATAAATGGATTTGACACATCCACATTGTCACTAGTGTAGTGGAAAAGGTTTGTCATGAACTACAAACACACTGAGTCTTCTAGCACCATTGCCGGCAAACATTTGTTGAGTTTGCTACTTAAAAAGTTAATCTCTACTAATCTAACCATTTATTTTATTATAGTATTTTTCTTTAAATATATATTTTTTATTTTTAGTTTGTTGATTTCTTCTTTATTTCTTGTAGGAATTTTAAGGTGTGACTCATAACCATTTTAGTGAAGTTGTCAAAGTAGATTCAGAAATTGAAAGAACTTTGAGGCAAATTTTAACTTTGAATGCTTTCGAGTCACAACTTCATATTCTGAGTTTGAGCAATAAGGAGATAATTAAGAAGGATTAATCATGGAAGACCACAATTAAGCTAGAACCATGCTGGAGTATTCTAAACCTTCTTTTGAAGGGATGGAATTCAGTATAGTTAGACCTCTTATCAATGCCAAAAATTTTGAGATCAAGCCGAATATTATTCATATTGTGAAGAATTGTGTTCAGTTTGATGCACGGCAGATGAGTATCCTAATGCTCATATTGTAAGTATCCTAGAGATATGTGACACATTCAGAATTAATGGAGCTAGTAAAGATGTGACAACCTTCCCTAGTGCATAGGCCAATGGCTGAATGGATTAAGAATGTGAAGTACTGAAGGAGGTAGAGGAGTCTAGTGTAGGAAACCTAAACATGAAGGTTTAAGGATGCATAGGTGGAGGATCAAAGGTAGGCTTACCTGGCCTAAGGGAGGCGTGCACTCAAGGAGGCTTAGGGACACATGAAAGATTTACAAGGTGAAGAACTCTATTGAAATATTAATTAGGTGGCAATAACGGAGGAATCTTTTCTTGGAGACCACATAGCACCATGCACAGAAGTAGGCTTACTTGGGCTAGCGTTTGAGTCATTTCTAATGCCACATGGCCTAACTGGGATTTTTGCATGGCTTTACTCACTAATCTAGTAGCTAATTGGGTTTTGTACATCATTTTGGCAAAACCAAGCTTTTCTTGGTAAGGGAAGCTCAGATGCTAACCTACTAAGTGAATGAAAGGCAAAGAAAGTGAGAATTGGGTGTATTGAAGGAATTGATGCCTTGCTCCAGCCCTGGGGAGCAGGTTGGTAAGCTTAAATGAGGCCTGGAAGTGTTGGCAGAAATTTTATCATTTGGTAAGGATCACTATGTGTGTTTCACTATCAATCTATAAAGTATATTCTTATTCTAGTGAAATGCTAGGCACCTAGGGGATGGCAATGTTGCTACATAAACCTAAGAAGCAATATGGGTTAGGGTTACCTTTGGGTAATTATGGAAATTCTAGTATTTTTTTTAAAACCATTTGAAAAGTAAGGGGTGAAAAAAAATCATTTTTTTTCTTAGGGTCATATTTAGCTTTAATAATGGAATAAAATAAGGCGAAAGGCCTCCATGAGAACCTTTTGAATCACTTCGCTACTTGTACTTGATTCAAAAGATTCTTTTCTTAGCGGTTAAAATGAAGTTTTCATATGTTATGTATGATTACTAATTAGCTATATAGAAATCAACCATTAGGACTCGGGTTTGAGTTGGTGAGCTCAATCCTTAAGTCAGGAACTCTATAGTAGGTTAGTATAACTAAAGGGATTAAAGGAAATGAATCTAGTATAGGGTAATGCTTGCTAGGTCCTGTTGGCTGCCTAGGGTAGCTGGAGTTGTGGTTTGTGTGTAATGTGTGCTTGATTGATTGTTTGTGCATACTGACCCTATAGTTTATATGCTTTTGTTGTTATATATATATATATATATATATTATATATATATATATATATATTGTGTTCTTCTTAATTTAGTGTTGTCCCTACACATGTTTGGAGGGGTTAAGTCTTCGGACTTAACTATGTTTCTAGGCTCTATAGTTGTGTTGTGAATCCTTACTAAGTTTTATAACTCACATCCTGTCGTAATGTTCTTCAAGGACAAGTTTGGAAGGGTATCTTGGAGGCCCTTGTACTGTTGTTTGTTACTAGTTGGGAAGGTAGTACTTGACTCACTTTACTATTGCTCAAAATCTAAGTTGTACAAGTATTTTGTATAAGACAAGCTTATGGATTGAAGATCATTTACCTACGGGAACTTAGTGGTTATGTGTGTGGGAACATGCCTTTACAAAAGGTGTAGTGCTTCAGAGGTGTTTTTACTAGTATTTTGGATGTTGTGTATGTATCAGGCCAAGACCTAACTAGGGTGGCCGTTGGTAGGCTTGCTAGAATGCATAGTGTAAACCTCAATGTGCATGCAAACTCTATGATTTTGTAAATAAAGACTAGGGTTTTTGGTTATCATGCATATTTAGTTTTGATTAGCAAAAGTTAGTACCACACTACACAAATGTATGCTTGGGTACAAAGCTGCCTTAGAGAGAATGTTTTGAATCATAGTTGAGGCGGTAAGCATTCTGGGGTGCACACCCACTGTGGCCTGGCTGTGTGCTGGGGGCACATCTCTTGTTAAGTTTCTAGGATAATAAATAAAAAGTAAATTGGTATTCTTATTGAAAGACTTTACATCTCGAAGGAAACTAAAGTAACAGATTTGAGAGATTTATGAGTCATTAGTAGCACTACATTAGCAAGGCAAGGCCAACAATTTTGTTAATTATCTTAACCAAGGTTTTCAAAGTCCATATTTAAATCTTAGAAATTTACAATTTTATGATCTAAAATAGGATAAAGATTTGATTAGATTCTACAATTATAAGTATGGTTCTGATCTAATTATATAACTATGATTCACAAAAAACCAAAAAAAATTCCTTATTGAATCCCATTTTTTACAACCTTGATCTTGACTTTGTTGTTTGTCAATTTTTTCATGGAAAATATTTTCATGAATCATCTTTCTTATAGGATAAATGTCTAGCTTTAACTGTCGCAATTGGAGGGTTATCTTAAAGGGACATAGAGTGTTATAAGTTGGACATTTTGAGATGATGGGTCTAAGTGCTTTAATTAATATATGAAACTATAATTGCATGGCTCATGGGGCTTCTACAAAGCCAATTGCTCAACCAATTGTTGGGCTTGAGTACTTTATAGTGGCTTGTTTAATGTTCTAATCATGTGGGTTTGTTGGAATATTTCAACATCTAAGGCCATCTCTAGCATCTTGCAAATTTCCTTATGTATGAGGTTAGTTGATGATGTTTTTACATGGGGAATGATAGATTTGAGTCTGTTTACTATCAAGCATGCATATTATGTCACTTGTGCTTTATTGAGTGGTCATTCTTTGATTTTATTATATTCAATTAGTATGTTTCATGAAATTTAGAATTGCTAACCCAAGTTCTTCCCATATGAATCCATTGATCATATTATACTCTCTTGTTCATTTACTTTAGCAATTTGAAATTTTTCTTAATTTACAAACCCGCCACCCGTATATAAATATATATATGTATGTGTACACCTGCCTCATCATTTCATGATTTGCTTTTCAATATAATGGAGGATTCAAATGATTATTTGAACCCTGTTATGGCTGACTAGTTCTTTTGGTAGAATAGGATGGAGGTATTTTTCAATTTTATTGGTTTTTTCCTATGAATTTTATGGTATATTATTCTTTAGTGGTCCACTGATTAGAGAATTTTTGTTCCCAGGCACATTTCTATTGTATTTTATTTTAAGTAACCCAATGGGATACTCCATGTTCTAGGATAATCAAGTTTATTATGGTTGTCACTCTATGCTTAGATGTAGTTTGTGTGGTGGTGAAAAATGATCTTGGCCTACTAGTTCTTATGCTTTCTCAAAAGCTTTGTTTTAATTTCCCCACAATGGTTGAAGCTTTTTTATCGAACATACCAACAATATAGTTATGATAGGTTATGTACTTGTAATCAAATTTTATATATGTTGTTACATTTGTGTTGAAATTAGTTACGTCATCTTTAATAAAAATCATGGCTCCATAGGTTTCCTAGGATATGGAGTTACATTTATGGTTATACAGTCACATAAAAAGATGTTTGTACAGTTGTTCATTTTAAAGGCCTTTTCAGATGCATAAATTCAAGATGCTCTTTCCTAAGTATGGAACTTTAAAGGGCCTAGGTGAAATCAGATTAAGCTAATTGTATTTAAAAAATAACGGTCTTTCAAAGGGTAGTTTATCTAGTGCGGTTAGATCTTATGCTCAGGGTGATTCTTTCTTAAGAAGCTAAACAAAATTTATATTACTCTCATTCATAAAGTTTAGCATCCTGAGTCAATTTCATGATTATTGCTAATTAGCTTGTGTAACACAGTATACAAAATTGTTTTGGAGTTTTTGGCTAATTGGCCAAAGCTATTCCTAGGTTGTTTGGTGTTGAAATTCCAAAATGTCTTTATCCGAGGACTTTACACAGCATAACATCATCATTGGCCAAGAACTTTTTCAGGCCATAAAATCTATTAGCAAGTCAAGGTAGCCTCGGGGCTATAAAGTAACTATAACACTAGACATTAAGAAAGCATTTGATAAATTGTACTAGAGCTTCATCAAAGTTGTCCGTTAAACAATTAACTTCCCTAAGTAGTGGATTAATTTCATAGTGCAATGTGCTACTACATCTCTCATATTCAGTACTAGTTATTTGAAGTCTAATGTATTGGTTCAATCCTAAGCTAGGCCTTAGCCAAGGTGATAGCCAAGGTGATCCCCTTTCTCTATACCTGTTCATCCTGTGCAATGAGGCTTTCTCCAGTTTTCTAGCGATTTAGCAATCTATGGGATTACCCCTTCCATAAAAGCGTGTATTAAAGAACCCGACATTAACCATCTCACCTTCTCAAGTGGTTGCCTTATCTTATTTAGACTAGATGTTTATTCCATTCATGCCTTGAAGGAGTTGCTTGAGCTGTACCAAATTGTGCCAGGTCAAGAAATTAAGTTCTAGAAATTTGAGTGGTCCTCTACTAAGAACAACCATAAGTGGTTCATTTTACTCTTCAAGAAAATTTCTCTTTTAGCTAGTGAAGTAGTCATGAAATATTTGGCATCCTATGTAATTGTGACTTTTCTAGAATTGCTTCAATTGACTTCCTAAGTAATAGTGTTGAATCTAAATTAGTGGCTTGGAGAAAAAAGCTTTTAAATATTGTCGGTTGCATTACATTAACTCAAGCTTCTATTTCATTTCTTCTGGTTTATTTCATGTCACTTTTCTACATATTAGTAATGGTGATCGATAAAAATACTAAAAAAATGATTCAATTTTTGTAGGAAAAGGGCATAGCAAATGCATAGGATTCACTTCTAAGGTAGATTCCATCTTACTTTTACAAAAGGTATTAGAGGTTTGTCGATTAGGGATATGCAACATTTTAACCAAGTGTTATTGGCTCAGACCCTCTAGAGAATTATGCACAAGGGTCCCAAATCCCTTATAAAAAGGGTCATAAAAGCTAAATATAACAAAAATGAATGTCTTTGGAATGCAGTTATAGGGTGTAATCTAACCTCAATTTAGAAAATTTTGGTCTTAAGGAGATAACTCTTGGAACCTCATTTATGTTGGACAATTGGGGATGGGAAGTTCATTGACATTTAGTAACATAACTGGTTCTTGTGGGTCCATTTCACCAAGTTGCGTGAGAGAATGCTAGAAACTCCAACTCGAACATGGTCAAACATGGTGGTTAATATACTCCACTTGAAATTAAAGAAGTGGAATGTGGTTACTCTAATTCCCTACTTCTCCAAGAAAATCATTCAAGTGATCATGTATTGTACCAGAAGAATTATTTTAGGCAAGGATTGGGTGGTTTTAGAAGGCACCCAAGTTGCATTCAAGGAAAAAAAAAAGGATACCTTTACATCAACTTAATAAGGTTCACCATGGTGATATTAGCCTTCTGATTCAACAACTACATAAATACATCAAGAAAGTTTAGGCTGTAAACATTCCTCTAAAATTTAAGACCATTCATTTGGAAGTGTTATTCAACAACTTTTCCTGAAATGGCATAACTTTATAGGAAAAACATCATACTCTTGCCATAGTTTCATAGTTTTGTAGTGTGTGGTAGAAGAGGAAGTTTTGATCCACAAGTTTTTCAAGTGTTAGGATTGCAGAATAGTTTGGACAAAGACTTCTAGTATCTTAACCCCTACTTAAGGAAAGGCTTCTAGGGTTTGGCTTTTTAGCACACAGTGACATGCTCAAGACTCCATTGAAAGAAATAATCTAGTTATAACTACCTTGTGGTTATTCTAAATAATTTGTAATTTAATATTTTTTAATGGTGAGTCAATAAGGCCATGTCAAAATCTACATGAAAGGTGATGGACGCCTTAAAACCTAAGAAACTTGAAGCTCCACAAAGAACAGAATGCATATGCCACAAACTTTGGTCTGAAAAGGAGAAATTGATAGAGAGGGAAAAAAAGGTAGTTAGAAATAGAATCAAAGGTGAAAATAAAAGCCATAGTAAAGAAGATAGAAGAATATTGATTGGAAAAGAAGGAGAAGAAGCACTAACGTGCCAAGGAGTTGAGAAAAAACAAAAGAAGAGAATAATTGTACAAAGCAACTTGAATCTTTGTTAATCTGTCTGTAATCTATGAATTACAAACTTTACTTAAAGTATTCCTAGATAGGGTAGTTAGTGGTACTTGGAAGGAATGGACTAGAAGTCCAAAATCACTTAAAAGACTAGTTCCAGTTGTATTTGAACTCCTAAATGCACTATAGCACCTTTTTAAATGTACAAACTATGTGGAATTTATCCGATGTGCAACAAACATGTCCTTTGGCCTAAAAATAAGTAAAATACACCAAAATAATAAGAAAATTTTGAACAAAAGTCAAGGAAAATCTTAAGTGCTTGAAATAGGCTCATTAGGTCTCTTGGGTGCATGTTCAGGCATGCCCTAGGGGCCCTTGTGGCTCATGGTTATGCCTCCACCTCTCGGAAAGTTCTCTTGGTTTCTTGATCTTAGATCTCCAGTAAATTGATGGAAATCAAAGAATTTGGCTCCTAGAACCCTTTTGCTACACTGGAAATTTGACTTGCTCCATAATGAGTCTCTTTAGTGCTCCTTGCATGTTCTTGGCCTTTTTCCTTGTTATGGGTCCCGAGTTCATGACCAATGGATTCTTGAGACCCCTTATAGCTCCTATGCTAGCTATTCCTTTATCATCTCCTTCTTCCTCAAAAGGATTCACCATTGAATCATCTTTTATATCAAACAAGGATAGGTCAGAAACAATGAATTTTGAGCTAACATTATGCTCACCTTTTAAGTCCAACTTCTAGGCATTGTCATTGACCTTTTCTATGACTTGGAAGGGTCCATCTCCTTGATATGCTCATATCTATACATCTTTTCTATTTGATTTTCCTTGATAGTTGCTTGTGTTTTGATATATTTCTTGTAGGAATCAATGCTTCATTGATATATTTCAGCTTTTTGCGGTTAGGAAGGATTTTCCACAAGCTTTAGAGTTGAATTGTAGGTTTTGGAAAAAAATTGCTGTAAACACAGCTTTAAACATGGCCATATTAGCACTAAATGCACCCGGGTTACCTTGTTACATGCCCATGTTTAATGTCACACCCATGATCCAAACCATGACATCAAATGTTTGAGAATTTTACATTCTAGAGGCGAAACACAACCATGGTGATACCTGTGTTTGCATGCTATTACAATTTTCTCGAGTTATTTTTGTAGAAATGAAAGGAAAATAGGTGGAAGCACCTAGAGGATATAGATAAACAAAATAGGAGGAAAAAACACATAGAAAGAAAGTTTAGTTTTTATAGTTGAAGGCTGCCAGAGGTAGTTTAGATGATCAGTACTGGTTAGTTCATGCTAGAGTAAGGATTTCTTGGAGGAGAAGAATTTTAGAGATGGAGTAATCGATTCTTAGTTTTATTTTGTTTCTGTTGTATTTCTGCCATGAATGGCATCAAATAAGCATAAGTCATAAATCACCCACCTAAATTAACCTTGAATTAGCAAACATTAAGCATCACAGGCCAAAAATTCCTAATTCCAAAGGATACTTTAGGCTTCCAAGGTTCCAAGGCACAAATAAGGTTCATGGCACCAAATTAACACAAACCCAACATTACCCAAGCTCATTTAACCTCAAGAAACAAACAAAACCAAGCATCAAAACCATGGATGTAAAACAAGCTTATCTTCTCATAGGTACTAGGAAAGCCTTAAATTTTCACAAAGAAATCTTGATTTGAAAGAGATTTGGGCAAGAAATGATAAGGGTTAGAGAATAGAAAGAGCCATATATTTTTAGGAGAAGATGAAGTGAATAGTGGCAAGCTCATTTCCTCCAACTTGTTTAAATCAACAAATCTTCCTCTTACTCAAACTTTTAATTTTTTTTGTAAATGCGCCTCTTCCCTAAATAGTTACTTTGGTATTAAAAACTTAGGCAAAATTTACTAGCTTGTGCTTTCGCTTTTAAAAATGTAAGCAAAATCTACTAATTTAGGCTTTGGTTTTAAAAACAATCATTTTAACTCTAAGGAATTATTCCAACCATCTAAGATGCAAAATTACCATTTTACCCCTAGGTCAAACTTAGTGCCATAAACAACTTAAAACAAACTAAACCTTAAATAACTTACTTGATTTTGTTAAATCACTTTTAGTAAAGGTACTTAAGCTAGGGATTTATGAATTTACCTCGCTCACTGACCTTCTTGCTAGGAAGGCAGCTGTAGCACTCAATGGACTACAAAAACCTATAGGTTTGCTCAATCATGAAGAACAGGGTCGACTATGTTGAAATTGTTGCTCTTGGGTGAATTGGGATCTAGAGATTAGAAAAGTCTAGAGAGCAATTATTCTATTTGTCATTTGACTTGTATAGATGAATGTAGGAGCGATGAAGCATAAGGAGTAATAGATCCTTCTACTAACTTTGCAGACAATCCATTTTTAAAATGGATTCAAATTTAACAAAGCCTAAAACCATGACATGTACTCCACATGGCTGATGATTCCTAGTATCGATTCTTACTTTGTGAAGTGCTGATTGGATAAGGAGCCTAGTTGCGAGGAAATGGATCATAAGCTGATTCTGTTCAAAGCTTCCTTTAACAACTTGGGTCCAAACTTAGGGGCGGTTGGCCATCCACCTGCAAGACACTCTAATGCTAAAGTTAGAGCAAAAGTGTGTGTCTTTGTGCAATAATGCTATCATTGATGATCTTCAATAAGAGTGAGGAATGGTATTTGTATGTTTAGGGTTGTTCAGTTCTTCTTGGAATTTGTAGGATATTTACATGTACATGGGTTAGATCCAACTTTTGGTTTTGCCATGTGTATTGTTTGATCTTGCATAGAGGCAAGCATGAATGACTATGTTGTACTAATTACTGAAAAGGCTGCTCAGCTTAGCCTTTTGTTATGTGGGGCCTCAACCTAATTAGAGTGCTCCTTATGGCACCTAGACAAGTGAAGCACTGCATCATGGCCATTGACTACTTCATTAAGTCGGAGGAGATAAAACCCGTAACAATGATAACCTCTCAAATTCTTAAATTCTTGTGAAAGAATATAATCTGTTGATTTTGGTGCCCTCGAGCCATCGTCATGGACTATGACAAGCAATTTGATAACCAATAGGTGAGTAGATTCATAGAAACAGAGGGGATTTGGCTTTACTTCACACCCGTGGCCCATCCGCAATCAAATGGGTGAGTTGAGGTCACTAACAGGACCATAAAAAAAGGATTGTAGAAGAGGCTATGCAATGCCAAATGAAAGTGGGTAAAGTGGTTGCCTAGTGTTCACTAGGACTATAGAATGACACCATAAAGGTACACTAGCGAGAAGGCTTTCATTATGGTTTATGGAATGAAGGCACCCATACTTGTAGAAATCACACACCCCAATTTATGGGTCTAGGCATGTGATCTAGAAGAGAAAAACAAATCACTGAAAGGGAGACTAAACTTCCTGGAAGAATTGAGGGAAGACGCTTGAGTTCACATAAGAGCTTTTAGGTAGAAAGTAACTTTAGCCTATAAAGGGAGAATTAAAGGAATGGCAATTTGGTAGGAGGTCTAGCAGAAATAAATCTGGTATAGAGATAGTAAGACAAAATTAGGATGGGCTCTTCTTGGTATAAAATGAAGTAAAAAATGGGGTTTATGAATTGATGGATTATGAGGGTAGGATAGTGCCTAGGACCTACCATTCAAAAAGACTTATAACCCTACTTTGTATGAATGATTCGATTTAATAAAGGCATTAATTCTTTTTCCAAATTTATTCTTATGAATGAACCCCAATGGATCGACATACAAACTTAAGGATATAAGCACCAGGTTTGCTTATTCATATGGATGAGTCCTTTATAAGGCACTTAGGAGCTACGGTCACATAATGGCCTTATCCTATCTTAAGACAAGTAAAACACTGAACAAAAGCCTTCAAATGAGGCCAACCAATTAAAGAAGCAATCCCAATAATTATTGGAGGTTAAGCCAAATTAATAACAACGAAGGCAAGGGACGTGCAAATAAGAAATGATAGCTAACTTAGAGGAACAAAGAAAAAGCTTAAAAAGACTTCATTAACTCCATCCAAATAGTTACAAAAATTCCCTTGGAAAATTGGAGGCATAAATTTGATGTTAGACCAAATAAGTCAATTGATTGTAAGAATGGCCGTTGGCGTGAATGACCGGTGGGGAAGCACAAATCATATGAAGGAAAGATGGACCTCGTATAATTAGCACCCACCGGCACCAAATCTTGTAAAAGTACCATTTGTAAACCTTAGGACCAGTCAGATGCAAGAGGTACTTCGACAAACCTATGGATAGTAACCATCGAGCAAGAAACAGGTGGAGAGGACACCTAAAATTCACTTGCTACAAGAGCCTCCTAGGTATCCATCGTCACTAAGCCCTCATCAAAGGTTGCTACACCTAGATTCTTGTCCTTCCACCATGCATTAATGTCTAAACCTAGATCCACATATGCAAAGAAGGACAAATCCAAGTTCGTATGCCTTTTGTTGAACTAGAAATGGAAAGAGAGAAAGCCTTCTTTGAATTCCTTGAAGGCATCCTTACTGAGCCATCTCTTTGGCCCTTTAACAACCAACACAAGCTCTTTAACATGGGCATTAGCATTATCGTGAAGATCTTGGTGTGATTTTTGTTAGCAAGAAGAGATTGTGCCAATCCATTTAATCTAAACAAGCAGAGAATGATGAGTGGTGGAAGATGAACCAGCCTTGCCCTCGGGAACAAGTGGGCCCAATGAAGGTCCTCTTTGATAGCCACCATTTTTTTCTTGGCAACTTTTAGTTGAGCCCTCAGCCACTAGGCATCAGCAAGGGTAGAAACCACCCTCTCCTTGGCATTGTAAAGAGCCTTTGCCAACTCCCCAATCTTCCAAGCTTGATTAATGACAATATTTCCCCATTTCTGGTTCTCCTCTTTTATCTCCCTAATCTCTTTTGCTAGCCCTTCCTGAGAGAAATGCTCTGCTGACAGCTCTTTATTAAGTGCCACATTTGATGACTTCAAGCCATTGACCTACATAGCACTTGCATCACCATCCTCGGGCAATGCACTTCTCCCCAATGCCAAAAGTGACAATGGTTTCATGTGGTCAAAAGCGATTACAAAGGTGCGCTTACAAGGACACTAACAAAAATTAAAAGAATGCTTGAAGAAAGCCAACTGCTACACTCATCAATTGGGCACCGTCTCCCCATAGAAGGTTGGCGAGATGATGTTGAACCTTTGGGTTCCTTAGAGCTTTTATGATGTGATGGGCAATTCCAGTCTGATCATCTATGATGGACTCATCCAAATCCACCGTGTACTGTGGATCAAACACTTGGTTTGGTAGGATCCCCCTAAGTGTCAAATAGTGCTTTTATGCCTAGCCTCGTTCAGGGACTAAGTTATGGGTTATGAAGCAATTGGCCAGCTCATGAATCAAAATGCAGCCTCGGTGAGTGGACCTTAAAGCCAACCTACTAGCCCCCCTCTTGAGGCTTTCTCTGTTACAACTCCTATAGTTATCACGGTGGTGGGTAGGAAGAGGAGAAAATGCCTTCTGTGAGGAGTTTTCTAACCGTCTTCTGTGACGAAGTAGATTTGGAATGAGGCCCATTTCCCCTAGAACGCTTTGAAGAGGAAGCTGGATGAAAAGATCCATAACCAGCATAGAATGTATTCAAGTTAATGCCCTCGAAGAAGGGAAAGTCACCAAGAAAACAGGTTATACAGTCACCTCCTATTTGTGATACTTCAGCATCCTTGGAAACTGAAGAATGGGGCTTCTTTTGAATGAACTTAGATTCCTATGCTAGGTGAGAGTCATCCGAGTGCACTACTACAGATGCTGACTTGGAAGTAGGGGTTGCAAAAAAGTACCCTGGAGCCCCAAGGACATGGGCAGCCTCTGCTGGTAGAAGTTAAAGTTTTCAGGCATCATCTAGCCTGTCAATGATGGTCTTTCACTACCTCAAGTATTCCTTAGCACGATTGCCCCTATCCATGAAGGACTACAATTAACTTAAGATCATTCCAACAAATTAAACTAGGAGGGAAAGATAAAACGTGCAATGGATACGGCCTTTAGGATCTTTTAGGCCTTACTGAGCACTGAAGGCCACCTCAAATGATTTAACCAATGGCCCCTTCTACCCTAAAACCCATTCGACCAAATTGATCACATCAGGGTCTGTCCGGTGGGCCCTATTAATTCCCACCCACTTGAGTGCCATAACCCCTATTTTTGTATAAGGAATAAGGAACAGCTGCCCAAATTTTTCTTTCCCCACTATAGACTCTAGCCACATGAAAAGCTTGTTGTGTGTTCTGTGCCCTTCAGGGCCCTCATACAATAATGGCTTTTTGACAAGGGTATGTTGGGGGCCCATGATGAATTTGCAAGGGAAGCCCCACTTTATCTCCCTTAAAGTGTAGAAGAAGCAATCCTTACCATCAACCCACAAGTCCTTGTAGGCAATGAAAGGGAAGGACTAATGTCCCCTTCGGTTGACAGGGGTGACATGGATGACCTTCGAAAGTGGGTCAACCATGGCCATTTTGTAAGAAATGATGAAGGAATTGATGTAGGTGAAGGAGTTTAGAGTCAATTACAAGGGTGGAATTTGGTAATGCTCACAAAATTGTTCCGTGAGAGGGTGCAGAGGAAAATGAAGTCCTGCTTGTAGTTGGCCTACAAAGACCGTGAGAATGTTGGATCTTGTATCACCCCCAAGGAGGCCTCTGTCCTCTAGTACCTAGGCTTTCCTTAAGGCAACAACCACTCTCTTAGGTCCGTAGTACCACTTTTAGAAGCACTCCCATCTACTGCCTCATTAGTGGGTCAAGAGATATGACTAGCAACAACCCTTCTTGGTGACCTTGGAGATGGCATCTATGAAAAATTAGTGACAAGAAAATAAAGGTTGCCACTAGCACAGAATGGACGAGAAGAAAAAGAAAACAAATAATTAAGCAAAAACCCACACTGGAAGAGAATCGGAAATAAGGAAAATAACATGCACCCAAACTACTAAAGCAGAAATGAGTTACAAAAGCCAAAAGCCATTACCCTTTCAAATACTATGATGTATGAAGGATCCTAGAACAGTACAAATGGGCATTATACTTGAACACAAAATGGCAAAGCATTGAGTGGAACATCCTAAAGATTTATGGCAGTGTTTCTACCCCTTCTTGAAAATGTAAGACCCTAGCCTACATTTTCCTAAAAGTACAAGGAGTTATTGGTAATATATGGGCCTATACATGGCCTATAACGAATAAAGCCCATGTTAAGAAGGTCGACAATGGGACATGATGAGCCTAACTCTAAATGAACCAAAGAGGAAGCCCAGTAAAGACAAAAACAAAATCCACTAATTACGGGATAATTCCTATTTGGAAGCGATCCACTTGGATCTCCCATAGCTACATAAGCTCCCCTCACCAATACTGAGGTACAGGGAATTCATTTCATAGCCTATTACTCTCGTTCTTATAGGAATTAACTTGATCATTAATGGGTTTTCACAGAAAAAATATCCCCAGGCTCTAATTATCTTTGGTTGTAGGATCTCTGGTTCACCACCCCCTTTAGCTTCTCAGCTGACTCTGCCCAATTCACAAGATCCCACTTTAATTGTCAATACAATAGTGAGATTTTAAAAAGGAATAATGCACAAGTTTTAAAGTATAAAAATGATTGAGTATAATTGTTAGCATAAAGGATCCAAGCAACATTACATATGGTTAGATTGATAAAATGATATCTTGGATTTTTATTTTCCAAAATAATTTTTGCATTCACAATTTGTTCGAAAATAATTCTACTACTTGGAAAGTTAGGAAAGTTTCTTTCCAAAAATTGTGAATGGATGATCTCTATTAGAAAGTGAAAATCTAATAATTAGCTTTTTTAATATAACTAAAGATAATATTGTATGGAGTCTTTCCCTTATCTTTCATACTTAATCATTTTTATATGTTAAAACTTGTGAATTGTTACCTTCATATATTCTATTTTTAAAAATTTTGAAAATTCTTGAACCAAACTCCACTAATTTTATCTATTCAATTATAATTTTAGCATTAATTTGACTTTATCAAAAACTACTAACCAACTTTTATAATTTTATTGTGGATATGCATTTGTGAGTTTGTAACTTGTCTCACATAGATGAAACATGTCTAATGTAATTTATTTATATATCTTATAATTAATAATCATTTTTTTTGTTTGTGCACTTAAAATTATCATTACAGTGTATAAGGTAAGGATGTATTATTATAGCTAAGGGAAAGGCAGAATGACAACTTTTTCTAGACCAAGAAGACACTTGAATCAACATTATAATGGTTTTGTGTAGGCATATGGGTAGGTTGAAATACAATCCTGACCTCCTCAGTGTTTGTTACCACCTTCATAAAATGGAGAAAATTTTAGCATAAGGACCTAACCTTTATATTTTTAATTTTTACCATAGCGTATGATTTGTGGAGTGTAAAGTATTTAATTTAGACCCCTTTAAATAGCACACACAGTGATTACTTGGTTCTTAAGAAAACTCTAATGGATTGCTTAATTTGCAAGTAACCTATAGACTTAACTATAAGATTACAAAGGGTAGGAACTCAATTGCATAAAATTTTAAAGAAGGCTTATGGAGAGACATGGAAGGTATTAAGGATATTTTTTAGGACAAAAATGCTCAAGAAGACAAAGATCATTATTTAAGTATAATGGACAACCAAGCTACCTGAGTGTCCATTTTTTTACTTAAGGCCATAATGACATTTGACCTAGTCAAAGATGAACAAAACTACATTCTTCCATCTTCTTTTATGGCCAGTCATGCCCAACCAAATTGGTAGCCATATTGGCCCAAAAACTTGAGAAAATATCATCTAGCCTCCATGATTATTTTGGCCTAAGTCAAAGGATGAGATAAGAATAAAATTCTACATTTTTATTCAGTTCTTCACTTCTAGTCGATGCCACCATCCAAGACCTCTTCTAAAAGCTCCTCCATTAACCTCTATAGCCACCATTACTCAAGAAAATATGAAAAAGCCAAGGAAATCACCCAAGCTCTCCTAGTGTTCTTAAAACTAATTTCTGGGTTTTATAGGGTTTATTTTTTTTCAACTTAACATAAGGGTTTTATTGTGTTTCTTGTAGGATTTATTGTTTAATTTCAATGATCAAATGTCCGTGGAGTAAAGACCATGCTTGGAAGATAGAAAAAAGCTCAAGAAACCAAGTATGGGTTAAGGGAAGTGTAGCATAGCAAGGTTTCAGCCTTAATGTTTCCATGCGAAGATGGGAGTAAATGAAAAGGGTTTCTAAGGCCCAAGCTAGCACTGTTATGACCTAAAGCCTCCTAAGACCAAAGGAAAGCTTGAGGAGGGCTACCATAGTGTTGTTTTAACATTTTATTGAATTATATTGACTAACCCTAATGACTTGTGTGTATCGTATCACATGTGTTTGTTGTGGTGATTTGTTTGTACATATGGTTGCTATATTTGTGCATATTTGTGCTTTTGTGGGTCTTTGTGCCTTTGAATTTCAGGTTGGACATTGACGTTGAAGACCTTAACATAAAGTCCATACTCAGTTCTTTATAGGAGAACTTACCCCTTATTATCATCATTTTAGGGGATCCAGAAAGAGAGCATTCGGTCTAATGCTTATAAGTTGAATTTTTTGGCGAACTTTCATTTATATAATTTCCAATTTGTCTAGTGTTCAACTAGAAAAATTTATAATGTTTAGAGCACATTTGATAGTTTCCGTGTCGATACTTATTGCCATGCCCAGTAGTTGTCTTTTGAAGCTCTTAGAGTGTAGTATTTAGTGAAAAGATATCCAAGAAGCTACTGTATGTAGCCAACTAAGCTATGGTTGATTTAGGATGCATCTATGCATGTAAATGAACCATGGATGTTGATTGTGGCAATGACAATATTATTTTGAGCCTTGGTGTGTAAATCTGTCCATTGTGTTACTTGTGCTGTATTAATGGAAATTGCATTAAATTCTCTTGGACTGGTTCTAAATTTAGGGAAGCAATATTCAAAAGTGTTCAATACATGATTAGATCTATCTAAATTGAATTTGCATCCAAAACTAAAGTGTGTGATTTATTATGGAATTTTGGGTACATTCTATATTCTAGTTGTATAATCAAAATTACCCTTCAACCTAAAGCTATAACTCTGTGCACAAATTGAGTTTAGTTATGAAATTTGGTCAGCATTTATAGCTCTTGAAGGGGAAGATAATGGTTTTTGAATCGTTCAATTTGGAACTCTATAACTCAAGATATGCCTATCCAAAATTTGCTTTGTACTGTTCTATGGTCATTTTTCCTATTGGGTTTGTAAAATCCATACGTGCATTTTTAGATGGATTTAATACCTCCAACTTATTTCCCTATGAATGTTTGAGTGTGTTAAAGGTTTTAGAACCTTTAGGGAGTTTGGGGACATGGGTGAAAATTGAGATGGACATGGCATGCTTGTCTGGACACATAGAACGGTGCTAAGTACACTATAGGTGTAAATGTTTATGTTTAAGTGCATGGTTGGCCAACAAAATTGTTTTGCAATATTCAAGCTAATATTTGACCATTTTCTTTGTTGCCAAACAAGCTTAAATGTAAATCTGTATATGTTATGGTTGGACCACTTTACATGTATTTATATAATGACAAGGGGGCAACTTGATTAAGCCTGCTATAATTGTTTTGATTGGCCTACGGAACATTCTATTTGAGTAGGACTCGGGCACACCTAAAAATGGCTATGTGTTATAAACATTGACTGCAGTACTAGAGCATTAACAGAAGTTGGTATTGGAGCATGGTTGAACATGGTTTATGTGCATTTGATATAATGCATATATTTGCGTATAAGAAACGAAGATCAAAGAGTGGGTGACCGAACCTTTCAAAGGGCATAAAGTATATGTTGTGCGCTTTTGATTATTATGAAACAGGAAAATGGTGGCCACAAGAAGAGGGACCAAGAATCCTGAAGACCTCCTCATGAGCAAAGGTAGGGCATAAGAAACGAAGATCAAAGAATGGGTGACCGAACCTCTCAAAGGGCATAAGAAGTATTGAACCATATACTTGAACTGAATATGCCTCAAGTGTGGGCAAAATTGTAGAGGAATCTTGAGCAGACAAATGATGACTTAGGAAGGCTACTATAAGTACAACAACAAGGAGTACAAGTAGTGCCACAGGAGGTGATACATGAAGCTGTAGGAGATGACCCTAGAGTCAACAACTCAGCTAATTTCCATTCTTATGAGAATGAAGCCGAAAAAGGAAGACATGGAGAAGCTGAAGATGAAAATAGGAGACATCCCAGAGCCAGGAGGATGAGATTTGAAATTAGCCAAGTATATAGAGGCAGTCATTCAGCTTATGATCATTTTATTAGGAATAAAGCTGAAAAACATGAGAAAAGAAGAAAAAGAAGACCTAGAGAGCATTCAAACTTAGAGGAATCTAATAGGTTCGGAAAACATAGAGCTGAAGACATTGAAGGCTCTAATGATTTCAGATTGTTGGAAAGGTTTAAAAGCCTAAGACCTCCTTAATATGATGGTAAAGCCCGACCTAAAGAATCGCTAAGATACCTTGAAAAGATGTTTGAAAGAACAAACCTAAACTAAGAAAGAAAAAGTATTTTTAGCTACCTACAATTTTGTAAGAAGTGCAGAAATGTGGTATAGAATTATAAGAGATAGATACACTACTTAAAGAGGTAAAAGAGTAGAGTAAGAATTTGAAATGACCTGTTCTAAGTTCATAGTGTTGTTCAAAGACTAGTGTAACAGTGATGCTATCAAGGATTTGAAACAAGTAAAATTTGATGCCTTGAAGCAAGATGATTTTAAGGTTTCAGAATATGAACACAAGTTCAACAAACTTGTGAGATATGCACCTCAGTATCATGAGTTAGGAGAACTAAAGGCTAGAAGATTTGTTAGAGGCCTCAGACCAGACATTAGTAGAGCTGTCGAGCCTTTCTATGCCACCACATATCATGATGCTGTTCAGAAAGCTTTGCTTGTAGAACAAGAATAGTATGAGAGTAGATGATTTCCT
The DNA here is from genome assembly GCA_005392925.1 of Aquilaria sinensis. Taxonomy (NCBI): domain Eukaryota; kingdom Viridiplantae; phylum Streptophyta; class Magnoliopsida; order Malvales; family Thymelaeaceae; genus Aquilaria; species Aquilaria sinensis. Next base: position 24,268 of record SMDT01000540.1, read on the forward strand.
AGTGGACTAGGAGAGACTAGCTAGGTTGGAAAGTAGAAGAAACCAATGAAAAGAATAGACACTACCAAGGTTGCTAAACTTAGTGCTAATGGCAAGGCCAAAAGTAAATTTGCTAGCCCAAAGTGCCCTCGGTGCAAGAAGTTCCATGGAAAAAAGCCATGCTATTTTGAGACCCAAGCATGTCTTAGATGTGGTTTTCAAGATCATTAGATGAACGATTGTCCTATGGTTCAAAGAAGAGGACAAGAAGATCAAGGTCAAAATCAGCCTACTATACCAAGATGACCTCTTGGTGATCTAAGGCCATAGCTACAAAGAGGTGGAAGAGTGTTTTAGATAGATAGTGAAGAGCCATCCTAGCAAGGTGTAATAAGATGTAATATTTATTTAAATGGATCGCTAGTTATATGTGTTAGTGTTGTGCCCAAAAGCCAATCATGAGATGATTGTATTTTTGCACATTGAGTCATGATATTTTATTAAGGCATTAATCCAATAATTATGTTTTTTGTTTTGTTTCTGCGTAACTTAACAAACATAATCGTAACCCTAGAATAATGATATTCTTAAACGTCCCTGGTCTAGTATTATTGTGGAGCAGGTTGCTATACGTAACGACTAGCATATGTGGAGACTAATATGAGATATGTAGTCTACATATGGGTACAAGTTGAAGAACTTGTGTATTGGACCGACCCACCATAAGAACACTACATGGATTGTTATATGAGTGTCATGAGTGATTCTCATAGTGATCATGGTATATGTAGTCCTTCGACCTAAGATCATCAAGGTTCCCTACATGTGAGTCACATACTTTGATACTTTTCTTTGTTGCTCGTAACTGAGTGAACTTGAAGGAGGTCATTGGGTATGTCACATATCATGCGGAGGGATTTGTATGATCAAGATGGAATTTGTCCCTCCTATGTAACGGGAGTGATATCTTCGGGCCCCTTGATAGAGTGAGACTTAGAAAATGCATGGCCATGCTCGGATGAGTTGATATATGATATCAATGTCATCAGTTTAAGTTGGTCTACTCGGTAATCAAGAAACCAAAGATTGGGCTATACGAGAGTGACACATTCCATGTCTCATGCTTAGTCTTGATATCTTGGACAAAAGGACAATGGCATATATCGGTGATGATCATAAAGGTTTAGTCGAATCACCGACAATCTTGTCACTTGGGTAGCAATGATGTGTTGCTAGACACCGCTCATTGCTTATGATCATAAATGTGATTTATGATCATTGCCAACATGGCAAGAGCCTATTGGGTCGCACACATAGAGCTATTTGGATCATTAGAGTGCATGGGCTAATTATTTGGGTTATGGTTTCACTTTAATTTCGTATTAATAATGGGCCCAAGAGTTGAGCCATTATTAAGCCCGAAATTAAATCCTAATTGGATTAGGGCTTTGAAACCCATTAGGCCTGGAAGTTGAGTCTCACTATAAATACAACTTTTAAGTGAGAAATTCACAGGTCTCCTTGCCCTAGCCTCCCAAAAGGACAGCCGCACTCTTCTCTTGCAATTCCTTGGAGGACGCAAGCTAGCACTGCGAGCGCAAGAGAAACGCATCTACCGGGACGTGGTGGAAGCGTGGTGATCCCGAGAGGCTTGTGTGGATACCATAGAGAGCCTGAACACGTCAACTGTTCAGGTTTTGTGATTCGACTCTACAGTTGAGTGAGAGATCTCAACCGAAAATTAGGTATGAAAATTTTCGAACACCCGGTTTACCCCGTTTCACTTGGATCCTGGAGGGTTTCGGTTAAATTCCACTGTGCTGTTTGGCTCCCGAAACCGATCAATATGATGCTTAATGTTGGTGCTTTAATGTCCATTATTGCTTAGAAATTAACAGAATTCATGAAATTGCCTATAGAACTTATGCCTAACATATCATTCGTATGACATTAGGTAGTTAATGCCTTTTCTCTAATAAACTGGCTAAGAGTTATGAGCTTATGGTTGGAAAGACTAAGATTATGACTGATCTACTAGTGTTAAACATTCCAAAATGTGATACTATTTTGGGCATGGATTGTTTGACAAAGCAAGGAATTAAGATTGATTGTGCTAAAAAATAAATCATATTGCCTAGTAATGAAGTGCATGCATTAGTGAATGCTACAGAATTAGTGCATGAAATGCATGGTATGGAATTATAAATTAAGGATGAAATTCCTATGATTTCTAAAGAAGAATGTTATGCATTAAATGGTGTTGAAATTGATGAAGAAGTTAGTAGATTACTTGTAGTGAAGGACTTTCCCTATGTCTTTCCTAAAGACCTGCTAGGTATTCCCACCTCCAAGAGAGATAGATTTTGAAATCAAGCTATAATTGGTGCAACGTTAATATCCATTCCTTATTACAAAATGCCTATCACAAAGATGAATGAGATCGAGAAACAACTCAATGAACTTCTTTAAAAAGGGTTCATAAGATCGAGTGTTTCAGTGTGGGGAGCTCTAGTTCTTTTTATGAAGAAAAAGGATGGATCACTAAGGTTGTGCATTCATTATAGAAAGTTGAATGATGTAACAATCAAGAATAAGTTTCCGCTTCGTAGGATTGAGGATCTTTTTTATCAACTTAATGGAGCAAAGATCTTTTCTAATTGATTTGAAATCTAGTTGCTTTCAGTTAAGGGTTAAAGAATAATATATACCCAAGACAACATTCAAAATCGGATATGGACATTATAAATTCATAGTCAAGCTATTTGGCTTGACTAAAGCCCCTACTGCATTTATGGACTTGATGAACCATGTCTCAGGCCCTACTTAGACAAGTTTGTAATGGTGTTCATTGATGACATCCTATTATACTCCAAGGATGAAAATGAACATGAGCATCACTTAAGAATTATTTTAAAGACACTTCAAGATAATCAATTGTATGCTAAATTTTCTAAGTTCCAATTATGGATTAAAAAAATGCCTTTTTGAGGACATATCATTGATGCACAAGGCCATAGAGCAAACCTTGAAAAGGTCAAGGTTGTGCAAGACTGGGAAAAACCTAAAAATGTGAAAAAAAATCTAAAGTTTTCTAGGATTGGCATAATATTATAGAAGGTTTGTGCCAAAATTTTCTTCAATTGCCTCAATTTTTACTCAACTAACCAAGAAGAGTAAAAAATTTGAGTGGATGAAGAAGTGTGAAAATAGCTTCCCATAATCAAAGAGTAAATCAATTCAAGCTCCAGTATTGTGTTTGCTTGATCTAAGTAAGTCCTACATTATATATATAGATGCATCTAGATTTGGATTGCAATGTGTTCTAATGCAAGATAGGAATGTGATTGCTTATATGATATGATCAAGGAAGGCACACATGGAGAAGGCAAGGACCCATTGAAGGTTTCTAGTGGACCTATGACAAGGAAGAAAGCTAAGGAGCTCTCAAGTGCACTACAAGCCTTTGTTTCAAGTTTCTTCATGGAGAATGGACATGAAACTTCACAAGGAGCTGCTGGAACTTTCAAGACACCATATGGAGATGATGGATATGCTTGGTACTCAGTTCTGGAGTGCTTAGACAAGTCACAAAACAAGGACACCAAGGACACCACTCAAAGTGCACCATTTGAGCCACCTTAAGTGTTCTTGATGCATTTTGTGTCCACAAGCTGGATTTTTGAGCTCTAACTTTCCAGACCTTCATTACCACATCTAAGATGAATATTCATGCCATTGGAACTCAAAGATTCAAGCTTGGAGCTGAAGATACAAGTGAAAACCCTAAAGTGCCCAAAAATGCACCCGAAAAGGCTATTTGGGGGTTTTCGGGTTTAATCTTGTATTTGCATTTTATTTTCGTTCAATTCCTATTTAGATACATTATTTAGGATGTTATTTAGGCTATAGAAGAGGTTTGAATCGTTTTGGACAAGTGGCATACGCTGCATACACTAAACTTGTTCAAACTAGGAGTTAGAGTCCTAATTTGACTAGGATTTCCTATGTCTTTGTATCTAGGATTCCTAAGGGACTTAGGCTGCGAATTTTTCCCAGATTTTTACCCTAGTTTAGGCCTATATAAAGGCACATATTCTGGATGTAAACACACAGATTAATGCCGAAATAATATTGCTCTTTGGAGAGGTTTTCTCTTTGGTTCTTTGTGGACTGCCTTGGTGCACAAGTGTGCTTGTGTTCTTGGAGTTCTATACTTCTCGTTTCTAATCACAGGTTGATTAGGGGTGGGGGTCTTCAAATCCAGTCTTTTTGATGTCTTGTGGAGCTTGAAAAACATCTTGGGCGCATTTCATGGTCTTTATACCATCGGGGTTCGCATCAGTTGGTATCAGAGCCACAAGTTCCATTGAAGGACATATCTTTGTGTTCTTGTTTATCTTCGGTTTTCTTTCAATTTTTTTCCAGTAATTTTGTGTCTTAATTCTCTGTTTTAATCCTTTTTCTTCTTGTTTCAGGTCTGTCCTTTTTATTCCATCCTTGTTCAAGTCCGAAAATCACAAAAACAACAAAAAGAAGTCAATCCGTGTTGTCTAGTTTTCTCGGTTTCAAATTGTTTGTTCCTAGTTATTTCTTATCTTTCTGTTTTGTGTCCAGCCCTATTAATCTCTCTTGTTTTCATTGTTTCCAGCATCCTAGAGTCAAGAAAACACCAAAAAAAGAAGGATCCAAGTTCAGGAAGTTTCGGTATCAAAAAGTTGTTTCAAATTGTGCAAGTTTCAATAGTTTCTTGTTTTGGCCAAATAGAAAACTGACTTTTTGTCTTTGGCAGCAAGGAACTTCAAGGAGAAAGTTGTTTTAGCATCAAAACAGCAAGCAAAAAAGAAAAAAAAGAAAAAAAAAAAAGAAAAAAAAAAAGAAAAGAAAAGAAAAGAAAAGAAAGAAAAGAAAAAAGAGCTTGCAAAAAAGAAGTTTTCTCAAAGTGTTGAAAGTTTTGTGCCCCAAAACCTATCCCATTGTTTTTAAGCCAAAAAGCTTTCTTTGTGGTTCTTGTGATCATCAATTGCAAGAGCTTCTTAGAGTCTTTTAAAGCTTGTTTAGCCCACCTCTTTTGGAGTCAAAATAGTTCTTCAAAAATTCAAGTTTTCTTGTGTGCTTTGAGGATAGTTTTCTTAGAACTTTTGAGAACTCTTTGAATAGCAATATCTCACTAACAAATTGAGTGTTTGAGTGTTCATCTTTTGAGTGAAACACGTGAGGTGAGTGCTTGTAAGGATCTTTGAATTTTCAGGAGTATGGAGGGCCAAGAGGATAGGAGGATGGAAGTAAGGAACAATGATGAGCCAACCATGAGAGAGCTTCAAGAAACTCTCAATAGACTTGTTGGGAGGATTGAGGACATTGACTTGAGGTTGCCAAGGAGACCAAATCCCATCTTGCAACCAAGGAGAGGTCCAAGGAGAGAAGAGCCCGAGGAGGAAGAAGGGCATTGGCATGACCATGGGCTTCCAAGGAGGGGGGAGCCAAGGGAGGACAACAGTCTAAGCTCCATCAAACTTACCATTCCACATTTCCAAGGGAAGAGTGATCCAGATGCATATTGGGAGTGGTAGCAAAAGATTGAGATGGTGTTTGGGTGCCATCACTATTCTGAGGAAAAGAAAGTTAAAGTGGCTACTATTGAATTCACTGATTATGCTCTTGTATGGTGGAACCAGGTTGTCACTTCTAGGAGGAGGAATGAGGAGGAACCCATCAATACATGGAGAGCTTTTAAAGCCATGATGAGAAAGAGATTTGTTCCAAGTTACTACTAGAGAGATCAACACCTCAAACTTCAAAGGCTTGTGCAAGGCCAAAGGAGTGTGGAGGACTATCATAAGGACTTGGAGATGACACTAAGCCGAGCCAATATCATTGAAGATGAGGAGGCTACCATTGCTAGATTCATCAATGGCCTTAACCATGAGATTGCCAACAAAGTGGAGATGGTGCCATATGTCAACATGGAGGATTTGCTTCACCATGCCACCAAGGCCGAAAGAATCATCAAGAGGTCTAAGGCATCCAAGATGGCTCAAGGAGGAAGTTCCACATGGAGGGGAACATGGAGCAAGGAGGCACCAAAGCCAAGAATGGAGGCTACCAAGGGAAGCATGTCTCGGCCTCAACAAGACAAACCCAAGGTGCCACCCAAAGATGTGCCCAAGTCAAGGGAGATTGAATGCTTCAAGTGTAGAGGCAAGGGGCACTACATGAGAGATTGTCCTAACAAAAAGGTGATGATTCTCAAAGACGATGGTGAGATCACATCCGAGGAGGAGGATGCCATGGAGGATACACCACCTTTGGAGGATGATGAGCAAAACACACTTGAGCCCGAGGAAGGTGACTTTGCTTTTGTTGCTAGGAGAGCTCTAAGTGTGCAAGCCAAGGAGGAGGCCAATCAAAGGGAGTGCATATTCCACACTAGATGCCGAATCAAAGATCAAGTGTGCAGCCTCATTGTTGATGGAGGGAGTTGCACCAATGTAGCAAGTTCAACCATGGTGGAGAAATTGAAGCTTCCAACGCAAAAACACCCACAACCATATAAGCTTCAATGGTTGAATGATGCCGGGGAGGTAAAAGTGGTAAAGCAAGTTTCGGTTAAATTCAAAATTGGTACTTACCATGATGAAATTCTTTGTGATGTTGTTCCTATGCATGCTTGCCACATTTTGCTTGGAAGGCCGTGGCAATTTGATAAGAAAGTCACACATAATGGAGAGAAAAATTTGTACTCATTTGTCCATGAAGGAACGCTGGTCACACTTAGTCCACTTTCACCACAACAAGTTTTGGAGGATCAAAGGAAACTTCAAAGTAAGGTTGAGAGAAAAAAAAATGAGGGGAAAGTTAAGGGCAAGAGTGAATAGGGAAAAGCCGAGAGACAAAATGAGAGATCAAGTGAGATGAGTGACCATGAGGGGAAGAAGAGTGGCGAGTTCCCGAGAGAAAAGAATGAGAGGAAGTTGAGTGGCAAAAAGGAGTGCTATATTGCTAAAATGAGTGATGTGAGGAAAGCCATTCAAGCACAAAGACCAGTGCTTCTTTTAATTTACAAAGAATCTTTACTTGTTGTCAATGATCTAACACATCTTCCTAGTGTTGTTGTGTCTTTGTTGCAGGACTTTGAAGATGTTTTCCCTGAAGATCCGAAAGGTTTGCCTCCAATTAAAGGCATTGAGCATCAAATAGACCTAGTCCCAGGAGTGATAGCCAAACGCTATCGCCTCTATCTGGCCGAACTCCCTGCCACAGTAATGGCCAGAAGAAGCTGGCGCCACCCGAGAAAAGGTGTGATCAGGCACCTCGGGAGATAGCCGAAGAGCTCCAAGCCCGGCACGCCAGGACACTACTCACCCCCCCCAGGGTCGTGAACAGATCGCCTTTGGAAAAGTGGCACCAAACATAGCGAGCCGAACACGATATCCCCGAAGGCGGAACTCCCTGAAGCTGGGAACCCCCGAACTCAGGGCTTGTTTCCCGAAGAGGCTCTGTCCGTACCAAAGGACGACCTCACCCAGGGACCTCGGGAGTACGGCAGGAGATTTATGGAAGCATTTAAGGAAGCCTCTGACACATCCAATCACAGACGCCACAATCCGCCTCAAAAGGCGCTCTGCCACGCTGACGCCATCAAAATCACATCATGGCCCGTCTCAGCACATGGCTCAAGGTAACCTACTATCTGTCTCCTATGCCCAGAAAGTCAGGAACGTCCGACCGAACACGTGTCGTGATCTGAACGGGCTAGGCACTCCTATAAATACCAGGAGTTAATACCAGACAGGAGGTTGGTTGGCTGGCAAAATACGGCTCCCATTACCAGGCAAAACTCCTCAGCCCTTTGTGCTATTTTCTCTGCCTTTCTCTCAGCCACCACTGACTTGGGCGTCGGAGGCTCCCCCCCCCGGAAAAACACTCCGGGGGCCTCCTAACCGTTTTGTTTCTGAGCTTTCAGGCACTCTCCTTTGGGCTGTCCAGTCCACCAGGCGTTCTTCCTCCCAGAAGTCCCTCCACCAGTCACTATGACTATAAACGATGAGGCCCCTGGCCATCATTTGGCGCCGTCTGTGGGAACCCGCTCTGAGATCGCCGTCGTTGAGACTCGGCGTTCTAAGGACAAGGGACTCCCGAGGTCCCCGTCCGCGCCTGAGATACAACCGGCTGCTGAGCAAACACTCCCAGGGACTTCTGCGCCCGAGGAAGACCACCCTCTGGTAGTCACCATGAGTTTCTTAAGGGACTTTCAGCGTTCGGTCGTGTCTGAAATGACACAGCAGATCGGCCGAAGGTGGCCACAGCAAGCACAGGCCCAGAGACCCCCCTCAGTGACACGCCCTCGGGAGAGGAGCCCCAAGTCCACACATCGCAGTTCGGGGAATGGAGACCCTCGCGAAGAATCATCCACAGAAATTATGGCCCTCGGGAAACGTTCTGTGGGACAAACCAGGTCCAAGCAGCCGAGAGTCTCACAGCGAAGCAGTTCGTCACCTGAGGCGAGGTCCTTGTCCCCTCAGCGCCGAACTCGCCCCCCGAAGAGGCGCCGACGATCCCCATTCCCTGAAGAAGGCCCTAGCGCCACAGTGCTCATGGAGAAGATATTAGCACGGCTGGACAGAGTGGAAAAACAAGTGGCCAGAAAATCCGTTTGGGCCAGACCCTCGGGAACATCCTGCGAAGATGACTCCCCTTTCACTCAGGCCGTCGTTGAGGCAGCCATGCCAGGCGAGTTCAGAGTACCTCGGTTGGAAATTTATGATGGCCGTACTGATCCGCAGGCCCACCTGACGAAGTACAGACGGAGCATGATAATACACGGTGCTGATGACGCTACCATGTGCAAGTGCTTCGAAGTCACCCTCACAGGGCCAGCCACGGCGTGGTACAATTCCTTGCCCCCAGAGACCATCACTGAGTTCCGGGAGTTGTCCACAGCCTTCACCCAGCAGTTCATTGGGAGCAGACCTACTGCGAAGATGCCTGTACAGATGTTCGACATAGAGCAGAGGAACGGAGAAACCATCCGAGACTATGTCGAAAGATTCAACAGAGAAGCTCTGAGCGTCCCAGACTTCCGGCCCGAAATCCGCATTCTCGCCATGACACGGGGCCTTCGGCGAGACTCACAGCTGTTCTATGAGTTCTCAAATGACCCCCCGGAGACCCTCGGAGAATTTTACCATAGGGCGGAGCAACACATGACAGTCGAGGAACTGAGGATGGCTGGGCCAGAATCTGATCATCACCACGTCAAAGGGTCCAGTCAACAAGCTCGGCATCCTACCGAACAGGCAGGACGACCTCGGAGGATGCGGGGAAGGGAACCCCAAAGTTTCACACCATTGAGCACTACACGGACCAACATTCTCATGGCGCTGGAAAGGCAGGGGAAGCAAATTCGGCGGCCAAGGGCCATGGCCGCCGATAACAAAAAGAATGACAAGAAGTTCTGCCAGTTTCATCGCGACCACGGCCATGACACCGAAGATTGCTTCCAGCTAAAGAAGTACATAGAGTCGCTGATAAAACAGGGCCAACTTCGAAAATACCTGAGGATGTCACCCCCGAAAGGCAGAAAAATGGAGGAAGAAAGGGCTGAAGATGAGGACTATGACTCCGACAGGCGGAGAAACCGAAGTCCAAAAAGGCGCCCCCCACCTCCAGCAGGGGTGATCCAAACCATCACCACGGGGCTCCCATCCTCGGAAAGAAAGCGGAAAGCCAGAGAAATTGCAGTCATGGAGTATCAAAAGTCCATCAAAGAAACTGGCTCGCAAAGATAGCTCCACCGTCGTCTTCCCCCCACAACGATCCGCTGCTGATCACGACAAAGATAGGGAACTGAGGCGTCAAAAGAGTGTTGCTTGATGATGGCTTAAAAGCTGACGTCCTATTCTCGCACCTGCTGCCGAGCTTGGGCATCTCCAGCAGCGAACTAAAGCCTGTCACCTCGCCCACTTTTGGGGTTGATTCATCCGAACTCCCAGACCTCGGATAGATCGATCTCCCGTTGACGATGAAAGGGACTTCGGTAAGCGGAGCAGCTGAATTGTACGCATCCACAAGGGCGAGATTCATCGTCATGAACGTCCCATCCTCGTACAACGTCATCCTTGGAAGACAGACAATGGGGAACCTGCATATTCGCCCTGATGTGAAGTACTTGACTGTCACATTCGCGACCAAGGATGGAGATGCAGAGGTCTTCCTAGACCAAGCCGAGGTAAGAAAGGTGTTTGTAAAAAAACGAAAAGCTCCGGCGAGCAACCTCGCGCAAACGATGGAGGCAAAGGCGCTAGAAAAAGGCAAAGAAGAAGATCTCGCCAAAGCAGAAACGGAAGCAGTAGAGCTTGTCCCAGGTCAATCTACCCGAATAGGGAAGAGCTTGGCCGAAGGTGACAAGGAAAATCTTGTATCCTTTTTGCTAGAAAATAAAGATCTGTTTGCCTGCTTGCCAAAAGATATGCCGGGGGTAAACCCTGGCATAATACAGCACAGCCTCAAAGTAAGCCCGGAAGCAAGGCCTGTCTGGCAAAAGAAACGAAGCATCTCATCCCACAAAAGCAACTTTGTCAAAACCGAAGTCCAGCGTCTCCTAGATGCTGAAGTTATCAGGGAGGTCAAGTACCCCGAATGGTTGAGCAACGTGGTCATTGCCCCAAAAGAAGGTAGCAGCAAACTCCGGATGCGCATCGACTTCAGAAACTTGAACGATGCTTGCCCAAAAGACTCATACCCTCTGCCGCCAATAGATCAACTGGTAGATTCAACTGCTGAGTATGGGCTCCTAAGTTTCCTAGACGCCCTCAGTGGCTACCATCAGATAAGGATGAACCCCGAAGATGAAGAGAAGACTGCCTTCATCACCGAGGGAGGAACATATTACTATATCAGGATGCCCTTCGGGCTCAAAAATGCAGGAGCCACCTACCAGAGGTTGATGAACAAGGTCTTCAAAGACCAAATGGGGAGAATCAAGAGCAAGCTGCCCGGCTACCACGTTGCAGACTTAGAGGAAACCTTCCAAAAGCTCAGAGCCTTCGGGATCCGCCTTAATCCTGAGAAGTGCATCTTCGGGGTGACCTCGGGAAAATTCCTTGGGTGCATGGTATCCGAAAGAGGCATCGATGCTAACCCCGAGAAGATTGAGGCTCTGCTTGAGATTCCGAACTCCTGCCACAGTCAAAGATGTGCAGAGACTCACCGGAAGAATAACCTCTCTGAGCAGGTTTATTTCCAGGTACGGAGATAGGTGTCGACCCTTCTTCAAAATCCTCACAAAGGCAGCAAAGATGGAAGGCGACCTCGGAAGGAATGATCATCCTTGGGATGAAGATTGCCAAAAGGCCTGGGAAGAACTCAAAGTCTACCTGGCCAGCCTGCCGACTCTGTGACAACCTCGGGAGGGAGAGCCCCTCGTACTCTACCTCGCCGTTACAGAAAAAGCTGTGAGCTCGGTCCTCGTGAAAGAAGAAGGGCCAAAGCAATGGCCGGTCTACTATGTCAGCAAGTCCCTGCATGGCGCCGAAGTCAGGTACCCTTTGCTTCAAAAAGCTACATATGCCTTGGTGCTTGCAGGGAGAAGGCTGCGACCATACTTTCAGGCTCACCCCATCATCGTCCGAAGTAGTCTGCCGCTACGGGATGTCATGAAGAGGGTTGATCATTCGGGAAGGCTCTCCAAGTGGTGCATAGAGCTGGGCGAACACGAAATCACGTATGAGCCTCGGAAGGCCGTAAAAGCTCAAGCACTGGCATATTTTATCGCCGAAATACCCATCACTGAGGAGAGCCATTCAGATCCAAAAGAGGGTGAGCCAGAATGGACCTTGCACGTAGATGGAGCCTCAGGATCCGAACACCAGGGAGCTGGAGTAATTATCAGAGGCCGAATGCCTAGAAGTAACGAAGGCCTAGAAGTAATGAAGGCCATCAAGTTCAGTTTCAACGCCACCAACAACATGGCCGAGTATGAGGCCCTGATAGCAGGATTACGCCTGGCCAGAAAAATTGGCGTGAGAAACTTGAAAGCCCATAGTGATTCCCAGCTGGTGGTCCGGCAAATGGCAGGGTACTATGGCGCGAAAGACCCGACCTTGGCGAAATACCATGAGTTGGTAACAAAGCTCATTCGGGAGTTTGACGCCGTACGAATCGAAAATGTACCTCGGCGGAATAACACTGAGGCAGATTGCTTGGCGAAGTCAAAAAAATATATACCGAGGTGCTAGACCATCCGAGCATCAGTGCTAAGCATGACGACCTCGGGAGCAGGGTGGAAAGACCAAATCAAAAGATACCTCGCAGAGAATTTGCTCCCCGAAGACCCCGGCGATGCTGCAGGACTGCGAAGACGCTCCGGAAGATTCTTCCTGATTGGCGAAGAGTTATACCGACAGGGATATGCGAATCCGCTGCAAAAATGTGTGGATGAAGAGGATACTGAAATGGTCCTTGAGGAAGTTCACGAAGGCATGTATGGTTCACACATTGGAACTGATGCCCTTGCAGCAGTGATACTCCGCCAAAGGCTACTCCTGGCCTACCCTGGGAAAGGACGTAAGGCAGTTCGACCGAAAGTGCGGTAGTTGCCAGAGACATGCAAAAATCCAGAGGGCACCCTCGGAAATAGTAACCTCGGCAGACTATCCTTGGCCCTTTGAAGTCTGGGGCATAGACCTTATTGGGCCACTCCCCACAGCACCCGGAGGCGTGAAATTCTGCGTGGTAGCAGTGGACTATTTCTCAAAATGGGTAGAGGCAGAACCACTAGCAACTATCTCGGCAAAAGAAGTGCAAAACTTCGTATGGAAGAACATCGTATGCAGGTTTACTAGTGGCTGATAATGGATCCCTGTTCATAGACAAAGGATTCCAAGAATTCACCAGCGACCTCGGAATGAAAGATGCACTTCGCCCAGTAGCTCACCCCCAAAGCAACGGGCAGGGGGAAGTATCAAATAGGACCATAAAAGATGGCCTGAAATAGAGATTGGGGGAAGCCAAGGGGAATTGGCTGGGAGAACTCCAAAGTATATTATGGAGCTACCAAACGACACCCCGAAGAGCCACAGGGGAAACTCCTTTCCCACTCATCTCCGAAACGGAGGCCATTATCCCAATAGAGATAGTTCGACCTTCGGTTCGGGTGCAAGTATTTGATGAAGGTGGTAACGACCTCGGCCTAAGAACCAATCTCGATCTGGTGGCCGAACACAGAGAAATAGTCGAGCTGAGAAGAAAAGCTTACCAACAAAGAGTGGCCGTGGCTATAAACTTACGGGCCAGGCCAAAAGAAATCAAGAAGGGAGACCTCGTTCTCCGAAAGGCCGACTTCGCACCCCGAAGGCCATCCCATGGCGTACTTGGCGCAAACTTGGAAGGACCCTATCTGGCCCTTGCCGAAACAACGAAAAGGCGTGTACAAGCTTGGCGACGTCGAAGGCATAGAATTGAAGAACAATTGGCACTCGGGCGCCTTGAAAAAATTCTACGCTTAAGGTATAGTAGAGCGGAGGACCCCGGTATGGAAGGACCCTATCTGGCCCTTGCCGAAACAACGAAAAGGCGTGTACAAGCTTGGCGACGTCGAAATAATTGTTGGCACTCGGACGCCTTGAAAAAATTCTACGCTTATATGAGCGTAGAGGTATGTTGTACAAAAAAATGAAAGTATCTTGAGAAAATTTCTTAAGTGCAGAAATGAACAATATTCCGTGAAAGATGCTCGCCATGATAAAGCGTAGATATGGCTTTCCAAAGTCCTTTGAGCCGCCACGCTCGGGAAAGATGGAAAACAAAAATCTCGCAGAAGTACTCGCCGTAGCCAGCGCTGAGATAATTTCCCGAGCTCCCTTGAGCGAACGTGCTCGGGAAAATGGGAAGTGAAAAATCTCGCGGAAGGTTTTCCGAAGTCCCTTGAGCAAACATGCTCGGGACAACTGGAAAAACAAAAATTTTTGACTGAAGGTTTGCCGAAGTCCCTTGAGCAATCATGTTCGGGAAAAATTGGAAATGCAAAAAGCCTGCAAAAAAGACTTAGTCAAATTTTCTCAGACTTTCCAGAATGTCTCTCGAGTAAAACGTACTCGGGACAAAGGAAGGTAAAAAAGTTTCTTTGATCGCAGGTTTTCCGAAGTCTCTTGAGCGAACGTGTTCGGGACAATGGAAATAAAGAAACTTGAAGAAACACTTAGCCAAAAAATCTCCGTTAAGAGCAAAGCTGCCTTACAATAAAGAAGTGCCCGAAGAAGGAGTACAAAAAAGAAGGGAAGGAAAAGGGGCCCTAAAGAAGCCTAAGGGTTCGCGGCGTCCTGAGAGCCACTCGTTTGTCCACCCTTTTCCGCCACCTTCCGCGCTGGAATTGGAGGAAGCTTCAGAATTTCGATCTTGGACCATTTCCACGGAGGTCCCCCAGGAATGTTTAGACCCTCTAGAAAAGAGAGGTCCAGACCTGGGAACCTTTGGAGAACCTGGTGCCGAGCGAGGCAGAAGCCGTCCTAAAACGCGACCTTGTTCATTTGATCAGACTTGTTCTTCTTAAGCTCAAGGTCGTCAAGCTCGTCCTTCAGATCCCCGACCTCCTCTTCCAGCACCTTTATCCGCTCCTCCCCCTTCGGCTCCTTCTTCAAAGACTGGACCTCGGCTTGAAGGGTTTTCTTCTCAGACAAGAGTGTGACTATGATATTCTCTCTTTTTTTGCCTTGTCTTGGAGAAGGTCTTGGTTTGCAGCGCGCAGCCCCGCCACATGATTGCGGAGGTCGGCAATCTTCAGGGAGGAGTCCGCCATCAAAACTTCCTTCTCCTTTCGGAACTCCTCCCGAAGGGTGGCAGCTTCCTCCTTCGCAGCATCTGCCAGCTGCTGGTTCTTGGCGGTCAATTCCGAGCACGTCGCTTTCGCCTTTTCTAGGGCCTCTGAGGCCGAAGCTCGGAATGCCGTCTGCCTGGCTACCCGAACTCGGAGAAAGCCGGCGTACCCCAGCAGCTGCAAAGGAGATAAAACGCAAGGTCAGTAAGAGCCAAACACTTAGGAAAAAATTGAAGGGGAAGAGTTGTGAAGGATATACCTGAGCAGCATGCTCGGTGATCTTTGCGGCAAGGGTGTTATCCCCTAGATGGGCCGCCGCTATAGCCTTGAAGGAGGCCTCGGTGAGCACCCCCTTCGAAATCTGCTTCACCATTTCAGGACAGTCCTCGGAGTACAAGTTCATGTCCTCCGTGAATGTCCAGAAAGGCTCCTTTGGTATCTTCCCTTGCGGGACTTTGGCGTCGCGACGGGCCCTCGCCTCCGCGTGTTCGGCCGCCCAGTTCGGGGTAAGTAACTCCCCTGCAGGGCGAAAAAGAAAAACAGGTCAGAGACAAAGGCAATTCCAGAAAAAACAAAGGAAGTACACTTTGTCTGGAAACAAACCTGGTGGGACCTCGGCAACATTGTCCTCGGAGTCCTCGGCCTCCTCGGCCAAAATGCCCTTACCCTTCCGCTTGCGCCGCTCCTCGGCAGAAGGTACTTCTACCACTACATCAAGGAGGGCCTGCGATGCAGTAAGACTTTGAGGAGGGACGTCGGTTGGAGGAACCTCGGAAGCAGCAGCCTCAGACGCCGGAACCTCGGCTGTCCCAGGCTCCTCGGCAGTCTCCTCGGGTATTTCTTCTAGAGGAACCTGAGTAGCTCTCTTTGCCCGTTTCCTCGAAGGACCCGCGCCAGTAGACTTCCGCCTTCGGGAAGCCGCCTTCTTCGTTTGATCGTCCTTCTCCACTTGGCCGGAGAAGAGGGACTTGTAATAGGCGACAGTGTCGTCGCCCATCTCTGAAACAGGAGAGAAACATCAGCGTAAGTCCGAGGAAAAAACAGCAAAGGAGTAGAAGATAACTCACTTTCGGCAAATGTTTCGAAAGAAATCTCCTCCTTAAGAAGCTTGACCAACCAGGAATCTTTCCCGGCGATGGCAGGAGCTGGCATCCCGAGGTCAGTCTTGTGCTCCTTTACCACCTTCAGTTCCCGAAGGACCTCTTCGGTCATCAACTTCCAGTTGATTGGAAAAGGGTAAAGGGCACGCGGAGAGACCTCGGGATCCCAGTCAGAAACTGCCCGGATGCGGGCGTCGAAATCCGCGAACACGGGAGCCAACTCTGGGGTCAGCAGCATCCTCGGATCACCAACGTCCGCATCCAGTGTTCCCTGAGCCCATTCGGTCGGAACATACGACCAGGACTCAGCCTTCTTCATGAAGAAGAACTTCTGTTGCCACCCCCGCCAGCTATCCTTGGTAGCGAAGGTGAACATGAATTTCTTGCTCCCGGATCCCCGAGGTAGCATGAAATAGAAGCCACCCTTCGGGACCACAGAGAGCTTGTAGTACTGCATAAAAATCCTGAAATGGGGTTCTATCCCGAAGACGCCACACATGCAGAGGTAGGCGTTGAAATAGCAGAACGAGTTCGGGGGAAGCTGGTTCACCGCAATGCCATGAAATTGGCAGAACTCGCACACCATCTTCGGGGGAGGATACCGAAGACCGGCCTTCAGCTGGGCTCGGAAAACGGTAACCTCCTTACTATGGTTTGAAAATGCATAGTGGCTAGAACGAGGCAGCCTGGTAACGGCGTAAGAGGGAAGAAAGAATTTTTTCTTCCACCTCTCTAACTTCTCAGGGGTGGTGCAACAAGGATGGGCTAAAAGAGGCTGCCAGCTCTCAGGAATGGGCATTTTCGACATGAAAATGAGTTTGAAAACGGAAGAAAACAGTTTCCAGAGAAAAACTCAGAAGAACACAGGGATCAAAACGCGCTGAAAAACAAAAACCCACCGAAAGATTTGCCAAAATCTGAGGACGCCGTCGTGAAAGTTGGCTGGAAAAAAGGCTCTGATTAAGGAAGCTCCGCCACAGAAAGCAAGAAAAATGCAAGAACAGAGGCAAAGCAGAGAAAAGAGCAAAAGCGTAAGCGAAAGGAACTTATGATGAAATGGGCTATTTATAAGCCAGAGGTGGGTAACCGAAACGTCGTCATAAGTACCCTTTGGAGGCGAACCGACGCCGTAACTGCTCTCTGCACTTGAAAAGGCGCGCCCTCTGTAACCGACGCGACTCTCCTCCAATGGCAAAGCGCCACGTGTCAACTGCTGCGCAAAAATAGGGGACACGTCCTCCAAACGTCCCTTGAAAGCTGGGACACGTCTTCTGACATCCCTGGAAAACTGGGACGCGCCGCTCAGACTGACACGCTTGGCCGAACAGACCTGCAGAAACAAAAAGCAGGCTCCGCCTCGAGGACGCCAAAGAAAAGGCCAAGACCGAAGAGCCCGTGATCTTCGGGCAAAAGGCACATCCTCGGAACAGGTTATGCTTCCAAAGAGACTCCCATAGACGACCTCGGAAAGAGATGCAAAACCGAAGTCTTCCTTCGGCTTTCCAAATGGGGGCATGTGATAGCCAAACGCTATCGCCTCTATCTGGCCGAACTCCCTGCCACAGTAATGGCCAGAAGAAGCTGGCGCTACCCGAGAAAAGGTGTGATCAGGCACCTCGGGAGATAGCCGAAGAGCTCCGAGCCCGGCACGCCAGGACACTACTCGCCCCCCCCAGGGTCGTGAACAGATCGCCTTCGGAAAAGTGGCACCAAACATAGCGAGCCGAACACGATATCCCCGAAGGCGGAACTCCCTGAAGCTGGGAACCCCCGAACTCAGGGCTTGTTTCCCGAAGAGGCTCTGTCCGTACCAAAGGACGACCTCACCCAGGGACCTCGGGAGTACGGCAGGGGTATTTATGGAAGCATTTAAGGAAGCCTCTGACACATCCAATCACAGACGCCACAAGCCGCCTCAAAAGGCGCTCTGCCACGCTGACGCCATCAAAATCACATCATGGCCGTCTCAGCACATGGCTCAAGGTAACCTTCTATCTGTCTCGTATGCCCAGAAAGTCAGGAACGTCCGACCGAACACGTGTCGCGATCTGAACGGGCTAGGCACTCCTATAAATACCAGGAGTTAATACCAGACATGAGGTGGGTTGGCTGGCAAAATACGGCTCCCATTACCAAGCAAAACTCCTCAGCCCTTTGTGCTATTTTCTCTGTCTTTCTC
This sequence comes from Aquilaria sinensis, assembly GCA_005392925.1. NCBI lineage: Eukaryota > Viridiplantae > Streptophyta > Magnoliopsida > Malvales > Thymelaeaceae > Aquilaria > Aquilaria sinensis. The sequence continues at coordinate 42,338 of SMDT01000540.1, forward strand.
TCAGCCACCACTGACTTGGGCGTCGGAGGCTCCCCCCCCCGGAAAAACACTCCGGGGGCCTCCTAACCCTTTGTTTCTGAGCTTTCAGGCACTCTCCTTTGGGCTGTCCAGTCCACCAGGCGTTCTTCCTCCCAGAAGTCCCTCCACCAGTCACTATGACTATAAACGATGTGGCCCCCGGCCATCAGGGAGCACCAATTCCAAATCGGCCAGCTTATAGAACCAATCCTGAGGAGACTAAGGAGATTGAGAAGCAAGTAAAGAAGTTGTTGGACAAAGGCCTTGTGAGGGAAAGTTTGAGTCCTTGTGCCGTACCTGTACTTTTGGTGCCAAAGGAGGATGGTTCATGGCGCATGTGCATGGATTGTAGGCCTGTCAACAAGATCACTGTAAAGTATAGACATCCTATTCCTAGACTTGATGATATGCTTGATGAGTTGCATGGTTCTACTTTGTTTTCAAAAATTGATTTAAAAAGTGGGTACCATCAAATTCGAATGAGGGAAGGGGATGAATGGAAAACTGCTTTTAAAACAAAGTTTGGACTTTATGAATGGTTAGTTATGCCTTTTGGACTAACTAATGCTCCTAGTACTTTCATGAGACTTATGAATCATGTCTTGCGTGACTTCATTGGAAAGTTTGTTGTTGTGTACTTTGATGATATCCTAGTATATAGCAAGAACTTAGAAGAACATGTTGGACACCTCACACAAGTACTAAGCACTTTAAGAGGACAAAAGTTGTATGCTAACTTAAAGAAGTGCTCTTTTTGTGTTGATAAAGTTGTTTTCCTTGGATTTGTTGTGAGTTCACATGGAATTGAGGTAGATCAAGAGAAGGTGAGAGCCATACAAGAATGGCCGACGCCAACATCCATCACTGAGGTGAGATCTTTCCATGGGTTAGCTAGCTTCTATAGGAGGTTTGTTAGAAATTTTTCTACCATTGCTGCACCTCTAACTGAAGTTATAAAGAAGAATGTGGGATTTAAGTGGGGAAAAGCTCAAGAAGATGCTTTCGGGTTGTTAAAAGAAAAGTTATGCCATGCACCACTTTTAGCTTTGCCTAACTTTGCTAATACTTTTGAAGTTGAGTGTGATGCTTCAGGTATAGGCATTGGAGCTGTATTGATGCAAGGAGGCCGCCCCATTGCATACTTTAGTGAGAAGTTGAATGGTGCTAGCTTGAACTATCCCACATATGACAAGGAGCTCTATGCTTTGGTAAGAGCTTTGGAGACTTGGCAACACTATTTGTGGCCAAGAGAGTTTGTGATTCACACTGATCACCAAGCCCTTAAGTTTCTTAGTGGGCAAGGTAAGTTGAATAGGAGGCATGCTAAATGGGTAGAGTTTATTGAGTCATTCCCATATGTTATCAAATACAAGCAAGGTAAGGATAATGTAGTGGCGGATGCACTTTCAAGAAGGTATGCTTTACTTTCGGCTTTAGATGCAAAAGTTTTGGGTTTTGAACACTTGAAGGATTTATATGCTAGTGATGATGATTTCGGTGAGATTTATTCTAAGTGTTCTAAGTTTGCTTTTGAGAAGTTCTATCAAGTTAATGGGTTCCTTTTCAAAGAAAACAGGTTGTGCATACCAAAGACATCCTTGAGGGAATTGCTAACAAAGGAAGCTCATTGTGGAGGACTTATGGGACACTTTGGACAAGCCAAGACTTTGCATACTTTGAAGGAACATTACCATTGGCCGAATATGGTAAGAGATGTGAAGAAGGTATGTGAGCAATGCATTGCATGTAGGAAGGCAAAATCCACTCACACTTCACATGGGTTATACACACCACTTCCTACACCTAGTCATCCATGGGTAGATATTTCTATGGACTTCATTGTTGGATTGCCTAGGACTAAAGGAAACCGTGACTCAATCTTTGTTGTAGTTGATAGGTTTTCTAAAATGGCTCATTTTATTCCATGCAATAAGACTGATGATGCTATTCATGTGGCTGAATTGTTTTTCAAAGAGATTGTTAGACTTCATGGTGTTCCTAGAACTATAGTTTCGGATAGAGATACTAAGTTTCTAAGCCACTTTTGGAGGACTTTGTGGGGTAAGTTAGGAACTAAGCTTTTGTTTTCTACATCTTGTCACCCACAAACTGATGGGCAAACTGAGGTAACTAATAGGACTTTAGGTTCCATGCTTAGAGCTATCATTGGTAAAAATTTGAAAGCTTGGGAAGATTGTTTGCCTCATGTAGAATTTGCTTATAATAGGTCCATGCATTCTACTACTAATTTGTCACCTTTTGAGATTGTTTATGGTTTTAATCCTTTAACTCCATTGGATCTTTTGCCATTACCTACTCATGAGGTATCTAGTTTGGATGGTAGTAAGAAGGCCGAGAGCATCAAGAGGTTGCATGAGAAGGTTAAGCAACAAATTGAACTAAAAAATCAACAAGTTGCTAAGAAAGCCAATCAAGGCCGAAGGAGAGTTGTGTTTGAGCCTGGAGATTGGGTTTGGTTACACATGAGAAAAGAAAGATTTCTAGCTGCAAGAAGGACTAAGCTTCATCCAAGAGGAGATGGTCCATTCCAAGTCATTAAAAAGATCAATGACAATGCATACATGCTAGACTTCCCAGGTGAGTACAATGTGAGTGCTACTTTTAATGTTTCTGATTTGTCATTGTTTGAACATGCAGATTCGTGGATGAATCCTTCTAAGGAGGGGGGAGTTGATATGATCAAGGAAGGCACACATGGAGAAGGCAAGGACCCATTGAAGGTTTCTAGTGGACCTATGACAAGGAAGAAAGCTAAGGAGCTCTCAAGTGCACTACAAGGCTTTGTTTCAAGTTTCTTCATGGAGAATGGACATGAAACTTCACAAGGAGCTACTGGAACTTTCAAGACACCATATGGAGATGATGGATATACTTGGTACTCAGTTCTGGAGTGCTTAGACAAGTCACAAAACAAGGACACCAAGGACACCACTCAAAGTGCACCATTTGAGCCACCTTAAGTGTTCTTGTTGCATTTTGTGTCCACAAGTTGGATTTTTGAGCTCTAAATTTCTAGACCTTCCTTAAAAAATCTAAGAGGAAGATTCATGCCATTGGAACTCAAAGATTCAAGCTTGGAGCTGAAGATACAAGTGAAAACCCTAAAGTGCCCAAAAATGCATCCGAAAAGGCTATTTGGGGGTTTTCGGGTTTAATCTTGTATTTGCATTTTATGTTCATTCAATTCCTATTTAAATAAATTATTTAGGATGTTATTTAGGCTATGGAATAGGTTTAAATCGTTTTGGACAAGTGGCATACGCTGCATTCATTAAACTTGTTCAAACTAGGAATTAGAGTCCTAATTTGACTAGGATTTCCTATGTCTTTGTATCTAGGATTCCTAAGGGATTTAGGCTGCAAATTTTGCCCAGATTTTAACCCTAGTTTAGGCCTATATAAAGGAACATATTCTGGATGTAAAGACACAGATTAATGCTGAAATAATATTGCTCTTTGGAGAGGTTTTCTCTTTGGTTCTTTGTGGACTGCCTTGGTGCACAAGTGTGCTTGTGTTCTTGGTGTTCTTATACTTCTCGTTTCTAGTCACAGGTTGATTAGGGGTGGGGGTATTCAAACTCAGTCTCTTTGATGTCTTGTGGAGCTTGAAAAACATCTTGGGCGCGTTTCATGGTCTTTATACCATCGGGGTTCGCATCATTATAGGTCAATGGAATTGTGACCCCATGAGGAAAGCTATCCTACCCATGATTTAGAACTTGCAATTATGATTTTTGCCCTAAAGCAATGGAGACATTATTTGCTAAGAAGCTCATTCTTAATATACACTAACTATAAAAGCCTAAAGTACTTGTTCACTCAAAAAGAGTTGAACATGAGGCAAAGAAGATTGTTAAAGTATATTAAGGATTATGATTGGAGTATTGAATATATTGAAGGCAAAGGCAACTTGGTGGTAGATGCCTTAAGTAGGAAGTATACAAGACTTATAAAGTGTGGTTTTACAAAGGACGTCATTGAAGAAAATAGTTTGCTATGCCTTTGACATAAGTAGAAAAAATGGGAAGAAGCACAAATCCATACATTAATTGTATAGTCAAGATACATTGAAAAAGTAAGAAAGGCACAAAAATTAGACCCTAATCTGAAAAATATTTTAGAGAAGATAAAGAGCCGTTGTATAAATCATTTGTTTAAAAACAAGAATTACTGTACTACAAGGATAGAATATATGTGCCTAGTAAGCAAGAACTCCGAAATGAAATACTTAACGAGGCTTAAATATCCATTCTAGTAGTGAGAAAATGTACAAAGACTTGAAGACTCATTTCTAGAAGCTGAACATGAAGAAAGACATTGCAATATATGTCTTTAAATGTGCTATATGTCAAAAAGTAAAAGTAGAATACCAAAAACCTATAGGAACACTATGGACTTTACTTATTTGTGTGAGAAAGTAGGGTAGTGTTACTATGGATTTTTTTATTGGATTGCCTATGACTAGATTAAGGCATGATACAATATGGGTCATTATTGATAGGTTAAGCAAATGTGCGCACTTTTTGCTAATAAAGATCACAGATTCCTTGGAAAAATTAGTATAATTGTACATAAAGGATATAGTGAGATTATGTGCAGTACTAGACTCCATTGTGTCTGATAAAGACTCAAGGTTTGTGGCAAGATTTTGGAGTGCTTTCCACAAAACATTAAGAACCAAAATCCACTAGGCACTGCCTATCATCCTCAGATAGATTGGTAGACTAAGAAGGTGATTCAGATACTTGGTGACATGCTCTGAAGCTATGTATTAGAATTTCAAGGAGAATGGGATCAACACTTACAATTGGTAGAATTTTCTTATAACAATAGTTTTCAAAGTACCATTGACATGACACCTTATGAAGCCCTTTATGGGAGAAGGTGCACCCCACTGTTGGGTGGAAGCCTCAAACAGGCTAGAGTTAGGTCTTGAAATTATTAAAGAAACAACCAACAAAATCAAGAAAATACAAAAGATGTTGAGAACTATCAATCAAAGGACCACTTTTTCTGTAAATAACAAAATAAGAAACGTGGAGTTTAAGGTTTGTGAAAAAATGTGGCCTAAAGTAGCACCAACCAAAGGTACCATAAGATTTGGTAAAAGAAGTAAGTTAGCTCCAAGATATATTGGTCCATATGAAATACTCGATAAGGTTGGCAAGGTGTAAGTTAGCTCTACTGCCAAACATGTCAATTGTGTTAGTGTTGTGCCCAAAAAGCCAATCATGAGATGATTGTATTTTTTGCACATTGAGTCATGATATTTTATTAAGGCATTAATCCAACAATTATGTTCGTTGTTTTTGTTTCTGCATAATGTAATAAACATAATTGTAACCCTAGAACAATGATATTCTTAAACGTCCTTGGTCTAGTATTATTGTGGAACGGGTTGCAATAATACATAACGACTAGCATATGTGGAGACTAATATGAGATATGTAGTCTACATATGGGTACAAGTTGGAGAACTTGTGTACTGGACCGACCCACCATGAGAACACTACATGGATCATTATATGAGTGTCATAAGTGATTCTCATAGTGGTCATGGTATATGTAGTCCTTCGACCTAAGATCATCAAGGTTCCCTACATGTGACTCACATACTTTGATACTTTCCTTTGTTGCTCATAACTGAGTGAACTTGAAGGAGGTCATTGGGTATGCCACATATCATGCGAAGGGATTTGTATGATCAAGCTGGGATTTGTCCCTTCTATGTAACGGGAGTGATATCTTTGGGCCCCTTGATAGAGTAAGACTTAGAAAAATGCATGGCCATGCTCGGATGAGTTGATATACAATATCAATGTCATCAGTTTAAGTTGGTCTACTCGGTAATCAAGAAACCAAAGATTGGGCTATATGAGAGTGACACATTCCATGTCTCGTGCTTAGTCTTGATATCTTGGACAAAGGGACAATGGCATATATCGGGGATGATCATAAAGGTTTAGTCGAATCATCGACAATCTTGTCACTTGGGTAGCAATGATGTGTTGCTAGACACCGCTCATTGCTTATGATCATAAATGTGATTTATGATCATTGCCAACGTGGTAAGAGCCTATTGGGTCGCACACATAGAGCTATTTGGATTATTAGAGTGCATGGGCTAATAATTTGGGTTTTGGGTTCACAATAATTTTGTATTAATAATGGGCCCAATAGTTGAGCCATTAAGCCTAATTGGATTAGGGCTTTGAAACCCATTAGGCCTGGAAGTTGAGTCTCACTATAAATACAACTTCTAGTAAGAAATTCGCAGGTCTCCTTGCCCTAGCCTTCCAAAAATGACAGTCGCACTCTTCTCTTGCAATTCCTTGGAGGACGCAAGCTAGCACTACTAGCGCAAGAGAAACGCATTTGCTGGGACGCGGTGGAAGCGTGGTGATCCCGAGAGGCTCGTGTGGATACCATAGATAGCTTGAACACGTCAACTGTTCAAGCTTGTGATTCGACTCTACAGTTGAGTGAGAGATCTCAACCGAAAATTACGTATGAAAATTTTCGAACACCTGGTTTACCCCGTTCACTTGGATCTTGGAGGGTTTTGGTTAAATTCCGCTGCGCTGTTTGGCTCCCGGAACCCAACAAAGTGTTCATAATGTTTTCCATGTCAATATGCTTAAGTTATGTTTACTAGATACAAATCATGCTATAGCAGTGGAAGCCATAAAACTAGAACCTAACTTGACATATGAAGAGAAAGCCGTAGCCCTCTTAGATTAAGATACCAGAAAGCTAATAAACAAGTCCTATGGTTATGGTTCAATGCTCATATCTTTCTGAAAGAGAAGCGACCTAGGAAATTAAGAAAGAAATACAGGAAAGGTATTCAGCAGAGTACCCCAAGCTAAAGGTAATTTTGGAGGACCAAAATTTTTAAGAGGGAGAGAAATATTACCACCTGTACAAAATGGAGAAAATTATAGCACAAGGGCCTAACCTTTATATGCTTTAATTTTCACCATACTGTATGATTTGTGGAGTGTAAATTATTTGATTTAGGCCCCTTTAAATGGGACACACAATGATTACTTGGTCATTAAGAAAACCTTAATGGATTGCTTAATTCACAAGTATACTATAGACTTAATTGTAAGGTTTCAAAGGCTGGGGACTTAATTGCACAAAATTTTAAAGAAGACTTTTGGAGGGACATGGGAGGTATTAAGGACATTGTTGGGGAGCAAAATGCTCAAGAAGACAAAGATCATTATTTAAGTATAATGGATAACTATGGTACATAAGTGTCCATTATCTTACTTAAGGCCATAATGACATTTGACCTAGTCAAGGATGGACTAGATATACATTCTTCCATCTTCCTTTATGGCCAGCCATACCTAGCCAAATTGGCCCAAAAACTTGAGAAAATATCATCTAACCTCCATGATTAGTTTGACTAAAGTCAAAGGAAGAGATAAGAAATAAAATAAGAATAAAATTCTACATTTTTATTCATTCCTTCTCTTCTATTTTGCCTCACCATCCAAGACCTCTTCTAAAACCTCCTCCATTAACCTCCATAGTCACCATAGCTGAAGAATGTAAGAAAAAGTCAAGGAAATCACCCAAGCTCTCCAAGTGTGCTTAAAGACCTAATTTTTGAGTTTTCTAGGGTTTCTTTAATTTTCAACATACGGGAAGGATTTTATTGTGTTTCTCAAATTTTTTATTATTTAATATCAATGATCAAATGTCGATGAAGCTAAAACCTTTCTTGGAAGAGAGGAAAAAGCTCAATGAACCAACTATGGGTTAAGGGGAGTGTAACATGGCAAGGTTTTTTCTTTATTGTTTCCGTGCAAATATGGCAGCAACTGAAAAGGGTTTTTGAAGCCCAAACTAGTACTAGTTATGACCTAAAGTCTCTTAAGAGCAAGTGAAAGCTTCAAGAGGGCTTAGTATTGCTTTAACATTTTATTGAATTATATTGACTAACCATAGTGATTTGTGTATCGTATCACATATGTTTGTTGTGGTGATTTGTTTGTGCATATGGTTGTGAAATTTGTGCATATTTTGTGTTTTTGTGTGTCTTTTTGCCTTTGAATTTCAGATTGGATGTTGTTATTGATGACCTTAACCTAAAGCCCTTACTAAGTTCTTCATAAGAGAACTTACCCTTTATTGTCATCGTTTTAGGGGGTCCAAAAAGAGAGCTTCATGTCTAATAGTTATAAGTTAAATTTTTTATTGAAATTTTAGTTATATGATCTTCAATATGTTTAGTATTCAACTAGAAAGTTTCATGACTTTTATAGCACATTTGCTAATTTTAGTGTTTGTACTTATTGTCTTGCACAGCAGCTATCTTTTGAAGCTCTTGGAGTGTACTATCTTGTGCAAAGATATCCAAGAAACTACTGTATGTACCCAACTAAGCTAGGGTTGATGTAGGATGCATCTATGCATTTAAATGAACAATGGATGTTGAATGTAGCATTCAAGATATGATTTTGAGCCTTGGTGTGCAAATTTGTCCATTGTGTTACTTATGGGCTGTTTTAATGGAAATTGTGTTAAAGTCACTTGGACTAATTCTAAATTCAAGACAGTAATATTCTCAAGTGTCCAATACATAATGGGATTTGTCTCAATTGAATTTGCACCCAAAACTGAAATGTGTGATTTATTATGAAATTTTGGGTACACTCTAGATTTTTGTTGTATAATCAATAGTACCCTTTGGTCTAAAAGGTATAACTCTTTGCACAAATTGAGTTTAGTTATGAAATTTGGATACCAGTTATAGCTCTTAAAGAGGAATAAATGGGGTTTTGAATAATTCAATTTGCAGTTCTGCAACTCAAGATATGCGCTTTCCAAAGTCTGTTATGAACTGTTCATATGGTTATTTTAACCGTTAAGTTTGTAAAATCCATAAGCACATTTTTAGATAGATTTAATACTTCCAACATGTTTCCCTATAAATTCTTTAGTGTGTTGAAGGTTTTAGAACCTTTAGGGCATATGGGGACACAGGTGAAAATTGAGATGGACATGACATGTTTGTTTGGACACATATAAGGGTACTAAGTACACTATGGATGCAAGTGTTTATGTTTAAGCACATATTTGGCTGAGCAAATTATTTTGCAATACTCAAGCTAATATTAGACCATTGTCTTCCCTGCCAGGCAAAACTTAAATGTAAATATGTGTATGTTATGGTTGGACCACTATATATGTATTTATATAATGACAAGAGGGCACTTGAGTAAGCTTAGCATTGTTTTGATTGACCTATAGAACATGCTTTTGACTTGGGACTCAGGCAAGCTTAAAAATGGTAAGGTGTAAGAAAAATATACTGTAGTACCAGAGTGCTAACAATGATTAGCCATTCTACTTGTGGCCACGACATCAAGTTAACGTTTGGAGTCAAAGTAAACATACCAAAATTAATTTATTCTTATCTTGTTAGGTATGCTCCCTAGTTATCCACTCCACCTCAAGTGTTATCAAAGAGGTGTGAGATACCTACCAACTAGTGGGGTTGGGGGACATAGCCTATGTTGCAGTTTGCGTTCGATTCTCACCTTTGCCTTGCCTTAAAAAGTAGCCAAATATGGTTCAACGGCTTTCAGATTTTCAGAAACTAGCAATTTACTCCCAATTTTATAACACCACATAATACCTTTACTTATAAATTGTTCTAAGTACTAAGGTGAAATTTTGAGTGCCAACATTAGTTAATGAGGCTTGAAGTAGCCTAATCCTTCCACAATTTAGAAACTTTTTTGTTTATTTTTCTTGGCTTCAAAGTGTTCAGTCAATATCATCTACATATTCCCCAAAAGTTGCCCAACTCATCAAAAAATAGGTCCAAAATTTTTACATTTAAAGTAGTAAAACCTAAATTCATATATGTGTAGTGTTATATGTACTAATATTTTGATCACAAGTGTTATACTCCCGCTAGATTGGGCGACGTGATTATTGTTTGGACAACAAATTGGCATGCTTCAGTCCTCTCACCAACCAGCGTGCACACGGCCTCCCCTTCGCCTGGATGGTCTCCTCTCTCAGCAGGCGTGATGAAGATAAATGTGGAAGACAGCACATCTTCCTCTTTGCACCGGAGCGCAGTATTGTCTTTCATGACTTGACATGCCTTTCTATCCATATGAGCCAACACTCGTGGAAGCATTGGCCATTTTCCATGGTTTGCTGGAGGCTAGGGCGCATCATTACCAACATGTCCTCATTGAGTCGGATGCAACTGTTATCATCCGCAAGTTGCAATCTCTTGATATTTTGATGTACTTACACCATTGCAAGTTTACCTAGAGCTGGCAAAATAGCCTAGTGGTCAGTTGGCCCATTTCCCAAATGGTAAATTGTGGATTCGCCCCAAAACTAAGTTCAGTGACTTAACAAACACTAACGCATAACTTCAGTGGGTGATTTCGATCTTTTGCCTTCACCGTCGTCGTATAATATTCTCGGACCCAAGTCATCAACGTCGCTGTCGCCGTCTTCTTCTGCTTCGCGGCGCTCGTTTCGTTTTCCTTTCCGATGGAGGGAAGTGATGATCATGGAGGCGATAGAACCGGAAATTATATGAAAATCGTTCTGACATTACTCTCGGCCATGGTGGCAGAGACCTCCACGTTCCCGATAGACCTAACCAAGACTCGCCTCCAACTCCACCGTGAATCCCGACCCGCCAGCGCCTTCGGCCTCGCCGTCGGGATTGTTCGCGACCAAGGGATAGCGGGTCTGTATGAAGGTGTTTCTCCGGCTATCGTCCGACATATGCTCTATACTCCCATTCGCATTGTTGGGTACGAGAACTTGAGGAATTTGGTCGGCGCGGATGGGTCTCTTTCCTTCTCTTCCAAGGCTCTTGTTGGTGGGATTTCCGGCGCAATTGCTCAGGTAAAACACAGGTCTGATTGTTTTGATGCTGTTTGGGATTTATTGTTTTTGCCTTTGAATTTGAATGATGGAATTGTTGTGAATGTTCATATTGGATTGAATTTTAGAATCTGTTTTAGATAATTAGCATTACAAACAATCCTACATAAAGCATATTTGATTTCTGTCATATTAATGGTTGAAGAAGTTGAGAATAGGGGTTCAATCTAAAGAGGGAGAGCCTTCAACTACTCAGTCTCATTTGGAGAAAACACTAGGGATAGTTAGCATGAGAGTAACACATTATCTCAAGTATGATAGTGTCATATATTTAGAAATGGTTGCTTTAAAGACTAGAGTTTTTCATTCTCATTGGAAAGAGAATTTTTACCTTTTCTGAGTTAGCAAACTTCATAATCGTTAGTTCTTTCGTCTTTAATTTCTTCACAGAATGTAATTTTATCCCCTAATCGGATTTGTAAAACTTTCTTCTCAGCAGCACCCAAACATGGTCGGTTAATTGTCTGATTGCCATATGTTTTTCTCACTCCATACATGCTTCACACAGGGATTCCAATTTCCATTAGCAGCACCATATTGCATCTATAGTAAATGAAGCATCAAATTTTGTTGTGCCAAGTCCACGATATGGCATTTAGAGTGAAGCCCCAAAAATAAAAACAAATGAACTTTGTGTAGGAAAAAAAATGGAACAAACAGGGCGCTTGAGGAAAAAACTTGTGCAGTACCATACCCTGCCATTCTTATGTTCTTGCAGATACTGCTCTAAGAGATGATAATTCCAGATGCTTCCTCTTAGGAGAAAATAAATAGTACTAGAATTCCCCTCTTGACACTTCTGGCAATAGAAGAGCATAAGTTAGTCTCCTTGGTCTTGCTATTCTTCTTTGCCTGTTGCTATCTTCAACTTCCTGGAACATACTCACTGTCAGCTAGGTGCATATCTTTGTTCTATTTTTTGAAGTCGTTAATTTTTTATTCAACCATGAAGGTTAATTTGGATGCGTCATAGTGTAGATTAAGAAGTGACAATCGGTAGTGGGTAATTATTAATCTTTTGAGTTTATGGATTAATGGTCTAAGGAATGGCAGATGGTCATCAGTTGCTTCATCTTAATTGTTCAGCAGGTTTTGTAGATGTCGTACAGTATTAAGGTAAATAAGACATCAGTTGAAAGTACAATTTTTTACTCAGGAGGTCTTGTTAAACTCCAATCTTATTCTTTCCCATTTCTTTCTGATCTTCTAGTGACAACGTAAGAATTGGTAGGAGAACCAGCCAGGCTAAACCCTGTTGTCTTTCTAATGGAATCTCAACCTTTATTAACAATGAAGAGAAAATCAGAATCTTTGCAATGAATTTAGGGGAAAAATTGACAAGATTCGGAGTTTCCTTTACTCCCACAATCAGAGTTAAAGTTGCTTCTCTTGATTAAAGAGTTTTTTCCATTGCCATGAAAGAAGAACAATGGAAAGGATCAATTTTAAAGTTATTATGGCAGAAGTTCAAATTCAAGAGAAAAATAAAGGTCATCTGTTTAGGGAATTTACAAGCTACAGCTCCTACATGATCACCTAGTTGAGCCATTTCAGTGTTTTGGTGACCTTGATGTCAATCTCCATGATTTGAAACATTCATATGACAATTAGTGTGTTTTACTCTTTTGGAGTTCTTGGTCCCTCTTAAAGTTCTGTTTTTTTCATTTTTTTTTTCTAAAGCAGAGATGCGATACTCACCCAGCTCAGAGGAGTACTAGATAAACAAACAACCATAGCTCCTTTCAGCACCATTCGAGAGCAAGTGCATGGCAAAAATAAATGTGCTTCTACTTTCTCTCTATTCTGAGCTCTAAGAACACACAGTGTTTATATTTTTGGCTTTCTGACTTTGAAAGAGTTCATGTTTCTTTTATTGCTATGTATCGACTGCTTGTTTTTCATGTGAAAAAAGGAGAGTTACAAACAGTACCGAGTTTCAAAAGGTTGAATATGGTGTGCGAGATATAAAAACTTTATCTAATAGAATGTACTATATCTGAGTAACAGGTGTATTTTCTTTTCTGTATTCACACCTGTGGTATATTTCTTTATTCTACTTTGCAGAATCTGGTACATGTATTCTGTTTATGTTGGTACGTTTGTAACTTTCTCATTTAATGTTCGAGTGCAAGTTTTAGTCATTGTGTAATAGCCTCCTTGTAGGTTAGTTCTTTATATTGCAATTTTCTGGCTATGCTTAGTAGTGCAGGTTGTCGCCAGCCCCGCTGATCTGGTTAAGGTGAGGATGCAAGCAGATGGCGTTATGGTAGGAAGGGGTCTTCAACCTAGATACTCAGGTCCAGTCGATGCTTTGAACAATTGTGCGAACCGAAGGGATTGGAGGTTTGTGGAAAGGCGTTTTCCCGAATGTACAACGAGCATTCTTGGTGAACATGGGGGAGTTAGGCTGTTATGATCACGCAAAACGTTTTGTGCTTCATAATAAGATAGCTGATGATAACATCTACGGCCACACCTTGGCATCTGTCATGTCAGGTCTCTGTGCAACAACTTTGAGTTGTCCAGCTGATGTGTTGAAGACGAGATTGATGAATCAAGCTGCAGGCAAGGACAGAAACGCCATCTACAAGAACTCGTACGACTGTTTGGTGAAGACTGTTAGGACCGAAGGGTTTGCAGCACTGTGGAAGGGTTTCTTCCCTACATGGGCTAGGCTTGGTCCTTGGCAATTTGTTTTCTGGGTATCTTATGAGAAGTTCCGACAACTTATGGGGCTCTCTTCCTTCTGAATCTTAATGTACCATTGAAAAACGTAAAGTGTAAACCTATAGTTGAACCACATCAAAGTTTCGCTTATTATTTTTTCTTCACCATCAAAGTTTCAAAAAAATCAACATCATACCACCAAACGTTTATTTTGGGTGCCTACCCACGTAGTAACCTGTCAAATAATGTTGATTAGGCTCATCCAGAAAGCTAATAATGTTGATTAGGCTCATCTAGAAAGCTAATAATGTTGACTAGGCTCATCTAGAAAACTAATGTCCACGTATTAACTTGTCAAACATGTAGATGAACTTGGCTATATTTTGCAAAAGTTAGACACCATGTAGACTTGATTGGACGTTTTATACACTCAGATAGAAATTGACATTGGACAACTGATTTTTATACTAGATACAAATGTGTCTAATTCAATATTTTCATATTTTTTTGGAGTCCAAGTGGCCAACTGTGGTGGTTGGATATATAGTATAATGAGTTGAATGTCTAAATTTGTTAAAAGTGTGTCTTGTTTATCTATTTGAATATATATTTTGGTTTGTATGGTGTCCAAGCTAGTGGAGGGCAGTGGGCTGACCTGGCCCAACCTGGCATGGGCTTGGGTTGGTCAAGCCTGGGCATAACCTAGGGAAATGCAAGTTGGGCTTAAGGCTGGGTGGGCCTATTTTCAAAAAATAAAAAAATTATTTAATTAATTTTGAACTAATAATTTTTTTAGAAGAAGAAACATCACCCTGGTACAAATTTTGTTAATGTAAAAGTCAAACAGCGCTTATAATTAATTGGAAAGTGCCTTACAAGAAAAAATGGTGAAATGTTCAAAAAATAACCAAAATTTAAAACCTAAGATATGTGCTTAACGACTTATTCAAATCAAATACAAACTAAGTTTAAAAAGGAGAAAAAAAAATTAAGCCTTGTCACTTGATATCACTTTATCATTAAAGCTCTTTTGGTCTTTGCTTCTAGATTGCAACAATAACTTAATCTCGATTGCATACACATACTTCCAAAGCCTGTGGTGTCAACTTTGCCAGTTTCTCTAATGTTACCTATTCACCTGTACTGAACCCTACCTCGGAAGCCACGGTTGAAATTGGTACTACTAGAATCTTCTGGGCAATGGTGGACATTATTAGAAATCTTGAACTTTTTTGTTTCCATCACTCTAATATTTCAATATTGTCTAGCTCAAACAATGTGTTAAGGTAGTCATCCACTTCAGCCAGATGCAAAGCAATTGGTCAGGGATGTTTTAGCATTTTGAGTGTAGGATTGAAACTTGATGAGGTAGGCATTCTAGGACATACAATTTGAGGAGCTTCTAATGTTACCTTATCCAAATTCCACTCACAATACAACTTGTATAAAATCTCTCAAATAATCGTGAGTAGTTGTAGACACAGCTTAGAACATTGACATGGTTCATGTCCTAATAAATGTGAAAAATGTTTTTAAGCAATGTGTTCATGTTTGACAATTTGACATATGAGCCAAGTAAAGATGCAACTAAAAAGATTTGGGGAATGTTTTCGAAATATTGAAGTTACTTTTCCCTTATGGCTGTCATAATGGGTTTAAAAACTCATCATCTTTAAACTGATGCAAAACATAAGTAATGTTTACTAAATACAGCAAAACTTGATCGACAGTGGGGGTATTAAATACCAAAGAAAAATTTGGTTGCCTCGTTCAAATACTTTAGCCATTCACTTGCTTTGAAACATTTCTCTAACATTTCTGCTATGAGGAATTACAATTTAGCTTAATGTTTAAGCAAAGGGATAATATTTGCAAACGGATATACATTCACCAACATCAAATAAGTCAAGTTTCACCAAGTTGGACAATATAATTTAAAACATTTTCAACTAAAATCCTTTACTATTTTAAGATAAAACCTTTTGAACTCATGACATTCTTTGGGCTTTGTTTTCAAATACTACAATGAATTTAGAGTATTAACAATTTCAGTTTGCAAAACTTCCAACCCTTTTTGGACACACATATTTAAAATATAGCACATGCATCTCACATGAAACAATGCACCTTCTAAAGGTGGTTTCCATTGTTGGCGCAAAAGTTGAGTTGTGACACATTGTTTGAGACATTGTCAAAAGAAATGCACAAAAATTTATGTGCATAAAAATATTTATGTAAAGTTTCTAAGATGCAATTGTAGATATGAAATAGATTCTATGCACCTAAATGAGAGAAATCATTTCTCGATCACCCAATCATCATTAATCCAATGAGCAGTCACACAATAAAATGATTGTCCTATAGGAGATGTCCACATTTCACTAGTAAATGCGGCACAATAATTAAGACTTGAGAAATATGCTTGCAAGTTGGATTTTCCAGCTTGAGATAATTTAAAACTCTCTTTTCTAGCGGTACTCCTAGATACTTTTCTAAATGTAGGGTTCAATTGTGATCTAACCCAAGATTCTAAATAAGGATCCTTCGCTTGTGAAAATGGTTTCTTAATAAGCATCATCCAATTAATCATGCATTCTCTATATGATTGTTGGCTAAATCTAAAAATACCTAGTCCATTGACAATGCTCCAAGGTTGTGCTTGTCTTCTGGAACTGGTGGTTACATTGGGATAGAGATTTGTATGCTGATTATTCATATGGCGCCCGAGAATTCCCATACGAGAGTTCTTTTTTTGCACCAACTTCTTGTTGCAATGTTTGTACTTCTCATACCTTGATTTTTCTTCCTAAACAAGATAGACACACCCATGTGATTAGCCTTAAGCATTTACCTTGTGTGTATGGATCATCAACTTAAGGGTGATAGCTCATCGGCATCAGTTGGGTTGTGTCCCCTCCATCCAGATTCTCGGCCAGGTTGGCCTTCACCTCTTTATCGTCATCGTTAGATAGTTGATCATCAAGCTCTCATACCCATGTGGTTAGCCTTGAGGATTTACCTTGTGTATATGGATCCTCGGCCATAGGGTGACGGCTCGTCAGCATTAGTTGGGTCATGTCCTCTTTATATGGATTTTAGGCCAGGTTGGCATCTACCTCTTTAACGTCATCATCGGATAGTTGATTGTCAAGCTCCAAATCATGATTTGCCCATGTCAAATTGGTCATCATTGGCAACGTTTTGGATGTGGACCCCTTAGTTGGTCGGCTAAGATTGGAGATGGAATAAGGCTCTTAGGCCGGTGGTGTAGGATGAGGAGCTATTCACACCCTTGTAGGTAACCTTAGCCTTTCAACTTGATCCCACTAGTGAGAGAATAATAGTAGAGAAAAAAAAAAGAGATTTGGAGGAGATTAGGAAAAAAATTAAGAAAAGATTAGCTAAAATACTGAGAGTTTGAACAAAATAAGAGAGAAAGTAGTAGAGGAAGAAGAAAGATTGTAATTGTTGGTCTTAGGAAGTATAGGAAATGAAGCCTTCTATTTATAGGGGCCCTATATTTTTTTGGACTAAAAGGCCCTTAAAAACTAGTTGTTAGAATGGGCAAAATGATAATTTGTAGTAAAAAAGGATGTTGGAACCCTTGGGAGGCCTTGATTGTAATTTTCTCATTTTTTTTCAAAATTTTGAAATTGAGCCATTGGAGGCTAACAGCTAACTAAGCCTAGCCCAAAAATTGGAACTGGCGTGGCCTAGGCTCGAGTTTGAATGCGTGTTGGGCCATGTTGGGTCCGCCTGTGACACGTCCTCCCTAGGCCCATAAAGGCCCATTATCCACCGTGCCTCTCCTCTGGTAAGGCCAAGTCTAGGCATGATCAATTGGTTAATTCGTTTATAACTAAAACCAAATAACTAAATTTTTTCAACTTTTGATGTTAAGCAAAAATAATCGAATAGACCAAATTTTTTCCAAAACCTAAAATAACCAAAAACCAAATTAACCATTCAATTTTTGATTAGTTACTCGAACAACTAAAATTTCTATTCCAAACATGCATCATATGTTTCAAACCAAATGACAAACAATTCACCAAGGCAAAGATTTTCAAGCATCCATTCAAATGAAAATATTTAACAAATATTCCAAAGTCTAAATCAATCACAAACATTTGTTCTAAATGCAAGCATACTACACCAAAGTTCTCCACACATAATATAAGTAAATGCAAACTAAATCCAAGCATCCATTTTAGTTGAAGCTGTCCCTACTTCTAGTGCGTACTCCATCCAATGTCCATTATTGCAACTTTTAAAATAGCAACAAATACTACAATATTAGATGTGCATGTAACATAACAATATTAGATGAAAAATCTAAACTAGACATCATAACTAAATTTTTCTTTAAATATCTGAGATTGAAGGATCCAATGACACTTTTGAAATATATAATTAAAGGAAAAAATAGAAACACGGGAAGAAATGTTAAACAACAAATATTTTAGGAAATCCAATTTTAAACTAATGATATTTCAAGTACCTTCTTCAATTTTTTCCATCTCCTCCAAGTCTTCCTTAACACCATGGATCATTTGTCTCCTAAGCCAATATTGACTACAAATTAGAGCTTGCGCCATCTTAAGAGTCAATGAACTCCTAAATGCATCAAGAGCTCTTCCTCTAGTGCTGAATGTTGATTCAAAAGCAACTGTAAGTATCGGGACAACCAACACATTATGGGCCATGTCACTACGAATAGGCAAATTTCCATTATTCAATTTCCATCACTATAAGGTATCAAAGTCATCATCATCAAGTACACACTGCTCGTTCAAATAGCTAACCAAATCCGACAAGTTCTCATCATTCCCGATTAGTGGCTTGAACTTCTTTTTCATCTCCTTTGAAATTTTCCTTATCCTACATTGGATTTCATTTTTGGTTATGTTATGTCTAGAGGAAGATTCCTTGTTTGCAATACTTGGCTCACCTGACTTTGGTTTCAACTGTTGCTCATGCCAACTAAACATCTTATTCCAAGAATCATGAACCTTGTGTATTAGTTGTACCCCTGCATCATTTTTAGACTGATATATATCATTCAAAACAAACGTGACATACTTCAATTTGTTATGTGGGTCAAGGACAATAACAATGTATATTAGCATATTCATCTTCTCAACATTACCACAATATTTTTCATATTTTTCCTTCATCTTGTAAGCCATTAAGGAAAAATCAACATCCCTACTTGCTTACCACTCCTGTAGGAGACCACCCAGTTCAAAAATCTCATGGAAAATAGTGTTCAGTTTAACATACAATGAACGAAAAATCCTACAAGTCAACTCATAAAATTTTTCTAGGAAAGTAACCAATCTTCTTAGATTAGCCTAATCAACACCTGTAATTAGCCCAACTATATCGGATAGTCCCAGAACAAAAAAAGGATCCTCATTAGCATATGCCATGAAGGCCTTCTTAAATTTCTAGGCAATATTTAACATCAAATAAGTGAAAGTCCACCTAGTACTAACATCTAAGCACATGAAAGGTTTGCACTCAATCTTTCCTTTTCAACCATTATTTGAACTTAGCATTTCTTTGCGGAGATTGTCACACAAACTTAACAACAACTTTAATCTTTGAAACAAAATCATGCATCTCCTTTAATCCATCAACAACAACAAGATTAATGATATGTGCTATGCATCTCATTTGCAAGTACTTGTAATTGACAACACTTGGCCCCTAATTGATGATTTTTTTTTTCAAGAACTCAACTGTTACATCATTTGAATTGGCATTGTCAATAGTGATAGTGAATATCTTGACAATACCACTATCAAGAAGGCAATTTTTCAATAGCCTTTCCTATAGTCTCACCCTTATGACCGATTGTTGGATAAAAATTTAAAATCTACTTGTGTAATTCATAATTTCTATCTATGAAATGAACAGTGTGACACATGTAATTCACTCTTTGTAAAGAAGTCCATGTGTCAGTCATGAGACAAACCCTTTGGGAAGTGTTCTTACACAACTCTTTTGAATGTTTTTGCTCATCTACATACTACTCAAATATATCTCTAGTAATAGTATGTCTTGATGGAATACCGAATGTAGGACTTGCAACATTCATCAAGTTCCTAAATCCTTCATTTTCCATAAATTTGAAAGGCAATTCATCAGCAATTATCATGAAGGCTAGTCCTTTTCTTATAGCAACTTGATCAAACTTCTAGCATGTTAGTCCCTTTCCGCTTCTTTATTTTCCTCACCAAATACTAACTCAGATTGCCTCAATTCTAATTCATTGAATTTTTCATAAGAATTGAAGTGATTCTTAGGAGAACTAATTCGACTTCCTTTAGAATGACCTAGTAGCTTACAATACTTGGATTTAGCTTTATGCTCGCTTATTTTAGTTATTAACTTATCAAAATGGCCTTACACATGAGACCTTGGTTATATTTGCTTTCTCTTCCTTTCTTTGCTTTTCCCAGCAACTCCAGATGTAGTTGTAGCTTCTCTTGTTGCATTTTGTGGTTGGGCAGGGTCAGTTGTGAGTGAATCAACTGCATTGCCTAGTTGTGGAAAATGAGACCCACCTTGACTTCTTTGTGAAGCCATCTACTATGAACAACAGGTAGAAAAAAATACATCAAATTCAGGCATTGCACTATCTAGACACTTAGCAATTAGTAAACATCCTGATTTTATTCATAAATTGCCTTAATCTAGGCACAAAAAGTACAAAATATGAAAAGTGTGAGCTTAGACACCTAGGGCTTCTACAGAAGTATGTGCCTTGCAATTTATACTTGATTCTCAAAAGCCCCTAGGAGTTAAAAGCTGCCAAACATTCGATGCTTAGAACCTAAAACCTGGGTGCACTTTTCAAAACACTGATGTTATGAAAACAAATTTAAAATGATGAGCTTAAAATTTTGCTGGGGATCATAGAGGTCATTGTTTACATCACTGGAAGTTCTAAAACATGGAAGACCAAAATCCAAGTGAGAAATTAATCAGCAAAAATTTGAACATTCCTTCATTACGATTCTTAAAGCTCTGCTTATTTACAAGTCTCCTTATGTTTTCATTATTTTTTAAGATGATTCATCTTTTTATTTTTGCAATTAATGAATTGGGAAGTTAAACTACCAATGCAAGAAAGACAACAATGGGCATTTATTGGCACAGTGTTTATCTTGGTATGTTGGAATAATGCTACAATTCTACTATTTTTATTTATTCTTTCATCTACTTTTTAAATGAATTATTTTTTTAATGCTTTGATGTGTTTGCTTGATTTGACTTAATATATATATTGGATTCAGTTCAACTTCTCTTTTTTCCTTGGCTAATATTTTCTACATACATGTTTTTACCTTTTTAGACAAATAGTGCTATAGGTTTCACTTTAAGAACCCTTGCTCAGCCATCTGCCTTAGGCAACTCCAATGATGCTTTGATGGTACCAAAATATAAAATAATAAGGGAGAATTAAAATGAAAATTAACAATAAAATAACACAAATTTTTTTGAGTTTGACCAATTCCTATTTCTTCTCAAACTAAATCTCAAAGACCTAAAACCAAAAGGTAGCCTAAAAAGGAAAATGAAATAAAAATTAATAAAACTATAATAAACTAACCTTCATCACTAGTTAAGTTGAAGTAGGCTTTGATTCTTTGAATGCTTCTGATTCCTAATTGCACCAGTGGGCGGCAACCACCAACTTAACCCTAGCTTATTAGCTCAAATTGGCCTGTTTCTAAGAAATAGAAATTGAGAAACATAAAGAAGTGCATGCAAGGAAGATAAACTGGAAAGATACATTACTAACATTTCAATGAACTAGAGAAGAATCACGCTAAATCAGAGAGGAGTTAAGCCAAATTAATCCGAATAAT
This sequence comes from Aquilaria sinensis, assembly GCA_005392925.1. Classification (NCBI taxonomy): domain Eukaryota; kingdom Viridiplantae; phylum Streptophyta; class Magnoliopsida; order Malvales; family Thymelaeaceae; genus Aquilaria; species Aquilaria sinensis. The sequence continues at coordinate 63,862 of SMDT01000540.1, forward strand.
AGGTTTAGAGCTTCTATTGAGCCAAATTGATGGAGAGGACATGAAGGATTCACAAACCCTAGCCTTGTTTGTTTGTTCGAAAACAAGAAAGCATAAAAGAAGTCTGAGAGTGAGTGTATGTGGGACTAAACGGGAGAGAATCAGAGGATACTGTCTTAGAGAGCTCTACAAAACAATGTCATTTTTGTTTAAATATTTCAATTTTTTGGTAACCACTTTATTATAGAGGAGAATCGATAATCGAACCAATATTTTTTTGTTTGTTTCCAATTTTAACCGATAATAGAATTACAACCTTAAATTGGTGATCGAAAATTAAAATAAAATTCAATTATCCAGTTTTTTTGGTAAAACCCGAGTTTTTGCTCACCCCTAGCTAGGGCAACCTGGCTCAATGACCATCTTTATTGCATGCGTTCAATTGTAGCATCCAAGTGTCTGATGATGGTGGTTGAATGTGTAGTTTGATAGGATAAGTTTCTGAATCAGGTAAAGGAGTGTAGAATCTATGTGATTGTGGCATCTAATTGTTTGATTGTGGCAATTCTATGTCTAATACGATAGGTTGAATATCTAGTATAATAGACAGAGCATACAATCTACATGATTGTTTGATGTAAAAAATGAAAAATAGTGATTGATTTACATTCCTTGAATAGAAATAAAAAAATCTTTTCCCAATAAAAATATTCCTAAATATAGCATGATTATTTCTAGTTGAGTGCAAAATTTGTAAAAATAGAAAAAAAAAATAAAATTAGGGAAAAATAAATGGTAATGAGTGAATGAACCTACCCTTTTGCCTTTTACACTCTATTATACCAACTCTTAAAATTTTAATTTAAATATTTTATTAATTATCTTCTAGAAAATTTAAATTAAGTAATAATTTTTTATCAAATTATCATATTCCTTTCTGTGTAATTACAATTCAAATTTTTTTCCTATTCCCATCTAACACTTTTATCCACCCATGAAACTCTATACCCAGAAGGCCATTACTTCCCTTTATGGACTAATTACATTAATTCTTAATCAAAATTGATTCATATGAAAAATAGAAACTAAAAAAGGGCAAGGTCTAACATGTGCCTGACTTCACATGAGCCATATCCAACTAGTTATACTTTTTACACTTATTAGACATTATAATACCTAGTGTATCTATTTCAGTCCATTATCGTCTCACGTACTCCTCTGAGGCCTCCACCATTTACTTATTCTCCTTAGCCTGGAATACAACGTCACACCCATTAGGTCGTATTCGTGCACCCGCTAACCTCTAATCTTCAGCTGATGCATGGATACATATTATTTTATGCTATATTGAATATGAACATGGAGGAAATTTACAGACTAGAGATGTGATTGGTGTCACTTTTGGAGTTAGAGTGGTTGCTGATCGCAGAGTTGTTGGTGTCAGGGTGAGAATGTGGGCATGTTTTCATGTTGGGAGTGAGATGAAGTAGAGGCAAATTTTTTGGGAGTGGGAGGTGAAAGGTTAAACAGCAGTAGCGGCAGCTATTCAACCAAAAAAGAAGGGTTTTGAGTCAAACCTTTTTGCTATCCTTTGTGTTTTTTTACTTTTTTTTTTCAATCAAGTTCCTAATGTTTTTTTAGTATGTATATGTATATAAATAGTAAATAATTCCTACAAAGTCATAAATTTATATATATTTAAAAAATATAAGAATAATTTTTACATGAAATTATTTATAGAAAATAATATATAGGTAACAAGTTAACAATCTCAATTGTAAATGTGTGTCACATGTTTTGTGCATATCTATCACTTACTTTATATATCGAGTTTCATACATATTTGCTATTTGATTTATACATATCTCGAATTTTGGTAGGAAGTAGTATTATTCGAATCGTTTATACCTGTTTTTTTATAAGAGGTTGAACCTCTACATACTATTAAATATATTGGTAACATAACTGTTATCTCATTTATACAAATGTCACACATTATTTGTACATATCCCCTTACTTTCTTTGTATGTTAAGTTTTTACATATTTGTAATCTAATTTGTACATAGCTCCAATTTTCAGGGGATATGAGATTTGATGTATTCACACTTATGTTGTGCTATTAAGGGTGACATTAGAATACATACATACATACATACATATATATATATATAAACATAAAGGGTAGGATGCACATTAGACTTACTTCTCATAAAGCAAGCAATCTAGAGCGAATATAATATGTTTTTGTAGTAATTGAATAATCATGGAGACTGATGACAACCTTTGGACCACCTTCATGTACATTCTAGGAGTTCTTCTGGAGATTTAAGTGAAGAAGATCAAGTTGGAGCATCCAAGCATAATTTCGAGCTCAAAACCATCAAATCTTGGAGTATTAGTACTTGGAAGAGTCAAGAAGGCTAATCTTGGCACAATAAAGCCAAAATGCTTTGCACATGACCATCCTGTGCCTAAGCCACCTTGGAAAGATGACCAAGCTACACAAAGGTGAACTAAAGAGTTCACATTGAGCTTTCACACTTATGTTCAATCTACAAAGTCCATGACCGAACTAAGGGCCAACGTTGAGCCTTTGGACCTTCAATATTCATGGCTACATTTGTGGAAATCAATAATGGAACCCTTGGGGCATCATTTGATGCATCAAGGGGGAAAAAGATGCCATGGTGCACTTTTTTGGAGCATCAAGGTCAACATGCACCTTGGGAGCACACATACACCTATGAAGCATACGCCTTTGACACAAGTGCACCTTGGGGCATGACCGTGGTTTAAAATACCAAGGACCTGGCCCATACTCTCTTGGACCCATTGGTACACTTAAGCCACCCTAGGTGTACTTGGTTAAGTTCACACAAGCTAGACCAAGAAGTACCTTAGCCTACTAGACCTTTGAGTTAGTGTATTTACCAGTTGAGCTTAAGCTAGTGTGAACATGTGTATTTTATCATATTTTAGCTAAATTATCTAGTTAGGTTGATGTTTAGAGTTGTTTTCTAGCTTGGAAGGTGTTTTTGATTGTTCTAGTTGATCTAGGAGTCAAAACATCTGGTTTGAATGTGTTTTTTTTTAAGTTTAGGACTCCTACTTGTTTTGTACTTAGGGATTTTGGTTCCTTAGCCTAAAAACACTATAAATAGGCCTTTTGTATATCCTTTACCTATAGATTATAGATTATTCAAAGTTCATACAACTGTTAGGGATTTGTTCTCTCATTAGTTTTGTGTGCACTTCACTTGGTACTCAAATAATTGTGTGGTCTTTGTGGATCAAGTCTTCTAATTCTACATCTATTCTTGTTGATTCTTAGAGTTTGAAGTACTCTAGGGGCTATTCCTGTGTGGTTTGTCATCAAGTGGTATTAAAGCCACAAGTTCCAACAAAGGACGAATCCTATCCTTTCATTTAGTTTTCTTTTCATTTGGGTTTTGTTATTTTCATTTCTTCTTGTGTTTTGCATTTAAATTTGTGTGTTCTAAGGCTTTTTGTTTGTTTTTTAAATTTGTGTGTTCTAAGGCTTTTTGTTTGTTTTTTATGTCTACATCTTTCTATTCTAGGTTTTTTCTTCCAAGTCCAAGTTTAGACAATACCAAAAACAACTGATTTATCATCCTTTGCATTAAATTTGCTTCATTCGGTTCCTCTAGTGTCTATTGAGTCCAGCAGTGTTTTTCTCCATTATTTACCTCCAATATTCTTTGTTTCCTTCATTTTTTATTTATCCTAATCAATTTTATTTGATTGTAACAAATTGAGCCCATCCCAACTTAGTTTATTTGATTGTAACAAATTAAGCCAAGAAACCCTAATTCGATTTCCCCTTGAAGATCTTTATGTCCAACCATGTTTCTTCTAGTTCCTTCATCCAATTCTCTTTATTTCCTTCATATTTTTTTTATTCCTTCTAGTTCCATTCATATTTAATTCATTATGTATGACTTTGGATTGTTTCAGACCAAAAGTATGTGTTGATGCCCGAAGACCTTTGAAGTCCTAACCTTGGTTGTTAAAAGCCTTGGTCACAGTACTTTGGAAGCACAATGGCACATCGGTCTTGGCAAAGTTTGGAAGGGCTGAGAAGCTAGTGGAGCTACTTGACCAAGGCACACATTAGGTGCCTCGGCATTCGTTGACTGAGGTACCCCATGAACACTGACAAAAACCGTTAAGGAAGTGCTACCCAGTGCGTGCAAGGTGCTCACTTAGACCTATGTCAGGACAGCTAGCAACAGAGGTTGTAAAGAGAAAATAGACCATTGGCCTCAAATCTTGTCCAACACATGGATGGTGGATCTGAGGTCTAGCAGCTAAGCCTCAGCCTTTTAAAATGGGTATAAAAATGAGACATCCCCAAACCCCAAGTATAAACATACATATATAATTCTGTTGAGGATTTATCATACTCCTAACCATATTACTTATTTTTTCTGGCGTTAGAGAGCCCCCCTAGAAAGGACTCTAGGGACTCTATTTTCCCCTTTTTCTGGTGTCTTTTAGGACCATAGCTGATTGGGGTATGTACATCTAAAGGCTGAGATGCAAAACTTAGGCGACCGAGAGCTCCAAGGATACCAAATGGTGGCATTTGCAGGAACCCAGGCACATATCGCCATGGTGACTACTCAAGCATCCAAGGCTAAGTTTCACCAAGATCCATCACTAGAGAATACTTCTCCCTCGCCGGAAGATCAAACAGGCAGCCAAACCATCCCGCCCAAGGATGATCACCCGGTGGCACTAATGATGGGGTTCCTATGTGAGTTCCAACATACAATAGTCACTGAAAGAGCTCAACACCTTGGGCAACATACTCCCCAAGGTCCTTTTAGGAAAAAACCCACGTCAAAAAAATCAAGAAGTTCGGCAAAAAGTTCTCCTTCGGCATCAAAAGGCAAATGAGGGATGGGTCCCATGTTGAAGGTCTACCATTTCGTAGCCTAAAATACGACCATAAGAAGAAAGGTCTATTCACTAGAGGTTTCTTTTTCCCCGTTGACACGATGGCAACCAACTAGAACTCCTTCTAAAAAAATTACTAGAGAAGATGGACTAGGTGGAGGAACATATGACAAGAAAACGAGCACGGATGAACTTGTTCAAAACACTTGTCAGTGATGATGCCCCATTTTTGTTGGCCATTAAGAATGCTCTAATCTTGCTAGACTTTAAAGTACCTCTGTTGGATTCATAGGACAAAAGTGGTGCCCTCAGGCACATCTGATCAGATGTTAGAAGAACATGGTGCTGAGTGAAGCTGATGAAGCAACCTTATGCAAATGTTTCAAGGTAACTCTCTTGGGCCTAGCTACAGCCTGATACAATACCTTATCTCCTTGTTCCATTGATTTTTTTCATGAGTTGTCTGTGGCTTTTAGTCATCAATTCATTAGAAGCTATCCTTCGATGAAAAAAGCTTCCCTACTATTTAATGTACTCCAAAGGGAGAATGAATCACTCCAAGACTATTTTAATAGGTTCAAGTAGGAGGCTCTAAAGGTTATCAACTTGTCTCTTAAAGCCAGATTCCTAGCATTAACTAGGGGACTTCGAAAAGGTTTTGACCTCACTTTCAAGCTTTTGCATTACCCAAGGGACTTTAGAAAGGTACCAACCTCACTTTCGAGCTTTCAAAACAAATGCCAACAACAGTTGGAAAGCTTTGTTAGCTGGCTAAATAGAACATGATCTCCAAGGAAATGAATGTCAATGAAGACAAGGTGGATACACAAAGAATGAAACATTAGTGCCAGAGCCAACAACATGGGGAGGCCAAAAGTAGCAAATAGTCTCAAAGAAGTTAAGGAAAAAGAGAATCACCAACCTACTCTACGCTAAACACCTCCTAAGCCAACATCTTGGTAACATTGGAAAAGCAAAGAGGGGCTCAATAGCCCAAGTCGATGGCTTCTAAAAATAAGAAGAACATGGAGAAGTACTGCCAGTATCATCGGGGCCATTGCCGTGACACTGAAGACTGTTAACAACTAAAGAAGTTTATTGAAGCCCTCATTAAATAACGCTAGTTGAGAAGGTACCTACAGTTTCCTTTGCAAAAGGTAGGAGGCAAAAATGAGGAAAGAAAGTATGATGAGGACAGGTATGATTCTGATTGATGAAGGAATCATCGATGTCCCTAAAGAAGACCACGCCCTCTTGTAGGAGTAATCTAAACCATCACTACAGGTCTTCCTTCATCAAAAAATAAAATGAAGGCAAATGAGATAGGCACCCTAATGTGAACCCCGATGGTATGAAGACCATGAAACGCGCCCAAGATGTTTTTCAAGCTCCACAAGACATCAAAGAGACTGGATTTGAAGACCCCCACCCCTAATCAACCTGTGACTAGAAACGAGAAGTATAGAACTCCAAGAACACAAGCACACTTGTGCACCAAGGCAGTCCACAAAGAAACAAAGAGAAATTCTCTCCAAAGTAGTAATATTATTTCATGTCAAGGCTGTTTTTTACAGCTAGAATATGTGCCTATTTATAGGCCTAAACTAGGGTAAAAGACTCAGCAAAATTCGCAGCCCAAGTCACCTAGGAAACCTAGTTACAAAGGACTCAAGAAAACCTAGTCAAACTAGGATTCCTACACCCTTTTAACACATGTTTAAGGTGTGCAGCGAATTCCATTTATCCTAAGTGACCTAAATCACTTCCATGGCCTAAATAACATCCTAAATAATGTAAATAAATAGGAAACTAAAATAAAATACGTTACAAAACAAGATTGGCCATAAAAACCCCAAAATAGTCTTCTCGGGTGGTTCCTGCTTGTGTCTTCAACTTCAAGCTGAAATTCGAACTTGATGCAGCCATGATTTCTCAAAATGCAAAGCATGAAAGTTGTAGATATATTTCTTATCTTTGAAATGACACCTGAACCACACAAAACGGACATCTAAATCCAAAGATATGCCCAAAATACTGCAACTGCTTCTGAACCAGCGATAACTCGTAAATCGCGACTTTGAAGCTAAATTGGACCTCCTTAACGTGCAAACTGGGTTTCATGATCTTCATATGATTTGTAGCTCCAGATGTTAGCTTTCCAATGAATCAAGAATCACTCAATTCTGATCTGTTTAGGTCAAGATATGAATTTTCTACCAGAATATCGCCAATCTGTCAACATCCAAGCTTGGCCATCATCTCCATATGATTCCTTGCATGTTCCAGCAGCTCCTTAGCCTTCTTCCTTGTCAATTTTCCACTAGTTATCTTCAATGGGTCCTTGCCTTCCTTGATTGTGCCTTCTTTGATCATATCAGCTCCCCCCTCCTTAGAAGGATTCGTCCTCGAATCTAAACCTACATTAGAAAAGGGAATTGAATCAATAACAATGAAATAATTAACACATAAGCACTTACCTTTCACATGAGCACCAATAGCATGGAATGCTTGTTTATGAAGCTTTAATCTTGTGAAAAACCTGAACCAATATCCAAATGCAATGATAATTTTGATACCTCCAGGGTCAAAAACAAAGTTAGAAGCAATTAGCACAACAAATCTGAAATTTTGCACAATTTTCATCTTAACTCTAGGCATCACTTTCATTGCCTTTGCCATCTCAAAAACATTATTCCCAAAACTAGAAAAAGTGTTGGAATAATTTACCTTAGGGATGCTGTATGCACTCAAAACAAATGGACCTAAACTCACAAAAGTATTATGGTTATGAAAAACACAAGTTATGCATGTCAAGATAATAGTTTGCATCGGCCATTCAAATAAACAAGAATTGAATACAATGCAGCTTAAACTAATAACGAAACAAGAATGCACGAATTTCACAAAAATCCTAAGCATTTTGAATGAAACAAGATTGGAGTAGATAGGATTAAGTGAAACCAATTCAATAGCAAATTTATTTTTGCATGTATATGCACAACAATGCATGAAATTTGTGAATGAAATGTGACACAAAACAAAAGACTCAACATACCTCCTTAAAAGGCTGAATTTAAAACCAGAATTTTCACTCAAAGTAAAAACTTTCAAGTTCGGACATAAAGCAAAAATATCAAGGCTCAAAAGCTTGTGTAATGCATGTGTCATGACAAAAAAATGCTTGCTGGAAATTAAAAATTGACACACAAATATGGGCTGAACATGAATGAAAATCAAAGAAGTATGTAATGCATGTGTAAAAACAAATTTATGCAAGAAAAATTCCAAAAAAGTAGATTTAACTTGAGACAGAACAAAACAATGTGAAATGGACGCAAAACAAACAAATTCAAAAACAAAAGACTCCAAAAAAAATTTTTCTTTAGACAAACTCAAGCAATTCCAAAGAGGATTTGACAAAACCGAAGAATTAGAAGCTCTAAAACCATATTTTGTCAACGTTTCATGCTTACTTCCTTCTCTTAATCTAGTTTCATGAAAACCATTTGTCAAAATAACATTGCAAGCAAACACACATTGTTTGAGATTTTCATGCAAAACTACATCAAATCTAGGTGTTAGGAAGAAATACATTACAGTGGTTGGACTTAGTCTCCAAGTATCTTCCTTTGGTGTAGGAACCACAAAATTTTCACCTTTGCACTCAATGGCTTCGGGTGGAGTTGCAACAATTTCATCCCCTTGAACCATAGGATAAGAAACAATGTTAGGCAAACTTTTGCATATGAAATCACTTGGACTTACCTCAAATTGTTCCTTTTCAACCTCCTTCATTGGTTTGATGCATGGGACATGACTTGGAATATTGGGAACACCAACTTCTTTAATGGGCAGCAACTCACTTGATTCTTGTAGCTCATCTCCACTTAAGTCCTGAAAAGAAGACAACACAACACTAGAAAAAGACTTTGTTATGTTAGATGAAAGTATGGCTTCTCTGTAGGTCTTTCTCTCTTCACTCGGCTTGGGTTCATTGCACTCTTGTCTTCTCTCAACTTCGCACTCAATTTCTTCTCTCGGGAACTCTCCACTCTTCTTCCCCTCATGTTCACTCTTCTTACTTAATCTCTCAGTTGTTCTCTCAGCTTTCCCCTCATCACTCTTGCCCTCAACTTTCCCCTCTTTTTCTTTTCTCTCAACCTCACTTTGAAGTTTTCTTTGATCCTCCAAGACTTGTTGTGGTGAAAGTGGTACAAGCATGATTGACTTTTCTTGTTGAGGTTGAGACAAGTCTCCTTTTGTGGCCTCCACTTTTGGCTTGGGTACTTCTCTCACATCCTTGGTCCATGCTCCTCTCCATGTGGAAATTCCTCCTTGAGACATCTTGGATGCCTTTGCTCTCTTGATGCTCCTTTCAGCCTCGGTGGCATGGTGAAGCAAGTCCTCCATATTAAAATAAGGCACCATTTCCACTCTGTTGGCAATCTCAGGATTGAGACCATTAATGAATCTAGCAATGGTGGTCTCCTCATCCTCCATGATGTTGGCTCGGGTCAAGGTCATCTCCAAGTCTTTATGGTAGTCCTCCACACTCCTTTGGCCTTGCACTAGTCTTTGAAGCTTGAGGCGTTGATCTCTAGTGTAGTAGCTAGGCACAAATCTCCTCCTCATTAATGCTTTAAGGGCTCTCCATGTGTGTATGGGCTCCTCCTCATTCCTTCTCCTAGAAATAACATCCTGATTCCACCATACAAGAGCATAATCAGTGAACTTTATGGTAGCCAATTTAACCTTCTTTTCCTCAGGGTAATGATGGCAATTAAACACCATCTCAATCTTTTGCTCCCACTCCCAATATGCATTGGGATCACTCCTCCCTTGGAAAGGTGGAATGGTAAGCTTGATGGAATTTAGGTTATGATCCTCTCTTGGCTCCCCCTTCCTTGGAAGCCGATGGTTATGCCAAATTCCTTCTTCCTTTTTGGGTTCTTCTTTCCTTAGACCTCTCCTTGGTTGCAAGATGGGATTAGGTCTCCTTGGCAACCTCAAATCAATGTCCTCAATCCTCCCCACAAGTCTATTTAGAGTTTCTTGAAATTCTCTCATGGTAGGCTCCTCATTGTGTCTCACTTCCATTCTCCTACCCTCCTGGCCCTCCATACTCTTGAAAACAAAGATTCTCACAAGCACTCACCTCACATGTTTCATTCGAAAGATGAACACTCAAACACTCAATTTGTTAGTGAGATATTGCTATTCAAAGAGTTCTCAAAAGTTCTAAGAAAACTGTCCTTAAAGCACACAAGAAAACTTGAATTCTTAAAGAACTATTTTGACTCCAAAAGGGTGGGCTAAACAAGCTTTAAAAGACTCTAGGAAGCCTTGCAATTGATGATCACAAGAACCACAAAGAAAGCTTTTTGGCTCAAAAACAATGGGATAGGTTTTGGGGCTCAAAACTTTCAACACTTTATGAAAAACTTCCTTTTTGCAAGCTCTTTCCTTTTCTTTTCTTTTTCTTTTTCTTTTTCTTCACTTTTTTTTTCTTCTCCTTTTTTTTTGCTTGCTATTTTGATGCTAAAACAACTTTCTCCTTGAAGTTCCTTGCTGCCAAAGACAAAAAGTTAGTTTTCTATTCGGCCAAAACAAAAAACTATTGAAACTTGCACAATTTTGAAACAACTTTTTGATACCAAAACTTCCTTAACTTGGATCCTTCTTTTTTTGGTGTTTTCTTGACTCTAAGATGCTGGAAACAATGAAAACAAGAGAGATTAATAGGGCTGGACAAAAAATAGAAAGATAAGAAATAAACAAGATCAAACGAATTGAAACCGAGAACACTAGACAACACGGATTGACTTCTTTTTGTTGTTTTTGTGATTTTTGGACATGAACAAGGATGGAATAAAAAGGACAAACCTGAAACAAGAAGAAAAAGGATTAAAATAGAGAATTAAGACATGAAATTACTAGAAAAAAATTGAAAGAAAACAGAAGATAAACAAGAACACAAAGATATGTCCTTCAATGGAACTTGTGGCTCTGATACCAACTGATGCGAACCCCGATGGTATAAAGACCATGAAACGCGCCCAAGATGTTTTTCAAGCTCCACAAGATATCAAAGAGACTGGATTTGAAGACCCCCACCCCTAATCAACCTGTGACTAGAAACGAGAAGTATAAGAACACCAAGAACACAAGCACACTTGTGCACCAAGGTAGTCCACAAAGAACCAAAGAGAAATTCTCTCCAAAGTAGCAATATTATTTCATGTCAAGGCTATTTTTTTACAACCAGAATATGTGCCTATTTATAGGCCTAAACTAGGGTAAAAGACTCAGCAAAATTCGCAGCCCAAGTCACCTAGGAAACCTAGTTACAAAGGACTCAAGAAAACCTAGTCAAACTAGGATTCCTACACCCTTTTAACACATGTTTAAGGTGTGCAGCGAATTCCATTTATCCTAAGTGACCTGAATCACTTCCATGGATTAAATAACATCCTAAATAATGTAAATAAATAGGAAACTAAAATAAAATACGTTACAAAACAAGATTGGCCATAAAAACCCCAAAATAGTCTTCTCGGGTGGTTTTGCCTTGTGTCTTCAACATCAAGCTGAAATTCGAACTTTATGCAGCCATGATTTCTCAAAATGCAAAGCATGAAAGTTGTATATATATTTCTTAGCTTTTAAATGACACCTTAATCACATAAAATGGACATCTAAAACCAAAGATATGCCCAAAATACTGCAACTACTTCTGAACCAGCGATGACTCATAAATCGTGATTTTGAAGCTAAATTGGACCTCCTTAACGTGCAAAATGGGTTCCATGATCTTCATATGATTTGTATCTCCTGATGTTAACTTTCGAATGAATCAAGAATCACTCAATTCCAATCTATTTAGGTCAAGATATGAATTTTCTACCAGAATATCACCAATCTGTCAACATCCAAGCTTGGGCATCATCTCCATATGATTCCTTGCATGTTCCAGCAGCTCCTTAGCCTTCTTCCTTGTCAATTGTCCACTAGTTATCTTCAATGGGTCCTTGCTTTCCTTGATTGTGCCTTCTTTGATCGTATCACACCCTCAACTTCAAAAAAATTCAAAGCTAGCTAATGAGATCTGACAGAACCACTATCACCTTCCCCTATGATGATCCTCTACTAATCATTTCCTAAATAGCAAATTGGGATATAAAAAAAGTCCTTTTACGGTGATAGATCAAACACTGATGTCTTGTTCACCTACATACTACCCAAAATTAGGCATATTGGTTGAAACTTTGAAGCCGATGGTGTCTCCAAACTACGTAGTAGGCTTGGAGGAACCCTTAGCTCTGGGCATCATTGATCTACCATTCATGATGAAAGGAATGGCCATTGGAAGTGAGGAGGAACTATACACCTTGGTGATGTCAAAATTCATTGTTATTGACGTACCCTCACCCTACAAAGCCATTATTGGGAGGCGAGCTTAGGGGATGCTACATATGAGATCAGATGTCAAGTATCTAACTATCACCTTCAAAGCTAACAAGGGAGATGTAGTTATTTTCATTGACCAAGTTGAGGTTTGAAAGATCTTCATGAATATGTGGCAGACTCCCACGAGGAAAAAGATCCATGCATCTACAATAATGACACCTGAAGGGCCCCAAGCGGGTGAAGGAGTTACAACAAAAGAAGTGGATGCAGAGATAGAGATTTTAGAACTCATAGAAGGTTGAAGTACCAAAATCAGGAAAAATATGCCCGTAGATGAAAAGGCCAAACTTGTAGAGTTCTTGAACTTAAACAAAGATCTTTTTGCTTACTTGCCAAAGGATATGCTTGGAATAAATTCATGCATAATTCAGAATAGTTTATATGTTGGTCCTCTAGCAAAACTGATAAGGGAGAAAACAAAACATCATGCCAAATAAGAGAGCCTGTATTAAACAAGAGACATAGTGACTCCTTGAGGCAGGAGTAATACGGGAAGTTGAGTATCCAAACTGGTTAAGCAACATAGTCATTGCTACGAAGGGAGAGAATGATAAACTCCAAATGTGCATAGACTTCACTAGAGTCAATGATGCATGCCCAAAAGACTCGTACCCATTACCTTCAATAACCAAATTGGAAGATTCTACTTTTTGGTATAGAGTGTTGAGTTTCTTAGACACTTTTAGTGGATATCATCAAATCTAGATAAATCCAGTTGATGCAGAAAAGACTTCGCTCATAACAGATGAAGAAATTTTTTTGTTATATACGAATGGCTTTTGTCGTAAAAAATGTGAGGGCCACATATCAGCAGCTAGTGGACAAGGTCCTCACTAAACATATCAGGAGGAACATGGAAGTGTACGTTGATGACATGATTGTTAAAAGGCAGAACACTTTAGACTACATCCAAGATCTGTGCAAAATGTTGAATAGCTAAGAGCATTCTGTATACATTTAAATCTTGAGAAATGCACCTTCGGCGTAAAGGCGAGTAAATTTTTAGGCTTCATGGTCTTTAAATGAGGCAAATAGGCAAATCCTAATAATGTCAATGCTTTGTTTGAATCTTGAGCCCAGAGGATGATCAAAAACATCTAGAGGCTTATAGGGAGGATAATGCCTTGGAGTTAGTTCATCTTGTGTTATGATGACTGGTGTTGGCCATTCTTTAAGACCCTTATGAAGGAAGCCAAGGGTGACTTTGGTACCTATGATTCCTTGAATCCCTACAATGAGCAATGCCAGGTAGCTTGGGAAGGACTTAAGATTTTCCTCATTGAACTACCTACTCTGAGGTAGCAAAATGAGGTTGAGCCCTTTGTTTTCTACCTTACTGTTAGTGAAAAGGCTGTGAGCTCAGTCTTGGTGTATGAGGATGAAATAAGAAAGCAATAGCTTGTCTATTATGTAAGCAATCAACTATATAAAGCTAAGGTGAATTATCCAGTACTACAGAAAGCTATATATGCCCTAGTGTTAGCGGGATGGCTTCTTCGACCTTACTTTCAAGACCATTCAATCATAGTCTGGAGTGGCCTTCCCTTATAGGATGTGATGAAAAGAGTAGATCACTCATGGAGCTTTTCAAAATGGTGTATAAAACTAAAAAAATATGATATAAGTTATGAGCCAAGGAAAGTGATAAAAGCATAGGCCTTGGTAGATTTCATATCTAAATTGCTAGCAAATATCAAAGGAGAGGTCCCCACTGATGAAGATAGTGAATTGAAATGGTCTCTATTCATCGATGAAGCATTAGGAATGAAGCACCAGGGAGCAACATAGTTTTAAAAGGACCAAAAGAAATGGAACCATCCAAGGCCATCAAATTTGGTTTGCAAGTCACGAATAATGTGGCCGAATATGAAGCCCCATTTGCTGGATTGCAGTGCACCAGAAACATAGGTATTAATTCTCTCTAGGCTTGTAGTGATTGGCAATTGTTAGTCTCATAATTGAAGACGGAGTACAAGGTCAGGGAGCCAAGGCTTAGAAAATATGTCAACCTCACAAAGAAAATGATGGAAAAGTTTGATGAAGTTTTTTGTCAAAAAGGTTTCACGATGAGAAAATGCATAAGCGGATGCTCTGGCCAAGGCATATGAGTATGTTGAAGAGCAAACAACATCGAGCATAGATACAATCCATGAAATGAGCATCAAAGAATGATGGAGAACACCACTCTAGAAATTCTTGTCTGAAGCATAGATGCTTGATGACTAGCTAGAAGCTTCAAAGGTCAAAAGGCGAATTGGTAGATGTTTCCTCGTTGGTGAAAAACTTCATCAACAATGATACTGGAGAAGGGCAAACAAAATTGATCTTAAGGGAGTTATACAATGTCAGTTGTGGTTCCTACATCAATACCGATACCTTGGCAGGGGTTGTACTTCGGCAAGGTTATTTCTGACCAAACTTAAGGCAAGATGCCCAAAAGCATGTCAGAAACTATGACAAGTGCCAAAGGCATGCATCGTGACAAAGGGTGACATTTGACGTGGTAACATTGGTGACTTACCCTTGTGCCTTCACAGTCTGGGGTATAGACTTTATAGGCCTACTCCTTACTGCCCCAGGAGTTATGCAGTGCTACATAGTGGCAATAGATTATTTCAAAAAATGGATGGAAGCAAAATCATTAGCTACCATACCAGCAAAAGAAATCCAAAATTTCTTGTGGAAAAAGATCATTTGGAGGTTCATCTACCCAAAGGTGCTAGTAGCTGACAATGAAACGCAATTTGTTGATAGAGGATTCTAGAAGTTTACCACCGACTATGGAATCAGGATACATTTTGCCACAGTAGTGCATCCCCAAAGTAATGGGAAAGGGGAAGTGTCTAACTAAACTTTAGAAGATTGTCTGAAAAAATTAGTAGAAGCCAAAGGAAAATGGCCTGTAGAATTGATTAGCATCCTACGGAGCTATAGGATGACCACAAAAAAGGTGACCTAAATGACCCCGTTGTCTTTTGTGTATGGAAATGAAGCCTCGATTCCCATTGAAATGGCGCACCTATCCATGAAGGTGCAAATCTTCAATCAGGGACTTAATAAAGCAAGGTTAAGGGCCAAACTAGATCTACTGGAAGAGCACAGGGAATTGACTAGACTTAGTAGAAGAGCATTCCAACAATGTGTGCCACTTTCATAAATTGAAAAGTTAGGCCAAAATGAATTAAGGTCGGAGACATGGTGCTCCACACATTAAAGTCAAACCCCAAAGGCCTGTGCATGGAGTGCTAAGGGCAAACTAGGAAGGGCCTTACGTAGTTCTTGCCGCAGCCAAACACGAAGTCTTCAAATTAGAAGATGCCTTCAAAGAAGAATTAAAAAGTACATGGCACGTTAATTGTCTAAAAAATTACTTTGCTTAACTTAGCTGAGGTACTTCTCTGAAAGGGCAGAAGTTAGTTCAAAAAATAGGCCTTTTGTGATATAATGTGCTAGGCAAAAAAGGCTATGGCGAAGAAAGAACTTTTGTGTGAAAAGTATCCTTGAACTCATAAATCAAGTCTTGGTACATAGAAAAATTACGAGGATAGTGAAAGTTCTTTGAATGGCTGAAGTAGGTAAATTGGGACCAAAGTCCCATAGAAACCTCAGCCAAAAAGTCAATTGATGAAACTCAATTGAACATAAAAATGCTTGAAAAGTTGATTTCAAAAAAGAAAAAGAGAGGGAAAGAGAGGGAGGAAGAGAAAAATAGAGACCTAGAAAATTTTTCTAAGTCCAAAAGGCACATGAAGTAGCCAAAGGATAGACATCGAATAAGTACAATAAAATGCTAAATACAAAAGTGCACTGCAAGAGTCTTTTAGTAGAAATGCTGAAAAAACAAGAGTACGGAGATGATAAATGCAAAAAGGCTAAGGATCACCATTGAAGAGAAAAAAGGAAGACCAAATAGTCGAGTGTACATCTAATTATATTAGAAAATCAACCAATGGCTGAAAAAGGTACAAATGAAGATACCAAAAAAATAAACAAAAAATAAAAAAAATAGAAGAAGAATAAAAGCACTAGCGTGATGGGGCGACGAATGCAAAGCTCTTGGCCCACATTGTCTCTTTCTATTTCTTATTCTTCCCCTTCTCCCTCTTCCTTTTTTCCTCCTCCTTGGTGCCTACATCATTTAGCAGGCCATCAAGCTTGCTGACATATTTGTCTCTAGACAACATGGAAGCACTGCCCTATGGCCTTAAAAAAGCATTTAGGAAGGAAAGGCCAAGATAGGGGTGCCCTTCTAGGACTTGGTAGCCGGCAAGGCAAAAGCCATCCAAAAATCCAAAGATGGTGATGTTGGTGATCTTTTGAAGCTCATCCCCTATCCTTTTCTTCTCCAACTCTAGCTCCTTAATCTTCCTCTTTGCTTCTAGGAGCTCCTTACAAAAGTCATTTTTCCCCTTTGGGCATTGCTTCACCGTATGGTCAAGGTCATCATAATTAACCTTGATGATGTGATTACTAGACATGAGAGTGATTTGGCAACCAAGGTCTTCCACATAAGAGTTGGCCTCTTGGGCAATTGCCTTCACTTCTTCACTATTTTGCCATTTTAATTCATCAAGCTCGATGGTGGCCTTATGGTTTAGCTCATCGAATTTGAAGCCCATATCGGTGAAGGCTCCTTTAGCCTTGGCAAAACTCTTCCCAGACCGATTCCTAATATCCGTTTGCTTTATAACGAAGTCTCGAGAGTATCTAGAAATGGTGAAGAACAACAAAGAAAAATGGTTGGCTCTCACAGTAGAGAAAACAAGTAGGCAAGCTCCTTATAAAAGAAATTGCGGCTAAAAGGCCCTAACCTTGGAGGAGTAGTCTATCAAGGATGTAGTGATGCACTTTTCATTTGGAAGCTGCTCGATGAGCTTTTGGAATGTGGCATTAGTGGTCACGCCCGATAGAGCTACGTGATCATCCTACCTAAGACATCATGGTTGAACAGAGGCATGTCCTTGGTGTTGTCCTAGATAGGTGACTTCGGCGCAATTCCCTTTCACAAGCAAGCATTTCTTGCTTGTAGAGCCTTGTGGTCTTCCGTCCATCTTAAATGTCATGCTTGTGACTTGTATAGGCCATGGACTATGACCAAAATGTAGATAAAATGTACTTAAGTTGTATAGATAAGCAAGACAAGTCATAGAAATGAATACAAGAAGCATTCGAAGTCATGTGCCCAATAGGGTGCCCTAGGTGCACATAAGTGAAATATGAACAAAAGTGACATCTTTGTGAACCAAAAATGGTTGAAGCTAAGTGCTAAGGTAGATTTTGAAGTAAGAATTCAAAATGAGAAAAGTATGGCCAAGAAACCTGAGGGCACTAAGGAGCACCAAGAGGGAGGCACATGGTGGCTTTTGGGCACACCCTTATAAGCACCCATGTGAATGTAAAGGCCCTAAGTGAAGTGCCTTAAAGGAAATTGTGCAAGGTTGATGCTTACTGTTAAAATGAAGTTTAAGAGTGCAATGTAGCTCAAAAATAAGTGAAGGGCACATGAGAAAATTGATGACGAGCATTAGGTGCAGTAAGGAGCTCTCTGGTGCACCTAAAGGGTCTATAGCTGCATATGAAAGTTTAAGGCCTTAAATGGATGAATTAATCAAAGAATTGGGTGCTAAAATTGTGCCACCAAGTGAGTTGAACACATTAATTGAATGATCTAAATAATTTAAGTGCCTATGGTAGCTAAAGACCAAGAATTTGTCAACATTCTTGCGCACCATGCATAACCGACTTAACTCCTCACAGCACTTGAATTTAATTCCACTTAATGAAACTTCATAGCTATTTCTTAAGGCTTCCATAACCCAAATAACCTAGCCAAAGTTTTAGCAAAATGATGAAACAAGTTTGAGAAGCAAATAAGCCAATCCGAGCATGGCGACTCAAAGGTAGGCCCATGGTGGCATGTTGGGTGCATTAAGGTGTTCCTGCCATTAAATTGCCAATTCCAAGCTAGTTAAGGGTTTAATTTAAGCTCATTCACATTGACTTTTAGGGGAAGGAGACTGCCCTAGGTGATGGCTATGACCGAATGATCCTAGGAGCACTATGGTAAACTAGCTAGTTTGCTTATGCCAAGCATTAGGGTTCTTGATCAAGTATGGAAAACTTGTTCATTAACTTAGATCTCTATGTTAAATTGACTATAATTCCAAGTGATCACATGCTTAATCAAAAGAAAAATGCTTGCTATGTCGTAAATGGAAACTGTGTATGTGGTGTGCGTGTTTTGAATGTTTCTTTGTTAGATGTGTGTACTAACCCCATTTATGTATGCAGTTATCTTGTATTATATTGCCCTATGCTTATTTTATGTCTTCTTTGTCTTTCTTTGTAGGTAGTTGAAGGATAAATTATATGTTTATATATATGGCAATGTTTTAAACATTAGGCACTAGGTGCCGTATTGAATCCTTATTGAGTACAAGTGTGCACATTCACCATTTCTGTCCATTTTAGTAAAGAAAGTGGAGTAGCAGGTGCAGAGGAACCTTTTCGGAGGTTTATGTACAAAAATAATCATTCATAATGCATGTATAACCAAAACACCAGAGGATTTCATTGAGCAAAACATTTAACATATATACATGCAAATGGCATAAATGTAAACACGCACACCTGGTAGGCATAACCTTTGCCACCTTAGCCACCCTAGGGCACCTACTTACATATATCTAAATAGTTTTTAGAAAAGAATCATAGGCGCTAACTTAGCTCCACTTGGCAAGGTTTCCCACATCTTCACAGCATCTAAGTGCCAACAGGCCAAAACTAATAGCTTGACTCATACACAAATAAGCTATAAACCATAGTATTGTTGAGCATGAGTCATAGTGATTCATAGTACTTGTAAGAAAAAGCTTTTAAAGCAAGTACAGCTTTCAGTTATATACTTAATACTTTTCCTTGAAATGTATAAGGACAAGTCATGAGTTTACAATAAACTCAATAAGGATCATACAACTTTGAAAGCCTACATATCCATAACATAACATATGCATGATTACCACGCCATAATTTCCATATATACATAGGCAAATATGGGGGTTAGCATGCACATACAATTCATAGAAGCATACACAACACACATGCACATACCGCTAGCTGCACCTAAGCAGCCTCTAAGGCCTAGCAAGCATAACCTTGATCTAATTCTTTTTCATTGGGCCATCTTAGTGATCTTAATACCACCATAAAGCTCAAGGCTCTATAATTTAAGTTGGCTTACCCAAATCGTAGCCCTAATTCTTTTTCATAACTTAGCTAATTAGCACACTTAATCACCAAAGTGATCCTAGCCCCTAACAGCCTTTTAGGATCACTTGACCTCATAGTTATTCTTTAAATGCCTAAATCATCACTTGAATCATTCAACCAACATAGAGTTCAAGCGATTTATGTTCAAAATGATCCTTACCTATAGCAAACCTTTGCTAGCAACTTCCTAAGCCTTTTGAAGCCTACCAATGAGCCTCCCAAGGTCATGGCAATACACCAACAACCATAATGCCTTTAATTTCCTTCTTTTTGGTCCCTAGCTCTCTCATGTGCTCAAGAACTGAGCTCTCTCAGCCATGAACAACCTCCATTTGCTAGAAACAAGGCTCAACTTAGATTACACCTAAAATTAGTAAGTGGAGCCATGCATAATCCGGTTGAGCTGTGTGGCGCTCAAAATGGCGCAAACCCTAGCTTGGGTAAGCCTACTAGGTTCCATGATGCTTCTCACCCTTCAAGGAATATATTCCTATGATTTTACAACCTGATAGCTTATTTAATTGAGTCCTCGAACTTCTTTATGTGACACACTTTTCCAAGCCTCTCAGTCATGTGTGCTACTAGTCCGTGTAGACTTACCTTTCATACTCCACTTAGGCAACCTTTAAGCCTTCTCTTTTAAGGTCTTAGTGCTACTCTCCTATATTTCCCAAGCCATGTTTACCCTTTATTCCTTCTAGTCATTGGCCTATTTATACTTAAATTTGAGGTTTATGACATGTGTTTTCTAACAATGTCGTTTTGAAGGATGGATTTCATGAAATTAGGTTAAGAGAAGGTAGTAAGCACGAGCTTTTGAAAAATTTTTAGTTTGTTTACTTTAATTCTTCTATGTAACCTTTATATTTGACAAATGCATCTTTTTCTTCCTTGAG
Organism: Aquilaria sinensis; assembly: GCA_005392925.1. Taxonomy (NCBI): domain Eukaryota; kingdom Viridiplantae; phylum Streptophyta; class Magnoliopsida; order Malvales; family Thymelaeaceae; genus Aquilaria; species Aquilaria sinensis. The sequence goes on from SMDT01000540.1 coordinate 84,394, forward strand.
TTTCATGAATCATGATGTTCTTGATGTTTTTGAGTTTTTTTCACTTAAAATCTTATTTTCTATGCCCAATTTTATTGTGTTGCATCCATTTTTAAGTTGCATACTAGTTGAATTTAGTTGTTGCCCCTACACATCCCATTATTTGGTTAGTTCCTACCTAAATCTTTTTCCTTTGAGTTTATCATGCATGATGTAGCTTTTTCCTATGCATTACCTATTTCTTTGAGTCATATGAAGGGCATAAAAGACCAATATATTTGTGCTTCCAAATTTACTATGCCTTTTTTTGTTTTATCACTTACATGAAGCATAATTCTTCATTTGCATGAGTAGTATGTGCATGATATCTCTAGGTTTGGCTTTGTCATGAATAAATCAATGTTTTTGTATGAAAATTACATTATTCATGTTGTTCCAGCCATGAAATACAAGCCTACAAAGGAAATTGAAGTGTTGCGTAGAGGTAAAATCAAAATTGTATAAACTTTCAAATTTCTTGTACCAATTGGTTCTAACTTTATCTTTGGACCTGAAGGTAAAAAAATATCACTAATTTTATATATTGGTTCATGTTTTAAGCAAGAAAAAGGTTTCCTACATCCACATGCATTGCTCCAGGTGCTTATATGCAAGGTAAGTGCATAAAAGGTGTTTCTTTAATCCTTATTGATTCAATTTTCTTTTATAATGTAGGCTTTGATTCTAGTACAAATCTTACTAAGGAGGGGGGAGTTGATGGCAAGCTCTAGAGCACCCTCATGCACATTCTACAAGTTATTGAGGAGATTAAAGGTAAGGAGCTCAAGTTGGAGCATTCAAGCATCTTTAGGAGTTTAAAGCAATCAAATCATGGACTATTGTTACTTGGAGGAGTCAAGTTGACTAATCTTGACACAATGAAGCCAAAAGGTGTTATACAAGGCCATCCTATGCCTAAGCCACCTTGGAAGGACAACCAAGCTACACAAAGGTGCACTAAAGAGGCCACATGGACCTTTTATGCCTATGATCAAGCTACAAGGCCTATGATAGAACTAAGGGTTAACCCAAGGCCTCTAAACCATGAATATTCATGGCCACACATGTGAAAATCAATAGTGGAACCCTTGGAGTATCATTTGACACATCAAGGAAACAAGAGATACCATGGTGCACATTTTTGGAGTATTAAGTTCTACATGCACCTTGGGAGCACACATACACTTATGAAGCGTACACCTTGGACCACAGTTGCACCTTGAGGCATGACCATGGTTCAAAGTGCCAAGGACCTAGCCCACACTCTCTTGGACCCATTGGTGCACTCAAGCCGCCTTAGGTGAACCCAGTTAAGTTCACACAAGCTGGAGAAAGAAGTAGCTTAGCCAGTTAAACATTTGAGATACCATATTTGGTCACTTGGGCTTGAGCTAGTGTGAACATGTATATCTTAGCCTATTTTAGCCAAATTATCTATTTAGGTCAAAATTTAGAGTTATTTTCTAGCCTGGTAGGTTTTCTTGTAGGTTTTAGTTGATTTAAGAGTCAAAACGGCTAGTTTTAATGGGTTTTATTAAAGTTTAGGACTCTTACTTGTTTTCTACTTAGGGAGCTCAGTTCTTTTTCCTAAAAACACTATAAATAGGCCTTTTGTATGTCCCTTGACTGTAGGTTATAGATGATTCAAATTTAATACAATTGCCAGAGATTTGTTCTTTCATTTATTTCTGTGTGAACTTTTCTTGGTCCTCAAAGAACTGTGTGGCTTTTATGGATCATGTCTTCCAATTCTACATTTTTTCTTGTTGATTGTTGGAGCTTGAAGTATTTTTTGGGTTGTTCCTTTGTGTTTGTCAACAGTGACAAAAGAATTATAGGAATCAATTCTATAGTCCTCTTGTGTGAGGTCTGAGAACGCTCTTCGTTCACAACTTCTACCATTTGTTATTTAAGGACATTCAATGTGGATGTAATAATTCATTTAAAAGCAAACTTTCATAATGATATTAAATTTTTTTATAATTTTCTCTATTTTAGGCATTAAAAAATAAAAATTTATAAAAATTTAATAAGATTATAAAAATTAGGTTTTCAACAGATTTTTACACCTACATAATATTGAATTTAAAAAAATAGTTTTGGGTAAAAATGATATAAAATAAAAAAATATTTTAGATTAAAGTGACTTAATCTAAAACAAATTGGCCCATACACAGTCTTCAAAGTTAGTTTACAGATGGCTTAATGGACTAAAAATAAAATCAATAGTCCTTCACATCTGATGTAGTAGTGGGACATTGGGCCTTTGATCCTCTCAATTACAGTTTAAGGTCTCTCATCCTCATTTGCCTCCTAACCGTTAACTACTACTTTGTAATGCTTCTGAGCACAAAAAAAATAAAAATCAATGTACTAGCAGACATGTTCATAAAAGTTTAATCATCTTTGTTAGATGAAAGGAGGTTTTCTACCATCCACCGCATGTACATTCAACCAATTTAGTATGATTATCTTAACAATTATTTATAATAATTTGTATAATTTTGATATGAATTTATCAAGTTCTAAAATATATTTGCCTAAGATTAAAATTATCTTGTCTAAATATGATATACATCTATTTCAGTTTATGAGATAATGTATTTGTTTAGTTCTGAGATGTTACAAATGTATTTTATAGTTTTGATATATATTTTTCTAATCTTGATATCTTTTGTCCAAGATTGAGATTATCTTATCCATACTTTTTTTTGAAGGAAATATGAATATTGTATTAATGAATATCCAAAAATAAATGATAACCAAGACAGGAATGGTGAATCCTTAGAGGTTCTACCTAAAACATAAAGGTCATGTCCAACAAGGGAATGGGTGGCTTTGTTTGCTAAGCTTTTAGAAATGGAAAATGAACAATAATTGAAAATACAAGCAAAAATCCTAGTCTTATCAATGAATAGATGAAAATAAAATAAAGAGGCTGTAGAACCATTTTGAAGCTTTGAAATAAGTCTTAAATGAGGCCCTCCCAGAATGACTACGGAATAGAAATCTCGTGCTAGTTGCAGTGGGCTAGTTAATTACTTGTCCCATTTTAAAACCTTTCATACATCTAGTTATTAACCTACAATGCACTATGCATGTACTTGCTTCAACTTGAATTTTTATTTAAGAAAATAAATTGAAAATTTCGCTAGGATTTATAACACATAACAAAAACACAAGTTGAAGCATAAAACATTGTGAATTTATCTAAAAGAAAAAATCAAGCATGTGCATCATTACACAAGTAAAGACTATTGACATGCCAAAAAGCAACTAAAATACTACTCGATCTAGAGACATTGGAGGCTACCTAGAAAAGATACATATATTGAAAAAAACTGCTGAGATCAAGAGTCCACTATGTCCTTCCTTGTGCCACTAGCCTCTACAAGACTGTAAGACAGTTATAGTTAGCACAGACAACTTATCCAGTAAAACTAGAATTAATAAAAGATTTGTAGGTGGTTACCTACATGGGTAACACTAGCTGAACAACCCTTGATAGTCTCTTGCTCCTTATAGATCAAATCCACAAAATAACACTAAAAGGAATGGGAATCAAAAGATTCCTAATAGGGGACTTGGGTACTTGCAAAGAAACAATAAAAAAGAAAAAGCCTGAGGACAATCATACAATCTAGCCAATTCATTTTCACTTAAGTCAACTGACTTATTTTTACTTTTACATCTTTTTTGCCTAAAATCAATTTCATTTGAAAGCCAATATTTTATAGATACAATAATCCATTTGAAAGTAAATTTTCATGATGTTGTTAAATTTTTATGAATTTTTCTTTTTTAATGCCTTAAAATAGGAATATTCATAAAATTTTAGTGAGATTACAAAAATTGTATTCTCAACGCATTATTTTAGCTACATAATATTGACTTTTAATTAAAATTAGTTTCTGGTAAAAAAGACATAAGAATAAAAATAAGTTATTTTGTAGTTAATTGGATTAAGTAAAAAAAAACTAGGTAGGCCCAATGCAGTCGAGGGCTAACATATGTGCTTATATTTAAGTCTCTTGGTACCCCACCCTTTCCTAGTCTTCACAAGGATGTCACTCCACGCCTAACAAGTCCTGGCCTAACTTGCGCGTAGCATGCCTTGGCTTGCTGACGCCCTAGTGAGCTAGGCTTACTAAATATCCTTCGCTTTGTTGTTGCATAGGTGAACATGGTGGACACTCCTTCCTTAAGTAAAAAAAAAGTCACTAGCTAATAAGCCTTTACCCAGTTAAGCACACTAGGCTCCTACTTGGTGTCTTGAATTGCAAAGCTCATTTAGATCACCAAGGTAGCCTGACTCATCTAGCCTACCATGGACACATTAGGCTTTCACTTGTGCTTCGAGTCACAACTTGGCTAGGCCACAGGTGCATTAAGCCTTCATTCGTGGTGCTTCAGTATCCACCATCATTTAGTCCACCCTATTATGGTAATATTTGATATGGATGGACTTGATTCGCTAGGTTTTGAATAACCCTTGATGCACCCTAGTATTCCTCATTGATGTCTTAAGCTCTAAATTCTCAACTTGAACTACCAATGGTGCTACACCCCCTTAATCTTCCTAATGGCCTTATTATGGTACTTGGAGTTTCCTCTGAATTATCCTCCTTCATATTCTCTTTGCACCCAGGAAAACTTAATTAACAACGGAGTGCTTTAACGAGCTATTAGGGTTACTAAGGTACTATTAGGCACCTTCCACCCCAACATCCCTTAAGTACTCCATTGGCCGTTCACTTTGAAATGAAATGTAGTCAAACTTAGTCCAATTTAGGCTTCAGTGAGAGCATGAAAATGTATATCTTTCTCTTACCTTGCATGTGTGTGATTGGATTGCCTCAATCGAACACCGGAGTGAAATGTTATGGTGAAAATACTATAGGGTGTTAATGTTTTAGAGTCCTCGATATGTGATGTTGGGAATGGCAACATAATGGCACAAGCGTTTCTCTTAGATTCCTAGAGCTCCAATCTTGGCCAATAGCATGTTTAAGGGCATCCTAAGTCATGCAAATCTTCATACCAAGCTACCACATGCTCCAGTTATGCTTATGCTCTACAATAAGACTATTTCTTTCCAGACTAACCAAGCAACAAGTGTTCAATTTTTCTACACATGAGCTTGATTCTACCTAGCTAATCATAAGCAATACCTACCACAACCTATGCATATTTCTTATACTACTTGAAATCACAAGCAAGCAAGCTAAGATATGCACAAGATGAGTATGAAAATAAAATCTTTCACCTCAATTGAAGAGAACAAGCAACATCAAGCATCCATCAAGGAAAAATGTCTCCTTTAAGGGTTTCCTATGATTCCACACAAAACTGAACACAATGGTAGCAAAACAAGCTCAATTAAGCTAAGCCCAAGCTCACAGAAGCTCAAGAAATGAAGAACAACTCAGGATCAGAGAGAGAAAACGTACCTAAGCTCCTTAAGCAAGAAAAATGGCACCTAAGGCTCACTACATCAAAACAATGCCAAAGGAAGCTCTTTCATGCTTGTATACCTTATGAGGCTTTGATTTCCATTAAGAATTGATGAAGAGATGGAGATTTGGCCATCAATTTCAAGAAAGAAGAGGAAGCTATAGGTTTTAAGAGGTTAGGGGTGATGAATAGTGCCATCTTCATTGCCCGAATGGTTTTAAAAATGCCACTTTTCCATTTAGCCCCTCAACTTCTTTAGTTTTATGGAAAAGACCATGCCTAAATAGTAACATTGGCTTCGGCAATTTTGTTCCATCTCTTGGTTTCTTGTCACTTAGGTCCATAAGGCCAACTTATGATCTTAAATGCCAAACCTACCACCCCAGGTGCAAGATTACCATTTTGTCACTGGTGACACATAGGTGCCAAACTAACTTAGGAACAGTCTAACCCTTAACAAAGTTGCTTGGCTTACTAATTCAAATTAAGTAAGGCATTTAACTAGGGACTTTGACTTTAATTAAAAGGCTTACTCGACTACTATGGGCCAACTGCTTAGAGGGCCATCATAGCCCGACCAAATGTACCAATGGGTGTTGGGTTCGCAACAACCCATTCAGTGGTCATTTACCCGACTTGCACAAGTAATGCAATTCAACATTTAGGTCAAGCCTTTACTTGTTTAGGTACTGCAATTGAGGCTATGCTTTTTCCTCATCCCAAATGGCAAGCGAACAACAACTACCCATTGTTCTCCCCACCTTGCCTGATCTTACTTGGTCTAAAAGGACCTTATTGCTACTTTGTCTTTGAAAACTATGGTAAAGTACTCTATTATTCTTATCAAATTGACATTACTGAAGGATTTCTAATAGTTCAACTCTGTCCTAGCAAGGCCAGTGACCAACTTCTCCACATCGCCTTGGTGCCAAAACCTCCTAATGCAAGTTAACTTAACAAGTTTGAAATGTATCCATTAGCACTTGCACTCAAGAATTCTTAACCTAGGTTTAGTACCTAACACTCTTGGACCAAAACCCTTTAGTGCAAGATAGCTTAACAAGCACGAAACTTGTTTGCTAACTCCTGTACTAACAGCTTCTCATTGTAGTTTGGTACTCGAGACTCTTAATGACCACTAGAAAAGTGTGTCACTAGTGTACTATGGCCTCACCTTAATACACCTTTAGCACTCAAGATATAGTCCACTCCATGCTTTGCTATTCTTTAGGGTTTTTTTTAAGAAGTGGTTTCTAAGAGTTGTAAGTCTCATTGTTGACACGACCCCTCATGGCCAGCTCAAGAAGACTTTGAGAATGAGTCTCATACTGGTTGTATTGGCTGATTAATTATGTGCATACTTGTTAAAAACTTTTTGCTACTAGTTCTTTAACCTAAAGTGCAAATATACACGCATTAGTTGCTTTGACATATGCTAGTTAAAATCAATAAAATATAGACATAGCCCAAGCATTTTTCATAATCCCAAAAGTCAAAATGTCAAAGCAAACAAAACCTTCATAGTGTCATTATATTAATCTGCACATAATTAACTGAGTGTAGGCATTTAAACAAAATGAGATTATACCCAACACCTAGAGGTAACCCAAGAGTTCAGCAATTTATCCACACATAGTTGGAGGCTACTAGTGTACATGACATATACAAAGGCTAACATTACTGACATCCATCTAATTAGTTCCCACCTTAGATGTTACTCCTGGTGGCAAGCTTTACAAGTCCTCCAAGTGCCTTACAACCCTTCGTAACCAAGAATACAATAGTTAGTATGGAAACTTAACTAACAAGTAACCAAATAAACTAGAATCTTAAGCATTCTCATAACAACAAACTAGAAGCAAAAACTACCTCAATAACCCTCAGTGGTAGTTTGGCTCAAAAACATTAGCATATGCAAAACATAAAGCTAAGGGAATGAGAATCCATCATTCTCAGTAAGGGATTTTTAACCTGCAATGAAAAACACTAAGGGCAACACATATAAATGTATATGTATTCTACTATTAGCTCGAACAGTATGAGGCTAAACCTATGCGCATAAAGTTTTAGTCCTTTAGGACTTATCTACTACCTAGTCCTTAACTACAAGGTGGAGGCTTGTCTACTAGCAAGCATTGCTTTCTAGCCTAACTAGTAAGATTCATCACTAGTTTGAACCTGTTTTACGTTGCACAAGGGCACTATGGTTGGTCTAATTCTACATCGGTTCTAAATAACAAACTAGGTCTACTAGGATTTCAACATCAGAATCTCACACTTGATGGTACAGTTAGGTCTTCGATTGCACTAAACCTCACACCTAAGCTAGTGATACTTCATTGCGACCATTTATAATCTAGTTTGCTTGCTTGTGGTATAGGTGGCCACAAACTCAGGAGAACTCTAAGGGCTAGAGGAATTTGAGATTTCTCAAAGTACTGCCAAAAGACCTCAACCTTTAGTTACCTATAGCACCTCCTTGGGGGTCTCCTTGAACTCTTTAGCAAAATTTAATTTGATGTTGGTTTTACTTGTGGCACTGCAACACCAACTTTGGTGCCATGACACCAAAAGCAAAACCACTCTATATATCCCGTGGTAACTTGGCACCACGATGGCAAGTGCACCAATGCAAGGGCCTTTTACCTCATATTCATGCCCATAACACCTTGAAAGGCCACCCAAGCATACCAAACATGCATGGGATAGCTTCACACTCGACAAACCTATAAAAAAATTTGCCTAGGCTACAATGGACAATTAGAAACTCACTTATGATGTATCACAACATCATACAAAGCCCAATTTCATGCCTAGTCCACCATAAGTATACTTGCCCATAATCAATGCTTTTGCCAAAGCTACTTGTTTTCAATAAGCAACCACACTCAAATAACATCAATCAAACTTGAATACTTAAATCCCTTACTTAATTTGAAGGCACAAGCAAAGATCAAGCAATCCCTCACCAATAACCAATGCTTTACTAGGTTTTGCCTAGGTTCCAAGCAATCCAAGGTACATGGCATCAAATGCATCAAAAGGCTAAATAAACAAGAAATCATCAAGTATTTTAAGTTACCTCACATAAAAACTCAGCCAAAGGAAGAAAAATGTGAATTTAAGCTTTAAAAACACAAAATCCTTTTGAAACAAGCCACTTAATGCTTGTACACCCTTGGAACCTTCAACTTTCACCAAGATAACAATAATCTATGAAAGAATTCAAGTAGAAATGAAGAGGGAAAGGAGGAGCTCAGGTTTTAAGGTGAATAGTATAGCCAAACCCTTCCCTTACAAGTTATAAAGCCTTTCACTAAACCCTCAAACTTTCCTTAGTTTCTCAAAAATCACCTTTCCTAAAATAGTAACCAGTGGTAAAAACTTCAACACTTAATCAAATTTTGGGCAGTAAGCAAGGGTTAGGTTTAAAACATGTTTTTAACACTTGGGACACGACACTACACCTCATGATATAGAATTACCATTTTACCCCTAGCCTCTTTTGGTGCCATAGTCTCCTCAGAACCTAGTAAACCATAACTAACTTGCTTTACCATGCTAAATGTACTTAAAATAAGGTGCTAAACTAGGGATTTATTTATTTACCTTTCTTAATTGAGCCTTTCACTAGGAGGGCTATAACAACTGTACCCTAGAGTATAAGTCCTCGATGTTATTCTCAAATAGCCCCTATGCTTTAGGGATTCTAGTGTACCATGCAAGATACACATGTACTACTTAAGCATCATAACCCTACTACCCTCACCACTTTGGAGTTCATTACATTTGTATTCTTACTAGAGAAAATTCCGTTAGTGTAAGTTTGGAACCTTCAAGTAGCTAGTAGCCCTAGGGCTTAGTATGTATCCCTTAGTTTAGAAGTCCTAGCACACAGCATGAGACTACTGGCATGGTATCTAAACCAAGGGTCATGATGCTCTAGTCTTTGGTGCATGAAACCCATGCACTAAGTCCTCTTACCAACCTCTACTTAGTGCCACAGTAACAACACACATCAGACTAACTCCTTGAGTATGTCTTTAGCGCACTTGCTCTTGGACTACCAACACTTACCTCGTGCCTGAAGCACCATTGTGGGTTTTTAGCTCAGTCATAATCTAATGTTCAATCTTGGGCCAATTTAGGTACCCTCGGCATAAAAGCTGCCAAGACACCTCAGCTCTACCAATTAGGGCACGACATGCCTTAAATCTCAACCTTTCCTTAGGCCTCATCGCTCCTCACTACTACTGAGTACCTTAGTGCCCTCTTGTAATTATCCATTAACTGGTCTAACAATAATCATAAAAGGACTGCCACCATTTATGCTTTTCCGAACAACTACCATACCATGAACTAAATCATGTCAGCCATTCATATGGATCATGACCAGCTGTAAATCATCATGATAACCTAATTTTTCCTTGGTGGGAGAACCGTCCTCATCATTCCACTTTGTACACTATTAAGAGGTGGTTAGCTATGAAAAACTCTGTAGGTGGTTCTCCCTCCAAACTCTGCTAAGAGCACTAAAGCACTCCCTATTCACCTTGGGATGAGTTCTATCCCTCAAAGTTGTGAACCATACCTGCTAGCCTATAATACAATCTCACAAGGCATAGGATCTTCCTTTAGAAGGCACTAAGATCTATTGAAGCTTATGATAGGTTTGGGTTGTAACTAGCTTAACCTGACCTTCTCTAACTTGGCTTGGCTCTCAACCTTCGACTTTTACCACTTCGTTGAACACTACTGTAGTCACAACACCACATTAGAGCACAATTGTACCTATACTAAACTTGGCACTTTTATCTACCAAATAAATAACCTAGATAGGTGGAAGATCACACTACAATTGTTTCGGGGCAACTATTGACTAGTCATAGTGAACTCCTTCTCCTCGGCCTACCTAACTCAACCTCAATAGGTCTAGGTGCAACATTTTGTTTCCTAATATCATTTAGTCATTCCTGACCTATGGTCAATTCTCCACAACCTTTGTGGCACTAAAAGTGACCAATGTCTATCATGACTTCCTCAGCTTCATGTAGGACTTAGTCCCTTACTTACGTGGCTAGCCTCACTAGTTGAGCTCTTTTCTTTCTAGAAGCCATCTTGGTAGCCCTCACCTCCACTTAACCTTAGGATGATGATTATGAACCACAAGTTATCCTTTGGTCCATATTAGTCTTTCTTATTGCTCAGGTTATCTTACTACTACCCAGTAGATGAGACTAACTGTTAGCAACTACTTTACTCTTGTTGGGTTTACACAAGGGTGTTTAACTAATGAGTGCAAATTCCTATACACTCAGTTACTTCTAGAAAATTTCCTTTCTCCTTATCTGTTCTACCATCTCCATTGATATTTCATGGTCAGAAATAAAAATAAAACTTATCTACTTAGCTTTTTGAGATTTGGCTTAATTGCTCCATTGCTTAGTTAATCTACTGAACTCATCTACTAACATAGCCAGAACTTAATATCTCTTAGGCTAACTAAGCTAACTTACCAAATAATGTAGCCTATAAAACCTTAGGATAGTTCCAATTTACGGTGTTCAGGCCTCTACTTGTGTGTTTTTATGTGCTAGCAAGTGGGCATATGATTATAAGTATTGCCCCAACGCTTAGTGAATTTATGGGGTCATAATCCACTTAGCTTAACCCTTACTCCCAATCCAGAATACTATCCAACATGCGAGTACACTATGACTACCCGTCAAGTATGGTACCTATATGGCGGTTGCCTATTTTTGCCACCTAACTGGCAGAGGCAAAAAATTGAACTACTACTATAGTGTACTAGGCTAATAACCACTCGAACCAATAAGGCCAATTTCCTCTGTGCTATACTTAGCCCAAAAATTTCTTACACCCTGGGTGTAAGGCCACTCTTCCTCATGATCCATTCTTAGTTGGTGGCCAATGGCAGTTTTGTCATGTGACATGATAGGAGCAAGGGGGACTTCCGGTGTGGGAGAGCACTTCAGGAGGAGGTTTCCCAGGGGAGGGTGCCTGAAATGTCTAGAAAACAGAGGTTAGGAGGTCCCCGGAGTATGTTTCCGGGGAGGAGCCTCCGATGCCCAAGTCAGTATTTTTGGAGATCAAGAGGTGATAGATAGTGGAGAAGTATGGTCCTTCATATTCGAAAGGTCCTTTTTTACTTGGGGCATTTTTCGAGTGTTTATAGAAGAGCGAACAGTAATAGCTCTCTTCATGTGGTAGGCCCAGATCGTGACACATGTTCGGTGGGATGCGGTCCACGTCTTCGAAGAATAGGGGGTCACTCAGCCGATCATAGGCCGTAGGGCTATGAGCCTAGGAGACCCGAGAGTGGCGTGTAAAATAGTCCCTGCAAGCGGCATGTCAGAACGTATCTGGGAGTGGCATGTCAGGGATGTGTCAGAGGCTCCTTAATTGCTCATGTTGTACTCCCGAGGTCCCTTTTGGTGGAAGAGACCTCTTCGGAGAAGAGCTTGTCTCCCGAGGTTATTCTAGTACCATAGGAGTATATTTCCCGATGGTAGCCTTTCCCATGGATATCCCCATTTTTTAGGGTGGTTTAATCGTTCCCCGAGGCTGGTATTGTTGTTTCTTGGGATGGAGGATTGCCGAGGTCGGATTTTGGGGGTCGAACATCCTTCTTTCTGTGGCAGGTGGTTTCTCTTCCGAGGTTGGTGCTTTGTCTTCGGAGGGTGATGGGCACCTCGGCTATCATTAGTCTTCAACCAACTTCTTCATTACGGGTATATTGGCCATGCCCCTCTAAGGTTAGCTGAGCCAAACTCCATCGCACTACTTTATGTATATAAGTTCCTCATCTTCTTTTCATGAACTATTGCTTTATCAGACCACTTGCTAGTAGCTCTGGATCCATCTTTATAGGAAACCTCCCAACACTAGCTTAAAGCCTTCATGGTTTCAGCTTCAAGCTCCTACTTTTGTAGAAAAAGGATACGAGAGTGCTGCTTCATTCTGCTACATAACCTGCGAGACCAGAAGTTCTTTATCACAACCAGCACATCCTTGTCTCCTTTTGTGGTAACCTAAACCATCCAAAGTTGGCAATTTCAACTTCTGAAACTACAAGTCACTCCCTACCTTGGAGGTCTCAAGCCCTTCTAGCCTTATGCATCATGTTGCCTACCTTATTCCAAGGTCCTAAAAAACTTTCCTTAGGATGGTGGTTATAACCCACTACTTGCACCAAGGCATTCCCTCTACCATAGAGCAAGCCAAATTACTTACAACAATCTTGCCACACTAGACTACCAGGGTCCATCCTCAGACCCATAGCATCCAAAACCACCTTTGACATAGCATCACCATTGCAACTTGCAACCAAAGCCAAATAGTGCAAATAGGATATTCATACTATTGGTTGGTGCTAACTATCCTAGCACAAGGACAACATCCTGATCTCAGTCACTGAATCCTCCAATGACTCTTAGTTCACTCTAGAGAGTTACAATGATACCATCTATAGTGACCCAACCTTAAAGGAGCCTTCCTAGAAAGATTGTAGAACCAAAGTTTCGTGTTAGTTGAAATCAGCTAGTTAATTACTTGTCCCTCTTTAAAACCTTTCATGCATCTAGTTATTAACCTATAATCCACTATGCATTCACTTGCTTCAATTTAAATTTTTCTTAAAGAAAGTAAATTGAAGACATTGCTAGCATTTATAAAACATAAACTACAACACAAGTCAAAGCATAAAACACATTAAATTTATCTACAAGTGATAACCATGCATGTGCATCATTACACAAGTAAAGACTATGTAAATTCCCAAAAGCAACAAAAATTCTACTCAATATAGAGACATTAGAGGCTACCTAGCATTCATATGTATACTAAATACAACTACCGAGATCCACAGTCCACTATGTCCTTCCTTGTACCACTAGCCTTTATAAGGCTCCAAGACAATTATAGTTAGCACAAAAAAATTAACTAGTAAAATGGGAATCAACAAATGATTCGTAGGTGGATACCTACATGAACAACAATAGCTTGAAAAACCTCTATAGTCATTAACTTCTTATAGATGAAATTTGCACAACAACATAAAAGGAGTAAAAATGTAAAAATTCCCAGTAAGCGATTTAGGTACATGTAATGAAACATTAAAATCTTCAAAGAAAAATCTTAAGGACACTCATATATATATAACATATAAAATCTACTACAAGCCCAATGTAGTCTAAGCGCTAACATATAAGCATATATTCAAGGGCCCAATGTAGTCTGAGTGCTAACATATAAGCATATATTTGAGCCCCTTGGGACCCTACCTCTTCCTAGTCCTCATGTGGACATCATCCCATGCCTATTGAGTTATGGCCTTTAACTCGTTGTTAGTAAGCATTGGCATGCTGACGTCCTAATTAACCAAGCTCATTGAATATCATTCTCTTTGTTGTTACACCGGTGAACATGGTGGATGTTCCTTGCTTGAGTCCCAAAGAACTAACTAGGTGCACTAGCCTCACGCATAGTGCTTCAAGGCATTGGTTCTCCTATGCCACTATGTAGTAAGCCTTCAGCCAACTAGGCATACTAGGCTTCTACTTGGTGTCTCATGCAAATAAGTTCACCTAGATCACCAAAGTACTAAGCCTCACCTATTTAACCTACCATGGATGCACTAAGCTTTCACTTATGCCTCGAGTCATAATTCGGCTAGGCAATAGCTGCACTGAGCCTTCATCCCTGGTGCTTCATTATCCAAAATTAGTTGGTTCACCCTAATATGGTAAGATTTGCTATGGATGGGCCTAATCCACTAGGTTTTGAAGAACCCCTCACGCACCCTAAGGTTGCTCACTAGTGCCTTAAGCTTTAAAGTCTCAACCAGACCACCAATGGTGCTAAACCACCTTAATCTTCCTAATGGTCCCATTGTGGTTTTTGGAGCTTCTTTTGAATTATCTCTATTTATGATCTCCTTTCAACCAAGAAAACTTAACTAACAACCTAGCACTTTGAGGAGCTATGGGGGTACTAAGGTAACATTAGGCACTCTCTACCTCAAGAATGCTTAAGCACTTTTTTGTCCCATCACTTTGAAAGGAAATACAGTCAAAACTAGACCAATAGAGGCTTGGGTGAAAGAAAAAAAATGTATATATTTAACTGAGATTCTTGTGGGTTCACGAATTGCCTCAATCAAACACCTGAGCAAAATGTTGTGGCAAAAATACTACAGTGTGTCAATGCTGTTAGGCCTTCCCGGTGATGTGGTGCCACAGGCATTTTCTATAAGATTCTTGGGGCTCTAATTTTGCTCCATAACACATTTAGTTGCATTTCAATGCACCCAAACCTTCATACCAAGCTACCAGAAGCTATAGTTATATTAAGTGCTACAATTAGACCATTCCATGCCAAACTAACCAGGCAACAAGAGTTTAATTCTTGCACACAAGGGCTTGATTCTACCTAGTCCATCATAGGCAATATCTACACAACCTATATGTGTCTCCTAAACCACTTGAACCATAGGCAACCAAGCTAAGATATGCACCAAATGAGTATGAAACTAAATCTCTTACCTCAATTGATGAGAACAAAAAAAAATCAAGCATCCACCAAGAAAAAAAGGCCCTTCTAAGGGTTCCCTATGGATCCATATGAAATTCAACTTAATGGCACAAAAACAAGCTTAATTAAGCTAGATCCAAGCTAAGGAAGCCCGAGAAATGAATAACAAGTCAAGAATAAAAAGGGCAAAATGTACTTAAGTTGCTTAAGAAATAAAAATGCCTACTAAGGCTCACCACACCAAAACTATGATAAAGGAAGCTTGTTCATGTTTGTATCCCTCATGGGGCTTTAGTTTCCACCAAAAATGAATGAAGAGATGGAGATTTGGGAATGGATATCCATAGGGAGGAAAGAGCTGTGGGTTTTGGGAGGTTGGGGATGATGAATAGTGTCATCCTCACTTCTCAAATGGGTTTAGTAAGGCCCTTCTATAGGGTTTTGGGAGCCAAAATAAGTGCAATAGAAATTAACTGGAAACCTATAGGATCCAAGTGAAATGGAATAAATCGGGTGTTCAAAATTTTTTCACCTAGTCAGTGGAGATCTTTCACCCAACTATTGAGCCGAATGACTAAAACTCGAATAGTTGATGTGTTCAAGCTCTTTACAGCATCCACATAAATCACTTGAATCACCACACCTCTACCACATTTTGGTAGGTGCATTCCTTTTGCGTCTACAGTAGTAGCTTACGTCCTTCATGGAATGACAAGAGGAGAGTGTGGCTGAAACTTTTAGAGATTTTTTGATTTCATCCATGGGAGGCAATAGCTATGGAATTTCTCAATATATAATGTATATATAGTGAGGCATAGCCCCCAAGCCTATTAGGCTTCAAAGCCCTAATCTGATTAGGCCTAATTTCATGGTTAATAATGGGTCAATTATTGGGCATATAGTTAATCCAAAATTATGATGAAACCAAAACAAAAAAATTTGGCCCATGCTCACAAATCAACCAATTGGCTTTAAATTTGCAACCCAATATGCTCCTATGAAATCGGTAATGACCATAAATCACTTTTATGATGATAAACAATGAGTGGTGTCTAACAACACAACATTGCCACCCAAGTGGCAAGATTGTTCGATGAGTCGACTAAACCTCTATGATCATTATTTGTATATGCCATTTTTCTTTGTCCAAGATATCAAAATCGAGCACGAGACATGGAATATGTCATTCTTGTATAGCCTAATCTTTAGTTTCTTGATTCTTGAGCATATTGACTAAAACTAATGACATTGATGTACCATATCAATTCATTTCAGTATGACTATGCATTTACTTATTCTTACTCAATCAAAGGGCCCAAAGATATCACTCCTATTTCATAGCAACAAAAAATCCCATCTTGATCATACAAAACCCTTTACATGATAAGCGACATACCCAATGTCCATCTGAATGTTCACTCAGTTACGGGCAATAAAGGGAAGTATCAAAGTATGTGACTTACATGTAGGGATCCTTGATGAGCTTAGGTCAAAAGACTACATATACCATGATCATATAACAATCCATGCAGTGTTCTCAATGTGGGTCGGTCTAGTACACAAGTTCTCCAACTTGTACGCATATGTAAATTACATATCTCATATTATTCATCACATATGCTAGTCTTAATGTATTATTACAATCCACTCCATAATAATACTAGACTAGGGACATTTAAGAATTCTATTCTAAGGTTATAATTATGTTTGATTATGCTAAATAGAAACAAACAACAAACCCAACTATTAAAATAATGTCTCAATAAATTATCATGACTCAATGTGCCAAATACAATCATCTCAGGATTGGATTTTGGGCACAACACTAATACCTTCTTCATTTAGCCCTCAACTTCTTTAGTTTTTCTAAAAAGACCCCATGGCCAAATAGTAGCACTAGCATAAGCAATTTTGCTGCAACTCTTGGTTTCTTGTCACTTAGGTCCATAAGAACAACTTATGGGCTTCAATACCAAACCTATTAGCCTTAGTGCAAAATGACCATTTTGTAACATGTGACACTTAGGTGCCAAACTGACTTAGGAACTATCTAAACTTTAATAAACTTAATTGACTTACTAATTCAAATCAAATAAGGCATTTAACTAGGAATGTTGACTTCAATTAATACTTTTATTTAGCTGTGGTGGGCCTACTAGTTAGAAGGCCGTACCAAGCAAAGAGGCTGGCCAAAAAATCAATGATCTTACTCCATGACTTCTTGTTTCCTTCAAACCCCATAAAATGGAAGAAGCCTTTAACCACAATCATCACCATCTTATGCTCACTCATCAGAGATAGCAAACATTGCCTCACCTGGCCATGTCCTGGTACCTCACACTCACTGAACCATGCTTGTCTACCTTTGACACTGTAGCATTGACTTTGACCTTGAGCAAAGGATAGCATGGAGGTTGCCACCCATCACTACATGTGATGTGTTGCTTGTTGCCCAAGGATCCTAAGTTCCAAAGAGTACTCTAATTGTTGCTTCACTAACTTGGTCCAAGAAAGAGAAATTGTGTAAGGGAGAGATAACAAAATATAAAAGTAGAAAAAATGGTGAGAAACAAAATTTTACAAGATAAATTCAAATAAATTCATTTGGAAGAGAAGAACTTGTTGCATAAGTGTGCCAAGGAGTTCATAAAGAACAAGAAAAAAGAGCATAATTAAAAGTGACTTGTAATCTTACTATTCTATATCTAAACCATAAAATAAAGGTCATATTTATAGTTTAGAATGATAGGGTAACTAGCCTTACAAAGCATTAATGGAACAAAAACCCTAAACTTAGTAAAAGAGAACCTATTCAAACTAAGTATGGAAAGCAAGCACTTAATACAAAATCTGTAGAAATCCTAGTGGCTTATTGAACATGTCCAACAATTTATTTCCTAGGCTTAAAAACATGCTAAATAGTTGAACCAAACTAGAAAATAACACAAACAAAGCCTAGAAATTGAAATAGTCCAAATAACCCATAAAAGTGTTCTCGGGTGCATCCTATGTGTCACTTCAAGGTTTTGCTTGTGCCTCTTTAGCTTGGCCAACTTTCCAAGGTTTCTTTAGCTTAGATCTCCATAATATTGTACAATTTGAATTTTGTGAGATCCTAGGATGGACAATTTATCCAATTTTTGAAATGGCACAAAAGGGCCCCATAAACGGCTTCAAGTGTGCTAAGATGGGTGCTTGGACTAGCTTTTGTGTCTTTTTACCCTCTTTCCTTGTGAGAGGTCTTATGCCTATCTTCAATGTGTCCTTGGATGTCTTCAAAGCCTCTAAGCTTGGTTTTCCTCCATCATCTCCTTATTCCTCAAATAGAATCATCCTAAAATCATCACCTACATCAAATAAAGATAAGTCAGAAACATTGAAAGTTGCACTCACATTGTGCTCACCACTTAAATCTAATTTGTAGTCATTATCATTGATCTTTTCTGACACTTGGAAAAATCCATCTCCTTAAGGTTAAAGCATAGAATTCCTTTGGTTGGGAAAACTTTCTGTTTTCATATAAACCCAAACCTAATCTCTTGGCTTAATATCACTTTTTTTCTTCCCTTGTTGGCTTAGGTTGCATATTGTTGAGTTTCCTTTTCAATTTTCAGTCTCACCTTCTCATGCAATGCCCTAGCCATCTCACCCTTCTTAGCTCCATCTACACTAGAAAGTTGGCTTAAAGGAAAAGGGAATAAATCCATAAAGGTTAGTGGGTTAAAGCTATAAACAACTTCAAAAGGTGTATATCCAATTGTTTTACACATTACCTTATTATAAGCAAAGTTAACATGAGGAACTTCTTCTAAATTTTTCAAATTCCTTTGAATGATTACCATTAAGATAGTAATCAAAGTTCTATTTGTCACCTCAATTCGACCATTAGTTTGGGGATGGTAAGTAGTGAAGGACATGAGTTTAGTACCTGATTTACTCAACAAAGTTCTTCAAAAGTGACTAACAAACTTCACTTCTTGGTCACTTATGATTTTCCTCAGAAGTCCAAGCAATCTTACAGCTTCTTTGAAGAATAGATTGGCAATGTGCTCAACATCATCTGCTTATGACATGGAACAAAGTGTGTCATCTTCAAAAACCTATCCAAAATCTTAAAGACTAAGTCCTTCCCATTCCTTTTCTAGAGGAGTCCTATAATAAAATCCATAGAAATATTAATCAAAGGGTGTGTAAGAACATGCAATGGAGTATAGAGTCCTTACGGGTTTAGTTTTGACTTAGCCTTTTTACACTTAAGACATCTACCACAAAATCATTCAACATCTTTCTCCATCCTTGGCCAATAGAACTTCTCTTTGAGAACACTTAAGGTCTTTTCATTCTCAAAGTGTCCCACTAATCCTCCTTCATGAGCTTTATAAGCTAACAATGACCTCAAAGAATTCTTAGGTATGCATAACTTTTCTTCCTTCAAAAGAAAACCATCAACCCTATAGTACATGTCAAAACATGAAAATGAACAATTAACATATTGCTCACAAAAATTAGAATCATTCTTATATAAGTCTTTCAAGTTTTTAGAACCTAAGGCCTTAGCATCTAACGAAGAAAGAAGAACACAGCTCCTTTGTAATGCATTAGCCGTAATGTTTTCTTTACGTTGTTTATACTTGATGTGGTGTCAAAAATTTTCAATGAATTTTACTCACCTTGCATGCCTTCTATTCA
This sequence comes from Aquilaria sinensis, assembly GCA_005392925.1. Taxonomy (NCBI): domain Eukaryota; kingdom Viridiplantae; phylum Streptophyta; class Magnoliopsida; order Malvales; family Thymelaeaceae; genus Aquilaria; species Aquilaria sinensis. Next base: position 104,107 of record SMDT01000540.1, read on the forward strand.
ACTTTCCTTAGCCCTTTAAGTGCTTCAAAGATTGGTGGTTTGTATGGATGATGAATTCCTTTGGCCACAAGCAATGTTGCCAAGTTTCAAGAGCTCTCACTAAAGTATACATGTCTTTCTCATAGATGGGGTTGTTCAAGGTGGCTCCACTTAGTTTCTCACCAATGAGGCTTCCTTCCTACCTCAAAAAAGCTCAAATACCATGTCAACATGCATCACATTCAAAATTAAAAGTGTTATAAAAATCAGGCAAAGTGAGGATAGGTGCATTACTCAATTTGTGCTTAAGTTTCCTTAATGCAACTTTTTTTACCTTTCCCAGTTAAGGCCTACATTGTTCTTTAGTACTTCATTTAAAGGTGCAACAATAGTTGAGGAATCCTTTGCAAACATTCTATTAAAACTAGCAACTCCATGGAAAGATCTTCCTTTAGAAATAGACTTAGGAGTTAACCATTCTTGGATAGCCCTTACATTTTCTTGATCAACCTCTGCACCTTTTGAAAAAGAACAATTTTTAAGATTAGCATATAACTTTTGGGTCCTTAATGTCTTTAACACTTGCCGTAGATACTTAGCTTGGTAATGCAAACTCCTGCTCTACACTAGAAATTCATCAAAGTAAACCAAAACAAAAATTCCAATGAAACATGATTCATAAGCCTCATGAAAGTGCTAAGAGCATTAGATAAACCAAATGTCATGAGTAACAGCTAATATAACCTAAATTTAGTTTTGAATGCAATCTTCCACTCATCCATATTTTTCATCCCATTTTGATAAACCCACTCTTGAGATCAATCTTGCAATAGATAGTAGAACCGTGCAGCTCATCAAACGTATCATCTAGTCTATGAATGGGATGTCCATATTTTATAAGGATTTTGTTGACTGGCTTATAATCCATACACATCCTCTAAGTACCATCTTTCTTAAGCACTAGGTGATAGAGGACCATCCAGCCTTGAGACTCCTAAGACATCCAAAGATCTATTAGAGATTATTTCTACAACTCTTACGTGGAGAAAAGCCAAGGAAACTCGAGAAGCATTACAAGAGCTCATCTTAGCACTCTTGGAGCTCGCCATGGAGCCCTTGAATGCCATTTCAAAATCCACTTAAGCATTTATGATCTAAAGATTTAGAACTTAATGTAATACCATATAATGAGGATTCAAGCTAGAGATTCTAAGAAAACCTTGACAAAACTATGAGGCCCAAGCTAAAATCCTAAGTGAACCCAAGAGTGCACCCAAGAGCCTTTTAGGAGTCCTTCTACGCTATTTTCTTTGCTCGAGCATGTGTGTTCAATTTTCGTAGTTAGTTTGACTGCTTTACATTTTGTTTAGTTAATTAACAAGTTTGGAGTACATGGGAAATATGCCACATAAATTTAGAGGGACATAGTATGCAAACCATGTTTCTCAAACCTAGTTTGATAAAGATTTCTTCTTTGCTAAGGTTTAGGTTTTTATTGCATCTAAAATTTGTAAGGCCAAAAGCCCTAACTTCCTAAGCTTTAAATAGTTTATGTGTTTCATGTTTTTATAAGTAGATTAGTATATTCAAGTTGCATTAAGAAATATTTATCACTTATGCTATTTTTCAACTTTTTGGTGCAATTGTGCAACAAGTTCTTAACTTTTTCTCTTCTAATCAAAATTCTTTTAATTTACGTTCTTTAATTCTATTTCTTACACTTGGTTCTATTTCTAACTTATTTTCTTTTCTCCCTTAATCAATTTCTTCTTCTTAGACCAAGTTTTTTGAAGTTATTTCAGGTTTGCTTTGGAACAAATATCTTGGGCATTACTCGACCCTTCAAGTAGTATCAAAACCAAATGATAACAAGTGGGACTTATCTATCCTATCCATTGTGTTAGTTACCTTTATTTCATTGTGTTTTTGCATGATCTCATCATCCTAACTCATTTTTTTCCTTGTTCTTTTTAGATTTCTTCATGTATGTGCCAAGTGCCTTCAACTAAGCCCTTATTTGTTCTTCTTGTTCAAAGTCATTCGAGTCTTGTTTCCATTTAGTGTGTTTGAGTTCCTACATCTAAAATATCTTAAAAAATACCAAAAATATATTTCCTTTCATTCTATTTCCAATTGTATCCATGTTCATCAAGTTACTTTCTTATACAAGTTACATTCCCTCTCTTGTTGCAAGTTATTGATTCCATCATTTTTCCTTATCATTTTTCCTTTACAGCAAAAGGTAATTTCAATTTTTGAAACGCAAATTCCAATAAAAAAAAATCAATAGTATCAAATAAACAAAGGCTGGAAAAGAGTTTGAAAGTAGGAAATGCTTTGATTTTCAACAAAAATGCTAGTTACCTGAGACCCTAAGCTCAAAAAACCCTAGTTTTCTCTCTCTTGTTCTTTCAATCTTTCATTGGAAAAGCATCCTATTCTTACCTTGTCTAGACTTTTTAGAGTGCTTTCTAATATATTTTCTTTCTTTCAATAAGGATTTTGAAAGGTTTTGAAGGATTTAAAGTGCTTATGTGCTTTGAGTGAGTTGTTTTAGAACTTGGCAGGTTTGATTGTTTGAAGTGACTTTCCAATAACAAATTAAGAGAAAAAAATGTTGTTTAGGATCTTGTATTTTAGATTCAATGTCAAAGGAAGTTAGCTAAAACAACAAAAAGGAGATGGAGGCCTCTCCCATGGAAGCCATCCTTGATGTAAGTTCTAAACACCAAGCCATTATGGAGAGGGTGGAGAAGTTGGAGCAAGGTGCTTCCAAAGCACACCAAAAAGGTATCCTAGGTTGCCCACCTAAGGTGCCCTTGAGGAAAAAGCCATCGATAAGCCTTGAAGTTAGCATCAATAAAAAGGTGGACCTTGAAAGTGTGCCACCACCACTACCACCTAGAAAACCCATGAGGGGCAAGCCAAGGCAGGATCCAAGCCTCAATGCAGCCAAGTTGAAAATCCCGCCACTCAATGGAGGGAGTGACCTAAAGGCATTCCTTGATTGGGTGGCCAAAGTAAAGATGATCTTTGAGTGTTATGCTTAGCCTGAGGACAAGAAAGTAAAGCTTGCCACTTTGGAGTTTACTAATTATGCTCTTGCTTGGTGGACTCGGGTTATGAATTCTTGACAAAGGAACCATGAATAGCTTGTGCAAACATGGCAAGAGTTGAAGTCCATGATGAGGAGGAGATTTGTCCTTAACTACTATCAAAGGGAGCTATACCAAAGGCTTTAAAGGCTCATCTACGGAGCCAAGTCCGTGGAGGAATATTTTAAGGACTTATAGGAGTCCATGTTAAGAACCAACCTAGAAGTGGATTAAGAGCCAACCATAGCCAGATTCTTGCATGGCTTTAACTTGGTCATTGCCACTTTAATAGAGTTATGCCCTTGTGTAGAGCTTGATGACATGTTGCATGCATCCTTATTGGTAGAGAGACAACTCAATCAGAAAAGGGTAGCAAGGTTTTCCAAAAAATATAAAACTAACCTAAGGCCAACATGGAACAATCATAGCAAGAATGAGGAGCCAAGGAAAGGGAACTTTAAGGCTAAACTTAAGGCACCCTCAACAGCCAACCCCACAGGCCTTGAGAAAGCAGTTCCAAATCTAAAGTTGGATTTAGAAGTTATGGCCAAGTTTCTTTTAAGTGCCAAGGTAGGGGGCATCTAGTTAAAGATTATGTGAATCAAAGGACTATGGTCCCCAATGATGTTGGGAAGGTAGTTATGGATGAAAGTGAACAGGAAGAGCAGAAAGAACCAACTATGGAGGAAGAGCCTTGAATGTTCACATCAAGGAGGATCACAACAAAAAGGAGAAAATCCTTCACACTAGGTGCTACATTGGATGTAAAGTGGGTAGTATGATTGTAGATGGAGGAGGTTGTAGTAATGTTGCTAATACTACTTTGGTTGAGAAATTGCAGCTGCCTTCCACTAAACACCCGAGACCCAAAAAGCTATAATGGCTCAACAATGAAGATGAGGTGAATGTGATAAAGAAAGCCATAGCAGTTTTCAAGATTGGAAGATATGAAGATGAGGTGCTTTGTGATGTTATTCCTATAGAAGCAAGCCACATTCTCCTGGGAAAGCTGCGGCAATATAATAGGAGAGTTGTAACTGATGGTTTCAAGAATATATATTCTTTCCAATTCAAAGACAAGACCATTACATTGTTGCCACTTCACCACAAAAAGTCATGGAGGATCTAAAGAAGATTCATGGTGAGGCCAGGAGAAAAATCAATGAAAGGGAAAAGATAGATGAGGGCCTGAGTGAAAAAGGCTATGTTGAGTGATTAAAGGAGATATGTGAAGTAAGCGACCATAAGGGAAAGAAGAGTGTTTAGAGTTCTTGATGTAAAGGTAAAGAAAAGAAAGTTGAAAGAAGAAAAGAAAGCTTGATGATCAAAATGAGTGATGTCACGAAGTCCCTTAAGTACAAAAGCTAGTGCTTCCTTTTCTTTACAAAGAAACTTTGTTCTTCCCTAATGACTTAATTAACAAACTTCCTAGTGTCATTGTTTCTTTGTTCAAGGATTTTGAATATGTCTTTCTTGAGGAGCTAAATGGATTACCACCCTTAAAAGGGGTTAAACATCAAATAGATTTAATTACTAGAACTCCCATCCCAAACAAGCTAGCCTATAGAAGCAACCCCGATGAGTCCAAGGAGACCAAGGAAATCCAAAAGTGAATAGAAGACCTACTCTCAAAGTGCTACATGAGGGAAATTTTTAGTCCTTGTGTCGTGCTTGTTATCTTAGTGCCTAAGGAAGATGATTTAGGGAACATGTGTAAGGATTGTTGGCCAATCAACAAGATTACCGTAAAGTATAGACATGTCATTCCTAGATTAGATGACATGCTTGATGAATTGCATGGTTCCACCATATTATCTAAATTTGATCTTAAAAATGGTTGTCATCAAATTAGGATGAACGAGGGGGATGAATGGAAGATGGCCTTTAAAACTAAATTTGAGTTATATAAGTGGTTAGTGATGCCATTTGGTTAATGCTCTTAGCACTTTTATGAGACTCATGAATCATGTTTTAAGGGAATTAGAAAGTTTGTGATTGTTTACTTTGATGACAGTCTAGTCTATAATGAGAGTTTGCATAAGCATGTTGATCATCTAAGGAATGTGTTAGAGACTTTAAGGGCATAAAAATTGTATGCTAATCTTGATAAGTGTTCTTTTTGTACTAACCAAGTGTCCTTCTTGGATTTGTTGTGAGCTCAAATGGTGTGGAGATTGATCAAGAAAACATAAGGGCCATTTAAGATTGGCCACCTCTTAAGAATGTTTCAGAGGTGATATCTTTTCCTAGCCTAGCTAGTTTTTATAGCAGGTCTATGAAAGATTGCTCAAGTATTGCTTCACCTTTAAATAAAGTAGAAAAGAAAAGTGTAGGCTTTAAATGGGAAAAAGGACAAGAAGATGCATTTAGATAGCTTAAGCATAAGTTGAGTAATGCACCCGTGTTATCTTTGCCTAATTTTTCTAAGGCTTTTGAGGTTGAAAATGATAGATGTGGGCATGGTATTGGAGCTAGTTTGATGCAAGAAGGAAGGCCAGTAGCATACTTTAGTCAGATGCTAAGTGGAGCAGAATTAAACTATCCAATTTATGAAAAAAAGATGTGTGCTTTGGTGAGAGCCTGGGACACATGGCAACATTACTTGTGGTCAAAGGAATTCATTATCTACATAAAGCACCAATCCTTCAAGTGCCTAAAGGTTGAAGGAAAGTTGAATAAAAGACATGCTAAGTGGGTTGAATTCATAAAAATTTTCCATACCACATCCAATACATGCAAGGTAGGGAAAACATTGTGGCTGATGCAATGTAAATGAGGCATGCCCTTTTTACTTCTTTAAATGCTAAGGTTCTTTGTTTTGAGTACTTGAAAGACTTATATGAGAGAGATTTTGATTTTAGTGAGATATAAGCTAAGTGCTTACATTTGGTTTTTGACATGTACTATAGACATAATGGTTTTCTTTTCATGTAAGATAAGTTGTGCATTCCTAGGAATTCTTTGAGAACTTTGCTAGTCTAGGAAGCTCATAGAGGAGGTTTAACGGGCCACTTTGGTATTACAAAGACCTTAAGTATGATCAAGAAGAATTTCTATTAATTTAGGTTGGCAAGAGATGTTGAAACACTATATGCTAGTTGTCTTGAGTGTAAAAAAGCTAAATCAAAACAAAACCCTTATGGTCTTTATAATCGATTGCTTTTTCCTACTAACCTATGGATAAATATTTTTATGGATTTTGTTGTATGATTGCCTTAGACAAAGAATTGCAAAGATTCAATCTTAGTGATTATGGATAGATTCTAAAAGATTGTACATTTTGTTCCATGTCACAAAACAGATGATGTTGTGCATACTGCCAATCTTTTCTTCAAAGAGATTTTGAGATTTCCTGGGATCCCAAGAATAATTGTAAGTGACTAAGATGGAAATTCCTTAGCCATTTTTGGAGAGTTTTATGGAGCAAGTTAGGTACTAAAATCTTGTTTTCTACTTCTTGTCACCCACAAACTGATGACCAAACGGTTGTAACAAATAGAACTTTGGCTACTATACTAAGAAATGTCATTCAAAATAATTTACAAACTTAGGAAGAATTTTTTCCACATGTTGAGTTTGCTTATTATAGAGTAATGCATAATACAACTAGGCATTCAAGTTTTGAAGTTGTTTATAGCTTTAATCCATTAACTCTTATAGACTTAATGCCTTTACCTTTAAGAAAACTCTTTAGTGTCAATTGAGCCATGAAGGTTGACATGGTTAAAGCCTTGCATGAGAAAGTGAAGCTACAAATTAAGAAAAAGACCCAAAAATATACACACAAAGCCAACAGAGGAAAGAAGAAAGTTACCTTTTAACTTAGGGATTGGGTTTGGATTCACATGAGAAAAGAAAGGTTTCCTAACCACAGGAAGTCTAAGCTTCAATGACATGGCCGCCCTCGGCCCTGCCTAGGAAACCTGTGAGAATGGATCTCATGGTGATTGCAATTGGCTAGTTATATATGTGTCAAAATTAAAACTTTATGATGCTAGTTGATTACCCTAGAAATGCAAACACGCATGCTATTTTGGCTTTGACTTTAGCAAATGAAAATTGTAAAACATTCATATTGCCTAAGCACTTTTCATGGAAATCAAAGCATACAAAATCAATATTTATATTATCATTACTACACATGATAGCCATGTGAAGGCATTCACAAAAGTATGCTTATGCTCCTCAACTAAGAGCAACCTTAGAGCCATAAGTTCCAATCATAGACATGGGAGGCAACTAGGCATACTACATATACAAGCCTTCTTATTGAGATCCTGCCAGCTAACTTCCACCTTAGAGATCAGTCCCAGTGGTGAGTCACAAAAGTCTATCCACATGTTTGCTAGCCTTTACGGCCAAGAAATATTATAGTTAATATTGTTACTTCACCAACAAGTAAGGATTAAAACTAGAGTCATAAAGATTCTTGTAGCCAAGTGCCTGCAACTACAAACTACCTTGGTAGCCCTTAATAGTTATCAGGCTCAACAGTGTTAGAAACTACAAAACATAAACTAGGGAGTGAGAATTCAAGAATTCTTGGTAAGGGGTCCTCACCTACAAGATACTAACGCCAACACATATATAAACATATGTAATCTTTTTTAAGGTCATACAACATGAAGTTAAACCTATGCACATATGTTTTAGCCCCTTGGGACTTGTGCTCTACCTAGTCCTTAAACTACAAGGCAAAGCTTTGTCTACTAACAAGCATTGCTTACTAGCCTAACTAGTGAAGTTTCACTAGTTGAATCTCCCTTATGTTGTACAGGGGCACTATCATTAGAATATGTTAACTAGGTCATGAAGACACACTAGGCACACTAAGGTTCCATATTGAAACTTTGTGCCCAATCGCACGACTAGGTCTTCAATGGTACTAAACCTTTCACCCAAGCTAGTGATACTTCATTGTGGCCCTCCATAACCTAGTTTTGTTGTTATGGTATAAGAAACCATAAAACTCAAGAAAATGCCTAGGACTCGGAGGAGCTTTGGAAGTCTTGAAGTACCATCGAGACACCTTGACCCTTTATAACCCTAAGCACCCCCTTAGGCCACCCTTCGAGCTCTCTAGCAAAATTTGAATTTTCAGGCCAGTATTGACACGGTCCCTCATGGCCCTGCCTGGGAAGCCTATGAGAACAAGTGTCACGCTGGTTGTAATTGGCTAATTAATTATGTGCACCGTTGTCAAAACTTCATGCCACTAGTTATTTAACCTAATAATGCAATTATGCATGCACGAGTTGTTTTGACCTGAATGAGTATAAAATCATAAAACATTTATGTAGCTTAGGCATTTCCATGAAAACCAATGTTCAAAGAGTCAAAGCATACAAAACTTTTATAACATCAACATGAATCCTACACATAATTAACCATGTGTGGGCATTTAAACAATTGTAGACGATGCCTAACACCCAAAGGCAACCCTAGAGTCCATAATCCTATTCATACACATTGGAGGCCACTACCATAAATTGTACATACATAGGGCTAGTACTACTGAGATCCAATCAACTAGCTTCCACCTTAGTTGAGAGATCTTGGTGGCAAGCCTCAATGATCCTCCACATGTTCACTAGCCTCTGTGCCAAGAAAACTGTAGTTAGTAATATAGCTTAACCAATAACCAACCAAATAAACAAGAATCTCAAGGATTCTCAAAGTCATATACCTCTAACGGAACCACCATGATAACCCTCAATGATTGTCTAGTCCAAGAACCTTTATATCAACACATCATAAAAATAAGGCAGTGAGAATCCTAAGATTCTTAGTAAGGGATCTTCAACCTGCAAGGAAAACATTGAGGACAACACATATATATGTATATGTAATCTACTGTGAGCTCATACAATGTGAGGGTCTAACAAATGCGCATATATCTAGGTCCCTTGGGACCCCTCTCCTCCTTGTCCTTTCACAGGCGTCACTCCATGCCTAGCGAGTTCTAGCCCTTAACTTACTCCTAGTAAGCCTTAGCTTATTGACACAATAAGTTTAAGCTTCCCTTAATTGTTGTGCAGGTGAACATGGTGGATGCGCCTCGCTTGAGTTCCAAGGAACTCACTAGGTGTACTAAGCGTCCACATAATGCCTCAAGTCCTAAAACTTGCCTAGGTCACTTGTCTACTAAGCTTCCACCTTAAACCTTTACCAAGAGTGTGCTAGGTTTTCACTTGCACCTCAAGTAATCTTGCCTAGGCTACAAGTGCACTAAACCTTCACTCAAGACACAACCTATCCACCATTAGTTGGTTCACACTAGTGGAGTAATAATGACCATGGTTGGACTCATTTACTGGGTTCTTTAGAACCCCCCTAGGTGTACTAAGGTTTCTACATTAGAACCTCAAACCCGAAGGCCTGGCTTGGCTTTCAATGCTACTAAATCTTGCACCTGACTAATGGTGCTTTATTGTGGCCAAACATGCCTTCACTTTGAACTAAAATGAATCTAAACCTATACACATATAGGCTTTGTAAAGGCATGTAAATGGTATTTCTCCCTTTTAGCTTCACGTGGATTCTTGAATCGCCTCAATCCAATGCCCGAGTCAAAGGTTTTGACTAAAGCCCCACAACATGTCAAAGCTGTCGAGTGCTGGAGAGGTGCCACTGAGGCCTAGGCGCCAGGAGCACCCTGCTCTATGGGGCTAAAAATGAACCTTAGGCGCTAAGGTGTTGGATAGTGCCTAGGCGCCAGAGCCCCATGTCTTGAACCCAGAGAAAAGCCTCCTAAGCTTCTTTGGAGGCTTCCTTACCCCCTTCAAATATCCTTGGGGCACCTCCAAACCATTCCCATATGTAATACACAAACAATAGGCCACAATTCACCATTTGAACCAATCCTATGGTGTCCATAAACACCACACCAACTGTGAAACATCACTAGTCCACCATGATCAACATAACCTACCAACTAATGTCATTCATCAAACTACTTGAATTTAACAAGCAAACAAGCTATGAATGACATCAAATGAACTTGAACCTTGAATCCCTTACCTCTATTCCAAGCTACAAGCAAAAATCAAGAAACCCATCACCGAATAAATGGCTCCACTAAGTCTCACCTATGTTCCAAGCAATTCAAGGTTCATGGCATCAAATGAGGGCAACCAAGCAAAACCCAAACAACCAAGGGCAAAAAAAAACAAGAAAACACCATGGAAATCAACTTACCTCTCGTGTAAAATAGGGCCCTAGCTGGAAAACATGATTTTTGGCTTCAAATGCACCAAACTCACTTGAAATAAGCTACCTATTGCTTATACACCCATGGAACCTTCAATTTTCACTAAGAACTCTTGAATTTGAGCAAGAATTAAAGTAGAAATGAAAAGGGAAAGGTTGGACTCGGGTTTGAAGAGGAAGAAGATGACTAGTGGCATAGCAAGGCTCACCTTTACCATTTAAAAGCCTTCCACCCGTTAAGCCCTTAAACTTTTATTAAGTTGTCAAAAAGAACCCCTTCCCTAAATAGTAACCTTTGGTCAAATTTTGGTCAAACTTTCAACACTTAGTGAAATTTTGGGTGCTAAGCAAGGGTTAGGTTTTAAAACATGTTTTTGAATCTCAGGACTCGGCCCGACACCTCGGGTTGCAAAAATTATCATTTTGCCCCCATACCTCTTTTGATGCCATAACTTTCTTGGAACCTAGTAACCCTTAACTAACTTACTTGAACTTGCTAAAAGAACTTAAAATAAGGTATTGAACTAGGGATTTATTAATTTATATCCCTTAAATGTGCTTTTCGCTATGAGGGCTGTAACAAGTATAACTGTGGTGACATGTCGCCACAATATGTAAGTTCTTGAAATTTTCATGTGGGTTTGGTGACGTGTCTTCACTGGTTGGTAATGCGTCGCCAACCTTCGTGTGCCCAGAAAACTTTACTTTTGTCATATGCACCTTTGGAAGGCCACCCAAGCATATCAAACATGCTTGGATGTCCTTCCAACACCACATACCTATAAAACATATTACACAGGCCACGCACAATCTACCAAAAACATAACTATGATGCATTAAAACATCATGCCAAACTCAACCAAAAAACTTAGTCCACCATCATGAAACTTGCCCATCAACTATGTAATTGCCAAATCTACTTGATTTTACCAAGCAACATTACTCCAATAACATCAATTAAACTCAAAACCATAGGTCCTTTACCTTGATTTCAAGTTACAAGCAAGGATTAAGCAACCCTTTTGCAAGAACAAGGTTCCACACAAGTTTACCTAAGTTCCAAGTAAACCAAAGCATAAGACAAAAAATTCCTAACTTCTAACCAAAACCCAAGCTTCAAATCATCAAACAAACAAGTCATAAATAAGAAATCAATGTTACCTCTCACCAAAAATAGGGGACCAGTGGGAAAATGTGGAAAACACGCTCAAAATAAAAAAACCAAGCTTGAAACATGTTCCCTAAAGCTTGTATACTCCTTGGGCCTTTAAATTCTTTCAAGAACGCTTCATTTTAAGCTAGAATTATGGTAGATATCAAAGGCTAAAGGGGAAGCTCGGGTTTGAAGTAAATAGGAGCAAAAAATGGCAGCCACCATTCACTTTACCAAGTTCTAAAGCTTTTAAATCACTAAGCCACCTAACTTTGTTAAAAGTTACAAAAAGCCCTTTCCCAAAATAGTAACTAAAGTCAAAATTTGGTCAAATCTTATTTACTTAGAATAATTTTGGGTTTAAAGCAAGGTTTGGGTTTTTAAAACACATTTTTAAGCTCCCTGGTCTCAGCTAGACACTTCAAGATGCAAAATTACCATTTTACCTCTAGACCCTATTTGGTGTCATAAAATTCTTGAAACTTAGTGAACCTTGCCTAGCATGATTAATATTGCTATGTGAAACTAAAATAAGGTTCTAAATAAGGGTTTAATTTACTTTTCCTTCTTTGAACAAGTTTTCAATGAGGATGGCCATAACATTCAACCTTGAGGATATGGCCCATATTAAGTGTTGGAGAAGATCAATGATAATGCCTATAAATTGGATTTAATAGTTCAGCACAATTCTAGTGCTACTTTCAATGATTCTAATCTATTTTTTGTTTAATGTATGTGATGATTTAAGGGCAAATCCTTCTTAGAATGGGGGAGATAATGGAGGACCATCCAACATAGGGACTCCTAAGACATCAAAGGATCTATTGAAGATTAGTTTTGGACCACTTACAAGGATAAAAGCTAAGAAAGCTTGAGAAGTACTATGAAAGCTCATCTTAACACTCTTGGAGCCCGCCATGAAGCCCTCGCAAGTGATTTCAAAATCCACCTGGGTGTTTCATCAGCTAAAGCTTTAAAACTTCAAGTCATACGATACAATGAAGATTCAATCTAAAAAAACTATAAAGACCTTGATAGAACTAGGAAGCCTAAGCTAAAACCCCAAGTGAACCCGAACGTGCACCTGGGAGCCTTCTAGGAGCCCTTCTAGGCAATTTTGTATGCTCGAGCATGTTTGCTCAAATTTCAAAGTTAATTTGATTTCTTAACATGTTATTTAGTTAACTAGCAAGATTGGAGCAGATGGGAAACATGCCACACAAATTTAAGGGGATGAAGTGTGCAAATCATGTTTTCCAAATGTAGTTTGTCTGTGATTTCTTCTTTTGCCAAGGTTTAGGGTTTTTCTTCCCTCTAAACTTTGTAAGGCTGGAAAACCCTAGCTTCCTAAGCAGCAAATAGGTTATGTGTTTTATTTTTTTACAAGTAGATTAATATGATTCAAATTGCATTAAGCAATGTTTATCTCTCTTGTTCTTTCTCAATGTCTTGGTGCAGTTGTGCAACAAGTTCTTATCTTCGAAGAAATTTTTTTCTAATTTCCCTTCTTTAATTCTCATTCTCACCCTTGCTTCTATTTCTAACTTTCTCTCTTTTCTACCTCAACTAATTCTTCTTCTTGGACCAAGTTTGAGGGAGTTATTTCAAGTTAGCTTTGGAACAAGTATCTTGGCCATCACACAAATGCATCACCAAGATCATAGGCACAATACAAGGACTTAGGCTTTGTCTCACATAGCCCTTGAACATTAAGTGTTGCACTTGCCTTTGGATCTCCTTAGTCTCTGTGGGGTTACTTTTATAGGTAGGCTTATTTGGTATGGAAGTTCTAGGAATGAGATTAGTTTAATATTCAATGCCCACTAATGGTGGTAGCCCTCTTGGCTCCTTAGGAGATACAACGTTAAAATCATTCAACAAAGAAACAATAGTGCTAGGAAGCTTGTTAGTTAGGTCACTAGATTAGAATAAAGTTCCTTTGTAGAGTAAAAGAAACATTGGCATTTGTACTTCGAAGGCTTTGCACAGATCATTCATTTTTATTATAAAGCTCTATTTTTTTCTCCTAACTTTCTTCTCTTTGTTTTTAACTTAAGAACTCTCAACATTCTTCTTCCTCTCAAGGTCACTCACCTTACACCTATTTTTTAATCCTTTAACTTTTCTCCTTTCACTCAAGTCTTCATCTCACTTTTTCCACTCATTGGTTTTTCTTTCAGCCTCACCATGCATATTACTTTTATTCTCCATAACTTATTTTTGGTGAGAGTAGTGCCAATATGATGGTTTTGTGTTTGAATTGGAAAGAATTTTTACTCTCAAAACCATCTTGTGTGACTCTATTAGGATTTTAGCACTACCTTCCTAAAAGAATGTGGCTTGCCTTTATAGGAATAACATCGCAAAGCACTTCATCCTTATATCATTCAATCTTGAAGGCAACCATGACTTGCTTTGTTACCTTCACCCTATCTTCATTGTTGAGCCTTTGAAAAATGTAAGGTCTTGCCTGTCTTTTGGTAGGGAACTATAATTTCTAAACCAAATTGGTACTTACAACATTAATACAATTTTCTTCAACTATAATCATCCTACATACCTTTCCTCCATTGTAACACCTAGTGTAAATGATGTTCTCTCTTTGATTATGGTTCTCCTTGATGTGAACATTTAAGGCCCTCATTGCTATAAGTATGTTGCCTTCTTCTACAAAGTCTAGCTAAGTTTCATCCTCCAAAGGTGGTGGCATGCTTAGAACTTCATGCTCCTCTCCATCACTTTCATTTATTACCATTTATCTACTATCATTAAGCACCATGGTTCTTTGATTGACATAATCCCTTGCCATATACCCCATTCCTTGGCACTTAAAACAAATTATGTCATGATTTCTAGGTCCTAACTTAGAATCAAGATTACTTTATTCTGGCCTTTAGGATTTTTTCTTGAAGGGTACCTCTGGTTCGCCATGAAGTCCCACTTCCTTGGATCCTCTTGATGTGAATAAATTAATCACTCTCATGCACATTGTAGGAGTTCTTAAATCCATTGAAGCTAAGGAGCTTAAATTGTCACTTTCAGGCATCTTTTGTAGATTTCATGACCAAGTTCAAGGAAATGAGCCCTTGTATGTCTTCTCTACCATACAAGTAACTTTATCCATCAAATTCTAGCCTTTTCGTGCAAGGAAATCAACCCATGTATCAAGGGAAGATCGTAACACCAATAGAAGCATCAAAGTGCACCTACAAACTCTAATGGTGCAAGTTCAAGCTCAACAAATATATAGACATTCAAAAGGAGCTATTTCAATTCAATATGCCTTTCTTAAGTTATTTCTTGGCTATCCATGGCAAGAGAAGGTAGCACACTTGGAGGTAGGATAAACACCTAAGTCTTTGTTTCATCATGCTCAAATGAAGCCTAAAGGGAGTGTAATTTATGTCAATTCATATCCATGGTTCCAAGGACCTATCTTAAGGCTCATTCCAGCATTTTTGGATCATATATTATGGAAGGCAAACCGATCTAGTAGCTTTCATAGCTTCTACACACCTGAGTGCATAATTTCAAAGCTTAAAGGCCACTTATGCACCGCTGGAGACCCTTTTAGAGTCATCTTATGCCATTTCCTTGTATGGTCAGATTTTCATGCCACATGCTCAAAAGCTCTCATACACATTCTATTGGAGAGTTTAAGCTGAAGGATCACTTAGAAAGTTCCCAGAAGAAGAAGATTTAAACAAAAACCCTAAAAGAGCCCTTAATGTACCTAAGAAGACTATTTATGGATTTTTAGGGCCAATCTTGTGTTATTACATTATTTTATTTAATTTGATTTTTGTTTAAATTATTTAGGATCTTATTAAGGCCTGGTAAGTGATTTAAATCACATGGGATAAGTGGCATACACTGCATATAAAAAGAAATGTGCAAAATGTGTGTTTGAGTCCCAATTAGACTAGGATTTCTTATGTCTTTTGAACTTTGGTCTTGTACATCAGTTTGGCTTAGTTTTACCCTATTTTTGGCCTATAAAAAGGATTATTTTTGGGTTATAAACCATATCTTTGGACATTAATAATATTGCTATTTTGAGAGATATTTGGCACATAAGTTAGCTTGTGTTCTTTGGTGTTCTGATACTTCTTATTTTTAATCATAGGTTGATTAAGGGCGGGGGTCTGAAATGTAGTATCTTTGATGCCTTGTGGGACTTGTTACCATTTTGGGTGTGTTTCTTGGTCATTATACCAAAGGGGTTCACATCAGTTGGTATTAGAGCCAAAAGTTCCATCTAAAAGACATGTCCTAGTGTTCTTGTTTCTCTTCGTTTCCCTTTTAATTTTTCTAGTTTTTCCTATTTTTAATTCTCTATTTTAATTCTTCTTCTTCATGTTTTAGGTTTGTCCTCTTCATTTATAGCCTTGTTTCCAATCAAATCAACAAAAATAATAGAAAAAAGTGTCAACTAACATTTCCTTGTTCTATTCATTTTTCATTTAGTTGTTTTCTTTTGCTTCTTGTCATTTTATTTTGAGTATAGCCTAATTAATTTAGCTTGTTTTCTATGTTTCCAGCATCCTAGAGTGAACCAAATACCAAAAAAAAGAAAAATAAAAAATTAGGTTGTTTCGGTACCAAAGACTTGCTTTCAATTTGTACAAGTTTTAACAAGTTTCTTGTCTTGGAGGAAAAGAAAATTGACTTTGTGTCTTTGGTACCAAGGAACTCCAAGAAGAAAGTGTTCTAGCAACAAAGCAACAAAAAAAAAATGTTAAAAAAAATAAGAATTGCATAAAAGACTTGCACAAGTGATTGGTTTTTGCATCCATAAACCCTAAACCCATTTAGTTTTGAGCCTAAAGATTTTTCCTTGTTGTTCTTATGATCATCTATTGCAGGGGCCTTTTAGAGTCTTTTAAAACTTGTTTAGCCCACCTCTAATTTGGAGTCAAAACTTGTTTTCAAAGGACTCAAGTTTTTTCCTTGTGTGCTTTGAGGAAAGTTTTCTTAGAACTTTTAGGATTCTTTTGAAAGCAATATTCTCACTAACAAGTTGAGTGTTAAGTGTTCATCTTTGAGTGAAACACGTGATAGAGTGTTGTAAGGTTTTGTTTTCAAGCAGAATGGCAAGGTGGAATAAATACATTAAAATGGAAATACCACACCATGATTTGTTCTATATGAGAGCTGTTGTCCAAAGCCATGAAGTTAATATGCATATAAATGGAAGATATTGTGCAAACATGGTGAGCCTAGATATGGTTAAAAGGCTCCATCTAATATTGTTTAGACATCCAGAGCCTTATTGGTTAAGGTAGAACCATAAATGTGAGGAGTTTGTATCTAAAGAAGTCCTAGTTCTTGTGTCTATTGGTAAGTACCGAGATTGCATACCTTGTGACATTGTAGATATGCCATGGGCTTACATCATACTTAATCAACCATGGTTGGAAGGGAAGGAGGCCATTCTTGATGAAGGTACAAGTGAGCTATCTATCTTACACCATAAGAAAGAGATCATCATTACTCCATTAAGCCTGAGGGAGATTGCTAATGATCAAAATAGGTTTTTTGGTGAGGCTGAGAAGGAAAAGACATTTGAAAGGAAAGTTGAGGGTGTGAGAAAAAAGTAAAAGAGGAAAGTTGAAGGAAAAATAAAGATATGTGAGATGAGTGAAATTGAGCCAAAAGTGAGTGTTAAAGACTTCCTGAGAGAAGAAATTGAGTGTGAAGTTAAGAGAAGACAATAGTGCAATGAACCCAAGCCAATTGAAAAGAGAAAGACATATAAAGAAGCTATACTTTCATCTAACATAACGAAGTCTTCTTTTAGTGTTGTGTTGTTTTCTTTTTAGGAGTTAAGTGGAGATGAGCTACAAGAATTAAGTGAGTTGCTGCCCATCCAAGAAGCCGGTGTTGCCATTATTCCAAGTCCTGTCTCCTGCATCAAACCAACTAAGAAGGATGAGAAGGAACTATCTGAGCTAAGTCCTAGTGATTTCAAATGGAAATATGTTAGGACCATCCCTTAGTACTTGGCTTAGGCCAAGAATATAGAGAAACACCAATTTAAAACATGAAGGACTTGTTTGAAAATAAGGATAAGGGTGTAAGTGTAAACCTAAGAAAGTTTGGGTTTTAAGTGTATATGGCTATAATGTTTCCGACATAAAATAAAGTTGGAGGACTACAATGCACACTTGAACTAGTGAGGCAATTGAAACTATGAAACTTAAACTAGAAATTTCGGCCACGCAAATAAGTGCAAGGAGAAAGGAAGAATTAGACCAAATTGTTTTTGGTGACTTGATGGCTGGTCATGTTTGTCTTCCACCAAGGTTTATACCATTATTTATATGGTTTAATTAATCTTGGTAAATTGCTGATAATATGCATGGGCTAATGACCATTTTTAGCCAATTTGATTAAAGCTTGGCAATGTAGGCCATGAGCTAAGACTAATGCCGAAATGAACATGTATTTTAGTAACTAAAGTGAAGCCATGAATTCTCGAGGGGCGAAGTGAGCCATGCAAAATAGTTTAGGACCAAGAGTGCCATTAAACCATTTTTGGTACAAGTGGCTATAACCGGTTAAGCATGATTCCACTTAGTAAATAAAGAAACTAGTTTCGGCCAAAACATTCTCATTGTTGTCTTGACCGTGTATTGAAGGCATTGGGTTGTTATTGGTGTTCTTGACATTTTTCTGCCAAATTCATGCCAAATTTGTGTTGAATGGGAGCTTGGACATAAAATCAAGCTTGGAGTCTTCATTTTCGGCATTAGGCGACCAAGAAACCCAAGTTGAAGTTGAATTTTTTTGAAGAATGCAAGGCTAGCCGAGAGTGTTCAAGAGTAAATTAGAGGTATAGCTTCATAAACTCACTTGTTTTCTTGGTAAATCTCCATGATCAAGTGACTATGATAGCTAAGTGATGGCTTTGTTGTGCTAGGCAATCTTAATTTGGAAGTTAATCTCGGCCTTAGTTACTCAAGCTTAACCGAAAGCTCAAGATCTTGAATTTGAGGTAGGGTTTCACGTTTACTTGAATTCTTGGTACTTTTCCATGATCAAGTAATAATGGCAGCTAAGTGATGGTTATATATTGCTATATGATCTTAGTTTGCTAGATGGGCATATTGAGGAGATTCAGTTTTATGTTAATTGGCTAGCTAGTTAAGGTTTAATGGCAAGCACATAAAGTTCTTAGTAAGTTAGGCCAACTTAGTAGTGAACTTGGAGCTATAGTGGATTGTAGGGGAATTGGAAGGCTTAAAGTGCAAGGATTTGATGTGTGCTTGCTAGTGATTTTTAACCGAGTGAATAATTCATTCGGGTGAATATTTCAACCGAATGAACATTGTGTGTGTGCGTCAGTTGTGTGCTTGTTTGATTTGTTTGTCCGTGCTAACCTAATGTAGATAGTGTTTAAGCTTATATATATGTCTCGGTTAATATTGAATATGTGTTATATGCCTTGTATCTTGGTGTTTTCATGTCTTTCTTGCAGGACAGGCAAGCTTGAGGAGGTTAAGTCTTGGACCGAACTAAATAGACCTTATATGGTCATTTGTGAATCCCTACTGAGTAATTGTTACTCATTGCCCATATATTTTTGTTTCAGGCAAGGATATTCAACTTGAGTAGGTTTGCTTGAGTTGCTTGTTTGTGTGCTAGGTAGTACCTTTATTGCTCAAGGTATGTGTCAACTCAATCTTGGCTTGATTACTTGCATTACAAGTCTTATAGGTTAAGGCCAAAACTTATATTCTAAGTTTTGTAGGCTTGTGCAGTTTGTGGGACACGTCTAGGAGCAGGATGGATGTGTGGACTATGGCTCTGATTGTAGTGTTCACTTTCATGACCATGAATATGGTCATTGGGCTGGTGCTTCAGTGTGTGCTACTGTATTGCACACTTAGGTATGTTCTTGGGGACTAATGAAACTTAGCTTGTAAAAATTAACCTTGGCTATTTTCGACTTGTAGCATCCTTGGTATGTTTCCAAGCTAGTGATGCTTGTACTTAGGCTATTTTGTGTATGTATGTAGCCTGGATTGTACATGGTTTTGTATGTACATATGTTGGATGCTTATGTGCCAAGTTATGTTAAGTTTATGAACTTATGGTTATGTTTCATGTAAGAAACCTCTTGAGATACTTGTTTGGCCGAATATACATGTGCATGGAAACCTTGATTTTCAAACTACAAAGGTGTGGGCTTCTTGGTTGTCATTCATGAAAGTAGCACACTTGATGAGCACACATCCTAGACACTTAACAGATTAAGTGTATGCCTTGCTTGTATTGCAAGTTATTGATTTACAGCCTTGCCTTGTGTTGCAAGTTAGTGGTTGGGCCGTACTTAAGCTGTAGATAATTGTTCTAAGTAACTCTTAAGCCTCCTGGGGCACCTACTAGCCCTCAGCTTAAGAAAATAAGACCTAAAACTACCTAACAATCAATAGCCAAAATAAAAAGGTAGTTAATAACACCTGAACTTAAGAGTGTCCAAATAACTCTTGGGTAGAAAGGTGAGTGGCACTGAGAGTACACAGGCTGGGGCCTGTGTAGGCTGTGACAAAATATATGTCTAACATTATTTCTTACACTATGGTTCAAAGGGAAGAAATTATTGCAACTCCACCCGAAGTCATTTAGTACAAAGGCGAAAATTTTGTGATTTCTACACCTAAGGAAGATACATGGAGACTAAGTCCAGCCACTGTAATGTATTTCTTCCTTACACCTAGGTTTGATGTGGTTTTGCATGAAAGTCTCAAACAAAGTGTGTTTGATAGCAATGTTGTTTTGAAGAATAGTTTTCATGAAACTAGATTAAGAGAATGAAGTAAGCATGAAACTTTGACAAAATATGGTTTTAAAACTTTTAATTTTTTGGTTTTGTCAAATCCTCTTTTGAATTCTATGAGTTACTCTAAAAGAAAATCCGTTTTGGTGTCTTTTGTTTTTCAATTTGTTTATTTTGCACCCATCACACATTGTTTTGTTTTCCCTCAAGTTAAATCTACTTCTTATGGATTTTTCGTGCATAAATTAGTGCTTACACATGCCTTACATATTTCTTTAATTCCCATTTATGTTCAGCCCATTCCTATGTGTCAATCTTTAATGTCCGGCAAGCATTTTTTGAAAGTATTTATTTTGAGTGAAAATAAGACATGCATTACACAAACTTTTGAGCCTTGATATTTTTGCTTCATGTCCGAACTTGAAAGTATTTATTTTGAGTGAAAATTTTGGTTTTAAGTTTAGCCTTTTTAGGAGATATGTTAGTTCCTTTGTTTTATGCCACATTCCATGCAAATTCACAAATTTCTTGAATTGTGGTGCATATACATGAAAAATTAAGTTTGCCACTAAATTGGTTTCACTTAATCCTATCTATTCCAATCTTGTTTCATTTAAAATGCTTAGGATGTTTTTTAAATTCATGCATCTTTTTTTGTTAATAGTTTTGGCCACATTGTGTTCAATTCTTGTTTGTTTGAATGGCCTATGAAAACTATTGTCTTCACATGCTTAACTTGTGCTTTTCATGACCACAACACTTGTGTGAGTTTAGGTGCACTTGTTTTGAGTGCATACTGCTTCCTTTAAATAAATTCTTCACATACCTTTCCTAGCTATGAGAATAATATTTTTGAGATGGCAAAGGCAATGGAAGTGATGCCTAGAGTTAAGATGAAAATTGCACAAACTTTTAATTTTTTGCGCTAATTGCTTCAAAATTTCTTTTTGAACCTAGAGGTATCAAAATTATCATTTCATTTGCATATTGGTTCAGATTTTTCACAAGAGTAAAGCTCCATACACAAGTATTCCATGCTATTGGTGCTTATGTGCAAGGTAAGTGCTTAAGTGTTGGCTATTTCATCCATATCAGTTCAGTTGCCTTTTCAAATGTAAGTTTTGATTCAAGGATGGACCCTTATAAGAAGGAGGGAGTTGAAGTGACTAAATTTGGCACCCTCAGGCACATTGTTGGAGCTCTTGAAGCCATTGAAGCTAAGGAGCTCAAATTGGCACTTTCAAGCATCTTTTGGAGCTTCCATGACCAAGTTCAAGAAAAGGAGGCCTTCTACATATTCTATACCATACAAGTAACTTTCATCCATCAAGTTCTAGCCTTTTTATGTAAGGAAAGCAACACATGTCTCAATGGAAGGCTGTGACATCAATAAAAGCATCAAAGTGCACCTACAAACCCTAATGGTCCAAGTTCAAGCTCAATAGATCTATAGCCATTCAAAAGAGCTATTTTAAGTCAATATGCCTTTCTTAAGTTATTTCCTAGTTATCCATTCCAAGAGAAGGTAGCATACTTGGGGCGAGGATAAATTCCCAAGTCTTTGTTTCATCATGCTCAAATGAAGCCTAAAGGGAGTATGATTTGTGTCAATTCATATCCACGGTGCCAAGGACATAGATTAAGCCTTATTCCATCATTTTTAGATCATATACTATGGAATTCAAACCAATCCACCAGCTTGCATACATTCTACACACCTAAGTGCATAATTTCAAAGCATGGACCCCACACATGCACACTTGGAGACCCTTTTGGAGTCAGCAGGTGCTATTTCTTTGGATGGTCAGATTTTTCATGTCCACAAGCTCAAGAACTCTCATACATAGTCTATTTGAGAGTTTCAAGCTAAAGGATCACTTATAAAGTGCCCAAAATAAGAATATCCAAGCAAAAACCCTAAAAGAGCCCTTAGAGCACTCGAGAAAACTTTTTGGGGTTTTTAGGGCTAATCTTGTGCCCTTACATTATTTTCTTTAATTTCCTATTTATTTAAATTATTTAGTATTTTATTAATGCTTAGGAAGTGATTTAGATCACATGGGATAAGTGGCATATGCTGCATACAAAAAAAATGTGGAAAACGTGTGTTTGAGTCCTAGTTTGACTAAGATTTCTTATGTCTTTTGAACTTAGGCTTTCTATGTGAATTTGGCTTAGTTTTTGCCCTATAAAAAGGCTTTTTTTTTTTGCAAACCATAGCTCTTAACATCAATAATATTACTATTTTGAGATATACTATCTTTGGTTCTTTGAAGACTACCTTGGCCTATAAGTTAGCTTGTGTTCTTCGGTGTGCTTATACTTCTTATTTCTAATCACGAGTTGATTGTTAGTGTTGTGCCCAAAAGCCAGTCATGAGATGATTGTATTTTTGCACATTGAGTCATGATATTTTATTAAGGCATTAATCTAGCAATTATGTTTGTTGTTTTGTTCCTGCGTAACTTAACGAACATAATTGTAACCCTAGAATAATGATATTCTTAAAAGTCCCTAGTCTAGTATTATTGTGGAGCGGGTTGCAATAATACATAACGACTAGCATATGTGGAGACTAATATGAGATATGTACGTCTACATATGGGTACAAGTTGGAGAACTTGTGTACTGGACCGACCCACCATGAGAACACTACATGGATCGTTATATGAGTGTCATAAGTGATTCCCATAGTGATCAGGGTATATGTAGTCCTTCGACCTAAGATCATCAAGGTTCCCTACATGTGAGTCACATACTTTGATACTTTCCTTTGTTGCTCGTAACTGAGTGAACTTGAAGGAGGTCATTGGGTATGTCACATATCATGCGGAGGGATTTGTATGATCAAGATGGGATTTGTCCCTCCTATGTAACGGGAGCGATATCTTCGGGCCCCTTGATAGAGTGAGACTTAGAAAATGCATGGCCATGCTCGGATGAGTTGATATGCGATATCAATGTCATCAGTTTAAGTTAGTCTACTCGGTAATCAAGAAACCAAAGATTGGGCTATACGAGAGTGACACATTCCATGTCTCGTGCTTAGTCTTGATATCTTGGACAAAGGGACAATGGCATATATCGGTGATGATCATAAAGGTATAGTCGAATCATCGACAATCTTGTCACTTGGGTAGCAATGATGTGTTGCTAGACACCGCTCATTGCTTATGATCATAAATGTGATTTATGATCATTGCCAACGTGATAAGAGCCTATTGGGTCGCACACATAGAGCATTTTGGATCATTAGAGTGCATGGGCTAATTATTTGGGTTATGGTTTCACTTTAATTTCGTATTAATAATGGGACCAAAAGTTGAGCCATTATTAAGCCCGAAATTAAATCCTAATTGGATTAGGGCTTTGAAACCTATTAGGCCTGGAAGTTGAGTCTCACTATAAATACAACTTTTAAGTGAGAAATTCGTAGGTCTCCTTGCCCTAGCCTCCAAAAAGGACAGCCGCACTCTTCTCTTGCAATTCCTTGGAGGACGCAAGCTAGCACTGCGAGCACAAGAGAAACGCATCTACCGGGACGTGGTGGAAGCGTGGTGATCCCGAGAGGCTTGTGTGGATACCATAGAGAGCCTGAACACGTCAACTGTTCAGGTTTTGTGATTCGACTCTATAGTTGAGTGAGAGATCTCAATCGAAAATTAGGTATGAAAATTTTCGAACACCCGGTTTACCCCGTTTCACTTGGATCTTGGAGGGTTTCGGTTAAATTCCGCTGCGCTGTTTGGCTCCCGAAACCCAACATTGATTAGGAGTGGGGGTCATAAATCCAATTTCTTTGATGTTCTTGTGGGACTTTTTAGCATCTTGGGCATGTTTCTTAGTAATTATACCAAAAGGGTTTGCATCACCTCCTTCCTCCCATCATTGCTCCATGTTAGACTTAGATTATGATTAGGTTTTCTAGAAAACTTGACTGCGCCTCTACTCTTAAGTTGGCTTTCCAACCAAATGCTTACATGCATCATATCATTAAGCTTTACACAAGGTTGCAACTCAACTAGAGTGGCAATTTCAGGGTTTAGGCCACACAAGAATCCGGCTATGGTGGCTTCTTAATCCTCCTCTATGTTGGCTCTTATCATGGTCACCGTCAACTACTTGAAATATTCTTATAGAGTCCTTGTTCCTTGAATTAGCCTTTGGAGCCTTTGATGTAGCTTTCATTAGTAGTGGCTAAGGGCAACTCTTCCTCATTCTGGTCTTCAACTCATTCCATGTTTGCACGGGCCCCTTTTGGTTATTTTGCCTAAAGTTCTCAACCTAATTCTACCAAGCAAGAGCATAGTCATTAAACTCCAAAGTGACAATTTTTACCTTCTTATCCTCGGGGTAGGTTTAGCACTGAAAGATCATCACCACTTTGGCCACCCTTTCAAGGAATGCTTCAGGTCACTCCTCCCCTTGAATGGTGGAATTTGTAACTTGATTGCATTGAGGTTGGGCCCTTCACTTGGTTGCCTCATCATGGGTCTCCTAGATAGTGGTGGTGGTGGCAAACTCTCAAAGGTCATCATCTTTATAGTTAGTAACTTCATGGCTTGTGGATGGATCCTGTCTCAGGGTACATCAAGTAGGCAGCCTAGGATGCCTCTTGGTGGTAGTTTGGAAACACCTTTCTCAAACCTCTTGTGTGGCTCCTCCAATCTCTCCATTCTCTCCATCATGGCTTGAAATTTTGAGCCTAGGTCAAGAATGGCTTACATTGTTGGAGTCTTCATCTCATCCTTCACATCTGGACCAACTTTCTCAAAAATTGTATCTAAAACCAAATATCCTCACAAATAGTCTTTTTTCTCTTAAATTTGTAAGTGGAAAGTTGCTCAGACCACCAAAACTCACAAGTTCTAAAACAACTCACTCAAGGCACATAAGCACTTTAAATCTTTCAAAACCTTTCAAAATCCTTCTTGAAAGAAAGAAAGTAGGTTAGAAAAGACTTGGAAAGGAAAAGACAAGGTAAGAATACGATGCCCTTCGAATAAAAGATTGAAAGAACAAGAGTGAGAAAATTAGGGTTCTTGAGATGAAGGTTTCAGTTGACTAGGGTTTTGTTCCAAACCAAAGCTTTTCTTGCTTACAAACACCTTTCTAGCCTTTGTTTAATTGGTATTTGTTGATTTTCTTGCCAGACTTGGCTATTTTCAAAACTTTAAAATGGCTCTTGTTGTAAAGAAAATGAAAGATATAAAGATTTGTGATGAGAGAGAGAATGTAACTTGTATTGAAAGAAAGTAACTTGATGAACAAGTATTGACACATCCATACCTTGATCTAACACAGAGGTGGATTACATTTTTCTCAAAGCCTTGTGAAGGGTTTCCAAATCCAAGGGCTAGATTGATAAAATCTAGGAAATTATGGACTATTTTGAAAGGTTAATGATTAAATTGCTCAAGAATAAAGTAATGTGGGGTTACTTGACAAGCCCACGGACTAGATTGAACCTTGGAAGAGACCATTCAATTAGTCACAATCATGGGCTTAATTGATCAAGATTAAGACTTGAGGTTTTGAGTACCAAAGATCAAATAAAGAAGGACTTAATGGGAAAGATTACAAGTTAATGATTGAATAGGTAGAACTTGTAGAGATTTAGCCTGATTGTGAAGAAATGAGGATCAAGGGTAGAATTGCATATCTAGAGTGAAATTTTATTAAACACCAACCATGGAGAGTCATGCATAGAATTACAAACATTGGACTAGATGGAAAACAATTAAAAGGCCAGGGGTTAAGTAGGGATTTGATCCTACTGTTGCATGTTGGCCGCTGATATATTTTTTTTCATCTCGACAACACACCATTGACTATGAAAGACTTAAAAACCTTCTTGGAGCTGACTTAGGGCAAAAGAAGGGGATTAATGCAGAAAATTAATCTCCATGTGAAATGACCAAAATGGCCGTCTTGGCCTAATTTGTTCAAATAACCGCTTTAACTTTTTTAAGCCACTGGACCCTCTAATACCGAGAATTGGCTTGCAAATAAATTATTTAAATTTTTAATTTGTTAAATTAACCCGTTACATGGTAATCTAAGCTTTTTGTAATTACACGACAAATTCAACCTTTACCTTTAAGGATTGCCACATTCTCACCTTCTTAAGCCTTTTGGTCCTCCAAATCTTGCTTAAGCTTGACAAAATTATCAAGATATTGGGTCATTATATCCTGGTTTTTTTGCCACATGGCTTCTTCTTCCATATGGTTCAACCGCATGATCTTAACCATGGGGTACACTTAGTTCTTAACTTCCTAACCTACTTATCCAAGATTCATATAGGTTGTTCCACATAAGTCAATTCTTCCTAAATAGGCACATCAAGAGTAGTCAGTACTTGTCTCAGGTCTATAATGTATTTTTGGAGTTGACTCATGTGAAATACATTATGAATGTGAGACAAGTTAGGTGGTAATGCCAATCTATATTCCACCTTGGTTATTCTCTCTAGGACTTCAAAAGGTCCAACATACCTCAGGGCTAACTTATTTCATTGCCCAAATATGATTACACCTTTCACAAAAGACATTGTTAAGAGCACCCTATCCCCTATGTCAAATTCCAGTTCTTTCCTCTTGATATTGTCATACTTCTTTTGCCTATCAGAAGTTGTTTTGATCCTTACATGGAACTGTTTTATCTTAGTTGTGGCCTCCATTATAACATCTGGGCCTAGCTCATCTTTATCTATAAGGCTTGCCTAGGATTAAGGAATCATACACCTTCTTCCATAAAAGGGCTTCATATGGTGCCATATGCTTATAGTTGCCTTATAACTGTTATTATTAGTGAACTCTTCCAATGGTAAGAGCTTGTCCCAGACACCTTTAAAGTCCATGACACACCCTCTCACAATATCTTCCAAGGTTTGGATCACCTATTCTAATTATCCATCTGTTTGTGGGTGATAAGCAATACTAACTCTCACTATACTACCCAACGCCTTTTGAAAGGCACTCCAAAACTTACATTACCTTCTACTTAAGGCATTGGCCACTACATTACCTTTCATTACAATGTACTCAATCATACAATTGAAGCCCTTTATATACTCAACCAACCTTCCTTGCCACATATTCAAGTCTTTTTGTGTAAATAGATAATTTATGACTCTTGTGGTCAGCATATATCCTAAAGGATCTACCCAACAAGAAATGCCTCCATGACTTGAGAGCAAAAACTACTGCAGCAAGTTCCAACTCATGTACTAAATAATTCAACTCATAGGGTCTTAGTTGCCTAGACTTATATGCAATGACTTGGTCATTTTACATCAATAAACATCCAAGTCCTATCATAGATGCATCGCCATAAATGATAAAGGTCTTATCTAGGTCAGGTAAAATAAACATGGTTGCAAGGATTAATTTCTACTTCAGCTCCCTTAAGCTATTCTTGTTACCACATCATAAAATGGGAGAATTACAAGTGTGTCATAATGGCTAAAAACCATTATATTGTGTAATTCTCACCATAGTGTTTAAAGTGTGGGGGGTAAAAGGCATGATCAACACCTCCTTAAAAGTGTTCCAAGTTGGTAACTTGGCCCCCAAGAAAAGCCTTAAGGATTGCTTGTTTTTCAAGCAACCTATGGACTTTTTTGTAAGGTTTTGGAAATTCGGGTACTCAATTGCAAAACTCTCACAAAAAAGATTTGGAGAGTTATGGGAAGGATATGAATGGTATGAAAGTGCTATTGGAGGACCAAATTGCTTATGGAAGAGAACTAGGACAAAGAAAACACAAAAAGGCATAAAGGACCTAAGTGTTCTAATGTAGGCCTTAAGATGTGTATGTCTATGACTTAAGTCAAATGGAAGTTTTGTGGGGTTATCCCACATAAGGAGGGCTGCTAAAGGAAGATAAGGATGGTCAAATGTGGGCCAAGAGATTAAGACTAAGAAACCATAGTCTTGTAGCAAGGAAAATGACATAAGACAAGGTTAAGACTACTTAAGTGTGTTTAGTGTACTTTTGACTATTTAAGTAGTCAAGACCACCTTTGCTTCTCTAAATTTCGGCCTCCACCAGCAAAAAGAAAGCCAGCCCTCTCCTCCACACTTCCTCCATAGCCACCATACCTTCAAACTCAAAACTACTTGCAATTGAAGTCAAGGAAGCACAATTGGAAGCTATTTGGTGCTATTGCTTGAGTGCACCTAGGATCAAGCTCCAATTTCAGCATACCCATCAAGGTAAGGGTTCTCTTGCTCTCATGGGTTGTTTTCTGTATTTTCAAACATCCATGGAGCTAGGGCTAAGCTTGGAAGAGAGCCATGTGCTTGATGAACCAAGCTTAGTGAGGGGAGTGCACTTATTGAAGGTTTTGTGACCTAGTGTGAAGTGCACAGTGATGGCAGCGAAATTTCTGGGTTTCTAGAGCCCAAAAGTTAGTACTAACTAGTGTTAAAATCCTCCTAAGACCAAGCATTAGCTTGAGGAGGGCTGCCATAGTGATTTGGTTATGTTTATTATGTGTTTTATGGACTAACCTATGGTATATGTTGCTGCCACATTTCATGTGTTTGTTGTTTGTGTTTGGCTGCTGCATTTGGTTGCTATATCTTGTATATATGCATTGTGGTTTTTGTGTTTTAGTGTCTTTGGATGCAGGTTTTAATGATGGTTACATTGCCTATTGAATCCAAGTGCTACCCTTACTAAGTTTCTCAATGAAACTTACTCCCCTCAATTCTGTCATTTCAGGTCCAGCAGAAAGATCACCTTCAAACTAACCTTTGTGGTTTGATTTTTGATCTGAAATTTCAGGTACATGAACTTCCATATGTCTAGTTATGATCTGGAAAGTTTGGTGATTTTAGGAGCACATTTGGTATTTTTAATGGTGGTACTTACTGTGTTGTGCAGCAGCTGTCCAGCATCCTGTTTTTGGAGTCCATTGTGTCTCAGGACCTCCTGTAACCTAGGGTGCGTATTTAGCTGAGTTAAGACCATATTGTAGTGCATGTATGCATGTACATGTAGTGTATGTAAAATGAGACAAGTATGTGAACATTTGAGTAATGTTTTGGCTATGTAAGTGATGTGGTGCAAAGCTGCCTAAGTGTGAATGATGGGCTGCTTACTTGTAAATTCTGTTTTGGCCACATAAAGTTGTTAAAATAAAGGGAATGTAATTCCTATGTGTAATGGACATATATGGGATAGCCTTGGAGGGCTTTCCCCTTGTGAATGAAGTGTTTGCATGGTTTGGAAAAATTGTATGGGCAAAATGGTCCAAAAGTTGCCAGAATTTTGACTCTGGACCTAAAGTTTAATATCTCCCTGTGTAGAATGAATCTTGGTATGAAATTTTGACCACACCTAGAGAACATCTAGAGGGTTAACTGGATTTGGAATTTCTGGATTTAGAGCCCTGTAGCCAAAGATATGACGTTGCAAAGTTGGCTGAGTTACTGTTCATTTGGTCAGAATTTTGTAACCAACTTCAAAAATCCATAACTTGGTCCATAGGTGGGCTATTGATGTAAAACAAAATTCCTTGGTTTGCTCTAAGTCTCTACTTCATAATGGAGCAAATAAAACAGGGGGGTATGAGGCTAGAATGATACAGTTTATTAGTGAAAGTTACAGGTGCAATAGCTGGCCACTAGAACTTAACAAGATTGCCTAATGTGTGGAAGCCAAAACTAAGACTTGTGCTAGTGTTTTCCTTCTTTGCTGCCATGGTGTGCATGCAATGTGAATATGTGTGTGATGGTTGGACCAATATGCATGTATTTACATAGTGCCCAAGAGGGCCACTTGGGTATGCACACTAAGGGTAGTGTTCTGATGGCCTACAGAACATTACCAATCTTGGGAGTCTAAATGCACAGTTTTGGCACCGTAACTGGACTACCCCGGAGTGGGTAACAATTCTCACATTTTACTATCCATTCAAATTTTTTGGACTTCTTGGTTAACATAGTCATTGGTGATTCTATTTTAGAAAAATTCTTAGTAAACCTTTTATAGTAACCCACCAGTCTCAAGAAACTTCTAATGTCAGTCATTGTAGTTGGTGTGGGTCATTCTTCCACTTCCTTGACCTTTTCTAAGTCCACTTTCAATCCCTAGGTAGTGATAATATGTCCAAGGAAAGACATTTCATTAGCCCAGAACTAACAACTTTCCATAATATTGATTTTCTTTCAGTATTTACAACACCTTGATTAAATGGTCCACATGTTCCTATTCAATTTTGGACTATATTAACATGTCATCTATAAATACCTCTAGAAACTAATCTAACTAAGGATTGAAAATTCAATTCATGTAATCCATGAATACTATAGGAGTATTAGTGGCACCAAAATGCATAACTACGTACACATAATGCCCAGATCGGGTCCTAAAGGCCGTCTTAGGTATGTCTTCTTCCTTGACCCTTATTAGGAAATATCCAGACCAAAGGTCTATCATAGGGAAAAACCTTGACCCTCTCAATATATCAAAGAAGTCATCTATCCTTGATAGAGGATATTTGTTCTTAATAGTGACTACATTGAGTCCCCTGTAATCAACACAAAGCCTTAAACTACCATTCTTCTTCTTCACGAAGAGGACTAGTGCTACCTATAGAGACATACTTGGGCCTATGAAGCTTTTCTCCAATAGCTCCTCTAGCTACTTTTTCAAATCGTCCATATTCGAAACTAACATTCTGTTGGGTTTCAGGAGCCAAACAGCACAGCGGAATTTAACCGAAACCCTCCAGGATCCAAGTGAAACGGGGTAAACCGGGTGTTCGAAAATTTTCATACCTAATTTTCGGTTGAGATCTCTCACTCAACTGTAGAGTCGAATCACAAAACCTGAACAGTTGACGTGTTCAAGCTCTCTATGGTATCTACACGAGCCTCTCGGGATCACCACGCTTCCACCACATCCCCGAAGATGCGTTTCTCTTGCGCTCGCAGTGCTAGCTTGCGTCCTCCAAGGAATTGCAAGAGAAGAGTGCGACTGTCCTTTTGGGAGGCTAGGGCAAAGAGACCTGCGAATTTCTCACTTAAAAGTTGTATTTATAGTGAGACTCAACTTCCAGGCCTAATGGGTTTCAAAGCCCTAATCCAATTAGGATTTAATTTCGGGCTTAATAATGGCTCAACTCTTGGGCCCATTATTAATATGAAATTAAAGTGAAACCATAACCCAAATAATTAGCCCATGCACTCTAATGATCCAAATAGCTCTATGTGTGCAACCCAATAGGCTCTTATCACGTTGGCAATGATCATAAATCACATTTATGATCATAAGCAATGAGCGGTGTCTAGCAACACATCATTGCTACCCAAGTGACAAGATTGTCGATGATTCGACTAAACCTTTATGATCATCACCGATATATGCCATTGTCCCTTTGTCCAAGATATCAAGACTAAGCACGAGACATGGAATGTGTCACTCTCGTATAGCCCAATCTTTGGTTTCTTGATTACCGAGTAGACTAACTTAAACTGATGACATTGATATCATATATCAACTCATCCGAGCATGGCCATGCATTTTCTAAGTCTCACTCTATCAAGGGGCCCGAAGATATCGCTCCCGTTACATAGGAGGGACAAATCCCATCTTGATCATACAAATCCCTCCGCATGATATGTGACATACCCAATGACCTCCTTCAAGTTCACTCAGTTACGAGCAACAAAGGAAAGTATCAAAGTATGTGACTCACATGTAGGGAACCTTGATGATCTTAGGTCGAAGGACTACATATACCATGATCACTATGAGAATCACTTATGACACTCATATAACGATCCATGTAGTGTTCTCATGGTGGGTCGGTCCAGTACACAAGTTCTCCAACTTGTACCCATATGTAGACTACATATCTCATATTAGTTACCACGTATGCTAGTCGTTATGTATTATTGCAACCCGCTCCACAATAATACTAGACCAGGGACTTTTAAGAATATCATTATTCTAGGGTTACAATTATGTTTGTTAAGTTACGCAGGAACAAAACAACAAACATAATTGCTGGATTAATGCCTTAATAAAATATCATGACTCAATGTGCAAGAATACAATCATCTGATGATTGGCTTTTGGGCACAACACTAACACATTCTATTAAGGAGAATGAAGATATGAAAATCTCCTTGTAGATGAACGGAGAATTCTATATCATGTTAGGGAGATAATCTAGTAAGGTGTCTATGGTAAATACCTCTAGAAACTTGTTTGCTACTGATATGCCTTTCAGTGTTTCCTCCATTAATACCTTATATAAGGCATAGAGTATCATGTGATCCTCTTTTACTATGAGGATGGACTCTAGTACCTTGAGGTACAACCTTTCTAGCCTATCCCCATGCTCACCAGTACAGGATACAAGTTCCTTCCTAAAGTCCATGAAAGATACTTTTTGACCTGCATAGGCTATATGGGCCTGGTGCTTTCTTAACTAGTCCATTCCCAACACAATATCAAACCTTTGCATATCCATTACCCACAAATCTTAGTTAATCTTACAATTACCAATTTCTAGTGAACACTCTTTAACCATGGTGTTCATTAAGACTGTTTGTCTTACTAGTGTCCTAACTAGTTTCATAGTGTTCATTTCTTTACATACCATACCTATCCTATCCACCACTCTAAATGCAACAATGGATATGGATGCAACAGTACCAAACAAAATTCTAACACTATGTCTAAAAACTGTAAAGGTACTTGGTGCTTTAGGCTTCCAAACTACCTAGCTAGCAAGGGTAAACACTCTTGGTAGTGCTTTTTGCCAGGGCTACGGTGCTGGTGTAGGGGGCTTCCCCTAGAGGGAAAATTCTTTGGCCCATTTAGAGACACAACTTGGCCTAATGCCCTAATTGGTCACATATTAGACACACATTGCTAGCAAACTTGCAAGGCTTCTTACTGTGAAACTTCTTCCAATTGTTGTATGGTCCCCTACTCACCTTATTCAATATTTGCTGCCACTAGAGCCTTCTCTAGTAATATAAAGATATGGCTTCTTCTATATACTTGACTATCTAGATAATCCATCTCCACCAGCCCTACTACTCTTAGCCTCATAGGCCATTATGTATGCCTCTAAGACTAGGACTCTCTGGACCACATCACGATAAGCCTCGATGCCTGCAGCTATAACAGGCTACCCGAACTCCTCCCTAAGTCCCTATAGGAACCTCTTCACTCTAGTTTTCTCATGACCCTCTATGTGGGGAACATATCATATGAGTGTGTAGAACTTGAATTGATAGTCAATAATACTCCTTGAGCTAGCTGCTCGAACTCTCTCATCTTTCGGTCCTACATAGCCTCACTGATAAACTCATCCTTGAATGGCCTTTAAAACTCAGTCCAAGTTAGAACCCTCTATCTATATTCTGATCTTCACTCATTCGCCTCCCCAAGCTCACTTTAAACTCTCCTCCACCACAACTTTACTCTCCCAAGCAATTAAAAAGATGCCAGTAGCAACATTTTCTGAAGAATCCATCTCTAATGTCCTAAATAGTGCAATAATTCAAAGCATCAACATTCCTAGATCCATCAAACATGGGAGTAGTAAAGGACTAGAAATCTTGAACAATGTCCATCCACCTCTGTATGTTTCTCCTTCTATGACTCTCATTGTACTGCTGCTGTCCAAGCCTAGGCTGGTAATATAATTTAGGCTATCCTCCATGAATGGGTGATTATCAGTGTATACCTCAACATGGACACCTGGATCAGCCTAGCACCTAATGGGATTTACTTATGGTTGCAGTGAAGAAGGTGGTAGTGTCGCCTTGCCTGCAAACTGAGTCTGTGTTGCTACTACTTGTTTGTCCATCAAGGTACTCATACCTTTAGTCATCTGCTTTAGGGCCTGGTTGATGGCCCGAAGCAACTACAACATATGGGCCTCCTACTGGGTTAACTTTAAACCCTACCCCTAATTCTGGACTCTACCCTTCCAAGTGTTTAACACCTTATACTTGCCATGTCCAAAAGATATCCACATATATGATTTTCAGATAATATAACAATGAATTACCAATTATGATCATATAGGGGTTTTACATATTATCAATGTCTATGCCTTTGGCAACCCGCTCTGATACCACTGTCATAGGTCTTTACCCTTAATCTCATCTGCATCATATGGGACCCCAGGGACCTTACAATCATTCTGTTAGATCTATGTAAATTTCTCCCTTAGTGAGCCTACTAATTGATTGAATCTTTAAAGCAATGCTGTTTTATACAATGCCTTATTCTGACTGTAGATCAAAGACCATAAAATTAATACTCCCTCTATTTCACATTAATTGACCTTTCTACCATTTTTAACTAAAGTTTGACTTGAACATATTCATATTAATATGTAATTAAATATATTCTTAAAAATCATATTAAAAAACTATAATCTTTAAAGTTTCATTTTCATATAAAATATTGATATTTTTATAATAAATTTTGAAAGAAATAAAATCATAAATTAATTGCTATAAATAGTAAAAGAGTTAGTTTTTGTGAAACAGGGAAGCATATATATATATATGGTGCCACTAGCCAACATTACAAAATACAGATTTGTATAAAACGTACTATTATGCTTTGTAGATACATGTAAGCTACTAAAGAACATAACCAATAGCTCCATCGTATTAACTAGAAGTATAAGTTCTTCAGATATATAAACATCATACACAAAAGTGTTCTACAAATACTAAACATTGAGAATCTTTGGATCCAATACACCAGAACTACACTGCCCAAAAAAGGATCACTATAGTGTCTAGGCATCCCCCACTCCTTGCCTCCGTAAAACAAATGCCAGTAGGTTAGTATCCTATGTAATTAGGACCTCCAAGAGAAAAACACAACATGTATATTGTGGCAGTTAACTTATGCACACCTAGTATAAAAAAACTAACAATGTATCCTTTTATTGGTTGTTGGTCACGGATATATTAGTATCTTTGCTCAAACCATATAAGGGATAAGAAAACCAGAGGTTCCCAGTAAGGGTTATAAACCCACAAGATAGCATTCATATAGGACTCTGCATATTATTCATAAGATATTAATATATGCCTCATGCATTTGAGCTCAAACCATAATGCTACAAACTTGTATTATTGTCAATAATTATGGGAGTAGGTAATTCCCATAATTCCTTTACCCATTAGTCCTACAATTGACAAGTCTAACTCATCCATACAAATGCTGCTTTTAAAGCATCTTAGTACCTTCCAATATCCTTTATTTTATGTGTAGGAATGGACTCTTTGCTTGTTTAGTGCATGTGTTGGTGCTGGCATTGTAAGGTTTTAATGAATGGTTAAAGACACTTCCCCTTCTTAGGGCCACCCAGGTTTTGGCCCATTTTAGTGTCCTTAGGTGTCTTAGGTTCCAAATCCATTATACACACTATAAACTAGACCTTTTCAATGTCCTTTTTGCCTGCACCGTAAGCTCACACATATGCACATACACACCTCATATGCACTCCATAATTTGATTTTCTACCAAACTCAACCTTACAAGCTTTTTAAATAGACATTCAGTGTTTAAATTATATTGTTGTTAATTTTAACAATAATTGAGCCACTTGATATACAAGTATCGTAGCCAAATTTATTTAACACATAAGCATACACATCAAATAACCTTTACCTTAGATAACTTAGTTTGCAAGCTCAAAGTATTTACTGTCTTTA
This sequence comes from Aquilaria sinensis, assembly GCA_005392925.1. Classification (NCBI taxonomy): domain Eukaryota; kingdom Viridiplantae; phylum Streptophyta; class Magnoliopsida; order Malvales; family Thymelaeaceae; genus Aquilaria; species Aquilaria sinensis. Next base: position 140,038 of record SMDT01000540.1, read on the forward strand.
CCTTGGTTTTAAGCCAAACATAGGACCCATCTTAATAGGTTATGCTCAGGACCTATATTGATCATCTTAAGCACAATTTAACCATTTTAGCACATGAGAACAACCCCTAAATCAAGCACTAACAATTCAGGTTTTTCTATCCCAATTTTTCCTAGCTTGTACTTCTTTCTAGTTTTAATGGTACAAACCTAGCTCAAACCCTGTTTCCTTATTTTTTTTTAACCTTGTATACTATTTTATTTGCAAACCTACATCACCCCACTGCCAATCAACCTCTGGAATAAATAAATGTATTCCTAAAATTAACTAAAATTACAGCAACAACAAAACCTCATCTTAAAGCACACTTACAATTTTTGTGGTTAATGCACCTACAAATGCATGTTCTCTTGCTCTTTAGCTTTTGTACACTAAATAATAAGCAAGGTAACAACATCTACAACCAATTTAACCAGCTAGAACCTGCAGCTCCCAGCTGGACTAGTGTTAAACCGAACTCTCACTTCAACGCACCCCTTTTGGTGTCAATTCTGAATCTACTCCTATCTCTTGTTTTCTTACTTCATGGCCCTTGAATACTAGTTAATAAGTAGGGAAACAACATTTGAATGCTACAAAGACTACTGAAACATGAAATAAAGGATGGAAACTAAAATTCAAACCATACCTTGCTTCAAAGGCCACAATTCAAACTGCTCTTAACTTCCAGCCAAAATCCTAATGATTTTAATACTTAATTCAATTATATCAGGTGATTTGGGAGCTTCACGTTGATGGTCAATTTCTGAAGAAGAGAAGAAATTTTTAGTGGCTGGCAATGAGGGAGAGACACTAGATGGCTTTCACAAGACATCACCGCCATTTGTGTCAAAAACATACTGGCAGCCCATTTGGTAGTCGCTCTTACTATGGATCCTCATTTGCTGATGGGTTTCGGGAGCTAAACAGCACAGCAGAATTTAACCGAAACCCTCCAGGATCCAAGTGAAACGGGGTAAACCGGGTGTTCGAAAATTTTCATACCTAATTTTCGGTTGAGATCTCTCACTCAACTGTAGAGTCGAATCACAAAACCTGAACAGTTGACGTGTTCAGGCTCTCTATGGTATCCACACGAGCCTCTCAGGATCACCACGCTTCCACCACGTCCCGGCAGATGCGTTTCTCTTGCGCTCGCAGTGCTAGCTTGCGTCCTCCAAGGAATTGCAAGAGAAGAGTGCGGCTGTCCTTTTGGGAGGCTAGGGCAAGGAGACCTGCGAATTTCTCACTAGAAGTTGTATTTATAGTGAGACTCAACTTCCAGGCCTAATGGGTTTCAAAGCCCTAATCCAATTAGGATTTAATTTCGGGCTTAATAATGGCTCAACTCTTGGGCCCATTATTAATACGAAATTAAAGTGAAACCATAACCCAAATAATTAGCCCATGCACTCTAATGATCCAAATAGCTCTATGTGTGCGACCCAATAGGCTCTTGCCATGTTGGCAATGATCATAAATCACATTTATGATCATAAGCAATGAGCGGTGTCTAGCAACACATCATTGCTACCCAAGTGACAAGATTGTCGGTGAATTCGACTAAACCTTTATGATCATCACCGATATATGCCATTGTCCCTTTGTCCAAGATATCAAGACTAAGCACGAGACATGGAATGTGTCACTCTCGTATAGCCCAATCTTTGGTTTCTTGATTACCGAGTAGACCAACTTAAACTGATGACATTGATATCGTATATCAACTCATCCGAGCATGGCCATGCATTTTCTAAGTCTCACTCTATCAAGGGGCCCGAAGATATCACTCCCGTTACATAGGAGGGACAAATCCCATCTTGATCATACAAATCCCTCCGCATGATATGTGACATACCCAATGACCTCCTTCAAGTTCACTCAGTTACGAGCAACAAAGGAAAGTATCAAAGTATGTGACTCACATGTAGGGAACCTTGATGATCTTAGGTCGAAGGACTACATATACCATGATCACTATGAGAATCACTTATGACACTCATATAACGATCCATGTAGTGTTCTCATGGTGGGTCGGTCCAGTACACAAGTTCTCCAACTTGTACCCATATGTAGACTACATATCTCATATTAGTCTCCACATATGCTAGTCGTTATGTATTATTGCAACCCGCTCCACAATAATACTAGACCACGGACGTTTAAGAATATCATTATTCTAGGGTTACAATTATGTTTGTTAAGTTACGCAGAAACAAAACAACAAACATAATTGCTGGATTAAGGCCTTAATAAAATATCATGACTCAATGTGCAAAAATACAATCATCTCATGATTGGCTTTTGGGCACAACACTAACATTTGCTACATGTTAAAAAATTCAGGACCAGGGTCAGCATTAAACCACATACTTCATTACTCATCCAGTCCCAGCCCTTCAGGAACATGTACTTTAGTCCAAATGTCTCTAAGGAATACCTTTAAACCACCTATGGACAATGTAATCAATTGACAATTTCACAATGGTAAAGTTGGAATCAAGAAAAACTATTGCACCTCAAATTCAACATTCTCATGCTCTATCTAACTATGGAATAAAAATGAGTTACTATATAAAATGACCAAAAAGCCCTTCTTAGCCCAATTTGTTCAAATGACCATTTTACTTCTTTTAAGCCACTAGTCCCTCTAATACTAAGATTAGACATGGAAATAAATTATCTAAAGTGTTGATTTATTAAATTAACCTGTTATCTAGTAATTTGAGCTTTTGGAAACTACATGACCAATTAGACCTAAAACTCTAAGGGTTGTCACATCTGTCACCCTACGAAAAAAAATAAAAAGTTTGTTACTCCCTTCTATCTACGAATAACAATCTTGTGCAAAAAATCTTCTTTTGCCCCTAAATTTTATATTTATTTTCAATTAGATCCTAAACGTTTTTCGCTGCACTCTTTTAACTTCATACATGTGGAGTTGTTCAGGGGACAATTAGGCAAAAAATCAAGCGGCCAAATGAGTTGAAACATACACACGTAGGGATTAAAAAGGGCATTTTCTTTCTCCATTCCACATAAGCATGGACATCCCTCTTGCCCGTCTATATATCTCCATAATCTCCAATTTTCTAAAGCTCGACCAGTAAAATCTAAATCAGTGTTCTTTTTCATACTTTTCTTCAAGAATGTTAGTTGTTTTTAACTATTAAACAAGAAAATTTGATTTTTCAGTTAATGTTCTTAAGATTAGCTAGTTTGTTTGTGATATTTTATAGTAGTTAAATTTGGTACTATACAGTAATCACATAATAAATTGGGAGTGAAATATTATTTCAATTTAACAAAACATATTGAAAGCTTACACAAATGTGATTCGTCGCAAAAAAATCAAGCAATACAACGGTATCTTTACGTAATATACTAATATTTCGCAAATATATAACTTATACCGCGAATACGGGGAAATATTGTCACTTTAGATATTATATGAAATTACAGTCATTTATGGACCCCTTTAAAAAAATCACGATTTTGTCACTAAGTTTTAATATGCAGTTATCCAGGATTAATTGTTATCGTTAACAGTTTTGATTAATGGAGGAACGTAAACCATTACGTAAATATGAGGGAAGAATTATCAAAGCAAAATCCAATTTACTTTGCTAACGAATAGAGGACGTTTACATATATGCATTTTTCTTTTTTGTATTCAAAATTATCTATTATTACAAGTAAAAAATTTTTTAAGGATGAGAGCAGGAGAAGGTAGACTTCAACCTGGCTGAGGGGTGTAGAAGTTTTCACCCTTTGTAAAGGAAACTCGAAAGGCGGCACACAATTCAGGTCTTGACGTATGGCTTCGCAGTCAATGAGGGTATGCATTTCTTGTCTTGTGAATAAACAGTGGGAACTAGCTAGAGAAAGCAAAGTCCATTTCATTCCAAAGCCTTTTCAGTTTTCACGTTAACTTTTACTTTACTAAAGTATTTTGCTTCATCTGTCTCATCTATTGAATTATTTGGTTTAACACAGAGATTAAGAAATTAGAGAAAGCTTATAAATTGATTTTAGGGGTGGACTCATAAATTTTTATTAGGGGCGAATTAGTAAGACCTTAAAATATTTCAATATAAAAAAGAAATCCAAAAGATAGACATAACTTATTTAAATTATACTCATCATCCATGTAGGAAGTTAGACTTGTCTATAATTACATTGGTATCAATTTTGCAACAAGCTTCTTCTCTATATACGTTAATAAAGAATTCCTAATAAAGTCATTATCCATCTTGTTGTCAAGGCTAGTCTTTATAATGTTCATAGTAGAAAAAGCTCACTCTATAGATGCTATAGAAACTGGAAGAGTAAGCACAAGTCGAATCAACCTACAACCAGAGAATATGTTTCTAATTTCTCACTTTGCACTAGCCATCTATAAAGCTCTAGAAGTGTTGAAAATTTTCTTGAATTTGAACTTTGAGGCACATCAATTTGATATAGTCTCAACTCATAAGGCATATGCTCCATCTCTTGCTCGCTAAAATCTTAATGATAATATTTCTAGGCAAGTTCACAAAATTTTACTACATCAAATGACTTAGCAAAATCTTTAGGATCAAAAGCTAAGCCAAGCATAAGAAGCTCCACCACTTGCTAATTAAATATGCTTTTTAATTCATCTAATTGAGTATCAATTGTACCAACAACAATGTCTACTCTAAAATGATGCTCTATGTTTAAATCTTCCTTTCTTTTTCAACCTCGACCAATGAGAAAAGGTGCATCCATATCAAGAACCATAATTTTATGCTTCTCAAAAAATTCCAACATAGTCATTATAAACAAGTCCCAACTAGTCTTTCTCAAACCTAAAATCATCTCTTTTGTTGTAGAAACAACAATCATTACATTTAAGATTTCTTGAGAGCAATGTTGCAAAGCTTGACAAAGATTATTAGATTTCTTTGAAATTTCCTTCATCAAATGTATAATAAAAACAAATTCAAATGACTTCAACTTACAAGCAGTGGCATGCAGATCTCTTCTTTTGGAATAGTTACCAATAGTAGCCTCCATATTCTCAAGGGTCGTAATTGTTGCATGAAACATATTTGTCAAACTTTTCACTGATTTCAAATGAGAACTCCACCTTGTATCCCTAGGACGCTACAAGGTACCAATCTGGTTCAATCCTGTTCCTGTTGCAAATTCATCTAGACCCATCATTCTCATCATGTCTCTTGGTAGATGCAGAAACAATGTTGATAATTACCACTAATTCCTTAAAAAATTTATGCACTTGTACCACTTCTCTAACTGCAATAATTAAGGCTAATTGAAGGCAACGAGCAAAACAATGAACATAATAAGTGTACTTACATTCATTTAAAACTAATGCTTGTAATCCATTAAATTCCCCATGCATATTACTTCCTGCATCATAGTCTTGTCCATGAAGATGCTTTACATCCAAACCATGCTTCAAAAAAACCTCCACAATATTATGTTTTAGTGTCATAGTAGTGGTACCTTTCACATGAATTATACCAAAAAATCTCTCTTTTACAAACCCTTCCTTGTCAACAAAATGAAGAACAATTGCCATCTTTTCTTTCTTTGACTCATCTTGTGCTTTGTCAACTATGATGCAAAACTTTTACTGACCATGTCCTTCAACAATTGCATTTTGAAATTTGCTTGCAAATAAGAAAAAAATTTGCTTTTGTGTTTTTGGTAAAGTGTATGTAGCATTCCATGGAGAATTTTTGGATACCACATCCTCCACTCTTTCACCGTAAGATGCCAATAACTCAATTAGTTAAAGAAAATTACCTTGATTCTTTAAGCCTGAGCTTTCATCAAGGCCTCTTAAAGCACATCCTTAAAGAGTGAGCCATCGAACTGTATTAATTGTAGTCTTTAATCATAATTGATGAACAACAATCTGTTGCCTTGTTTGTCTGTGCAATGCAACCTCAATATGTTAGGCTTGGTTCAAAGATCTATGTAGGATTTGTAAGTAGTGATGTATTGAGAACTTGGATCTTTTCCCATACGAATTAGAATAGCACAATCACTTCCAAATTTCACCTTCTTCTAGCGTTTGAAACCATCATGTGTAAAAGCTATTGAACTGAATCTTTTCACAAAGTTGCCATTAAGCAAAAAATGTACAAAGCAAAATGAAGGATTCTTAGAAGGTGGAAACTAAAACCAAGAAAATTGTTTATAACATAATGATTGAAAATAACAATTATGATTGTCTGTTCTCGAACAAGGATATTCTTTATGAATTAGTTGGAATAGACCGACCTTGATATAAGCACTTTAAATCTCATATTGTTCGTTAGCCAGGTATTCAAGAATTTGTTTACCAAGTCTAGGATCACACTAAATTGAAGAAAAGTCAACTTTAGTGGCTTTAACTATTTGAAACTTGGTTGGGTGAGTTCCATCTTTTTATATTACATGACCAATAGGCATAGGAGATTGTGCATTAGCATTAGAATCTGAAAATGAGCTTTTAGTAGCTTTTTCTACCATTGAAGATGAAGATGTGCCAATCTCATCTTCCTTTTTCATGAAGAAGGACTTTAATGTTTTTAGCTTCGTTGTAAACCTACATGAAAATAAACTATCAGAATTCAAAATTTAGAAATAAATAAATTATGAGGACTATTGAACTAATGTATACAATATATCCACAAAATACATAGAAATATTTAAAAAAAACAAAAGTAGCCTAGAGCTAGAATGCCTGTAAAGTGCTTACGAACATCTCTTGGGTGTACCCCATGTGCAGATAGTGCTTGGATTTTCCTCCTCAAAATTCAGCTATAAGTATGATGATCCATACATCAAATGGCTTAGGAGACGGTTGGCCCCAGCTACTGGTTGTTACTCCTTCCCTAAATAGCTTGAAAAGCCCCACTATGTTCCCCTGGAGGGCCTCCTTGAGCTCTTGTGCATGCCTCTTTGTCATAGGTCTTACGGAAATCTTTAAAGGGTCCTTGGTGGCATCTTGATTCCTATAATCTCCACCTTCCTCAAAAGGATTTGCACTCAAACCTGCATCATCAAAGAAAGATAAGTCAGAAACATTGAAAGTGGCACTCACATTGTACTCACCTAAGAAATCCAACTTATAGGCATTTTCATTGATCCATTCTATCAGTTAAAGTGGCCCATCTCCTCTATGAAGTAGCTTAGTATGCCTTTAAGCTGGAAATCTCAACTTTATCATGTACACCCACACCCAATCTCCCCGATCAAACATAATCTTCTTACGCCTTTTGTTGGCACTCCATCCATATTGCCCACTGTTCTTCTTAATTTTTTTCTTGAACTCTTTTGAAGCTTCCTTACACAATCTACCTTTTATGCTCCATCTAGATGAAAAAATTTGGTAATGGGCATAGGTAACAAATCCATAAGAGTTAGTGGGTTAAAACCATAAAATTTGGTAGTAGAATGCACTACACGGTTATAAGAACACTCCACATGGGGGAAACACTCTTCCCAAGTCTTCAAGTCCTTCCAAACAATAGTTTTCAACAATGTAACAAAGGTTTGATTTGTTACCTCTTTTTGTCCATTTTTTTGTGGATGACAAGTGGTGAACAATAACTTTGTACACAACTTACCCTATAATGTGTTCAAAATATGACTAAGAAATTTAGTGTCTCAGTAAAAAAAAAATAGACCTTCGCACTTTATGTAATCTAACTACCTTTCCAAAGAATAGGTCAGCTACATGTCTGGCATCATCCATCTTATTGCATGTAATGAAGTGTGCCATCTTAGAGAATTAATCCACCACTACAAGATCAAATCCGTTCTTCTCTTTGATCACGAAAGTCCTACAACAAAATCCAAGAAAATATTATTAAAAGGGTGTGAAGTTATGGGCAAACGATTATACAAAGCTACAAAGCTTTGTTTAGACATGGCTCTCTTGCATTCAATGCACAGAGAGCTTATCATCTCAATATCATGCATTATATGTGGCCAATAAAATTGTCCATGTAGGACATGGTTCATGGCCTCATGAAGGTACTTCGGGCATTTGTTAAAACAAAAGGCATCACTAGCCATTCATACAAACCAAACTTAGTCTTACAATCCTTTTTCCATTTATCTCCTTCCCCTATGCTAACCTAGTGGTATCTACCTTTTAAGTCAATTTTAGAGAAAATAGTAGAATCACAAAGCTTATCATCAAGTTAAGGGATAGGATGCCTATATTTTTGCATTATCTTGTTGACTGGACTACGGTACATGTACATATGCCATGAAGCATCCTCTTTAGGCATCAAGAGCATTGGCACAGTACACTACCTCATGCTCTCCCTCACATAGCCTTTAACCAACTAGTCTTCTATTTGCCTTTATATCTCCTTGGTTTCCTTGGGATTTGTCCTAGAAGCTGGCTTGTTTGGTATGGAGGCTCCCAAGTCCATTTGATGTGCAACGCCTCATATTGAAGGCAATCTCCTAGGTTCTTCAACTAACACATCATCAATGTCCTGTAAGAGAGGCACAAAAATACTTGGAAGACAATTTAGTTCACTTGTAGCAACGTAAAAATCTTTGCAAACTAAAAGAAGCATTGACCTTTGTACTTGAAGGGCTTGCCCCATGTATCCCATTTTAGCCATATAACATTTTTTTCCTCTCTTAGCTTGCTCTTCAAGTTTCTTACCTCGGGAACTCTCAACTCTTAGTTCCTTCTCAAGTCCACTAACCTCACCAAGTCTCTTAGTTCTTCTCTCAGGTTTTCTATATTGTTTTTTACCTCTTATCCCTACAACCCACCTCTCATATTCTTTATATCATCCTTAAACTAAAATTTTCTTTGATATTCATGGACTTGTTATAGTAAAAGGGGACGCAATGTCATCAATCTATTCTCATGTACAAAGGAACAAACATTTTTTAATCCATCATGTGTTGTTCTCTTATAAAATTACCATGGCTCCTAAGCAAAATATGGCAAGCCTGCATGGGCATAACATCACACATCACTTCATCTTGATAAGCTCCAATCCTAAAAGAAACAAGCACCTGCTTTTGGACCTTCACTTTTGTTTCATCATTTAGCCATTGCAACTTGTAGGGTTAAGAGTGTGCATTTTGGGGTAACCATACCTTTTCCACCAAGGTAGTGCTAGCCATATTTGTGTAACTTCCTCCATCTATGATAAGACTACACACTTTATCTCCTATTCACCATCTTGTATGAAAAATGCACTCCCTTTGATCTTGTTCACCTTTTGGTTGAATGCTGAGGGCTGTTTTAGCAAACAACAAGTCTTTCATGTCTGATGACTCCTCCTAAATAAATGTCTTCCAATGGTGGCGTGCCAAAAAGATCTTCATCACATCCCTCTTCCTCTTCAGACACAAGCTCTTCGTGTTCATCCACATATAAGACCTTCTGATTAGGGCAATGTTGAGCCAAGTGCCCTTTACCTCTACACTTGTAACACACTATGTCTCGAGTCCTCTTAACACTTTTGGATGTAGAAGTTCATTGGATTTGTGAGGTGTCATAAATGGTCTATTTGGGGTTCTCTTAGGTCTAACCTTGGATTGCTCCTTCTTGGCTTTGGCTTCCTCTCCAAGTTGAGCTTCGACTTTGTGCCATCCTAACTACCTTGGTCCTCTGTATGATCTTCTTGACCTTGGTTTCTTGGTTCAAAAGATCTCCCATGTTCACATAGTGCACAATCTCCACCCAATTTGCTATCTCGAGATTGACACTGTTCAAGAATGTTGCCATGGTTGGTTCTTATTATTATATAAAATGGGCTCAGACTAGGGTCATCTCAAACTCCTTATAGTAATCCTCTACAGCTTTGCTACCTTGCACTAATCTTTCTAACTTTTTGATATTGACCTCTACAGTAATAGCTGAGGGCAAACCTCTTCCTCATCAATGCCTTGAGTGCTCTCCTTGTCTAAATGGGCTCCTTTTCATTCCATTGTCTAGTGACCACCACCTAGTTCTACCATATAGCACATAGTAAGTAAACTATATAGTGGCTAACTTTACCATCTTCTACTCTAAATATTTCTAGTAACAAAAAACCAACTCAATCTTCTGTACCAACTCGCAATAAGCTTTCGGATCACTCAGGTCTTGGAAGGATGGAATAATAAGCTTTATAGAGCTCAAGTATTCATCAAGTTTGGTTGTTCCTCTCTTTAGCAACATGTTAGGCTTTTGGGTAGTGCTCCATATATCCACCTCTCCTTCTGACTTGTCCACCTCCTTAGGTGCCTTGTTAGCACTATACACAAGGTTGTTCTTCCTATGTATCTTAGTTGAGTGATCATCTTGAGTTGAAACTTGGAAGGGAAACTCTTTAATCTTCCTTGAATTCTCCTTATGCCTTTGGGTGTTCTCCTCTTTCATGGGTTCTAGGCTATCAAATAACTTCCAACATTTGGACTACATGGCTTTAATCATAGCCTCCATGTCCTGCTTGATCTCATGGACATATTGCTCCTGAAATCAAAGACCTCACGAAGACTCACTCAATTTATTAGTGGAGAAAGAAAATTTCTTGCTAGCAAAACCCATGTCCTAAGTTCTAGACAAACTAAACTCAAATCATACAATAAATACAATAATTTCTTGCTAGCAATGAATGAATGTGAGCACTAAAAAGATAAGGTTTAGGCACAATAAGAACTATTCTAATAAGTATTCAAATACAAACTAAAACTCTTCCGGAAAACTTTAGAAAACCACAACCATGAAATCTTTCTTGTTGCACATGAAATAACTAGCATTTGTAACACAACCCATTTTTTATTTATATTTTCTTTTATTATTATTTTTATGCAAGAAACACAAGAGTCTTGAATTTAGATGGGATGACCTAAAACAAGAACAAGGGGTCCTAGATGAAATAATTAAGCAAGTAACAATGTTTGGAAAAGAATGCAAAAAGGAGTTTGGAAGAGTAGATGCACACTAAGATGGATAATCAAAGGAAAACTTGAAAATAAATAAAAATGCATAATTAAAGGTAGGAATGAAACAAGAGAAACAAGATATAGATGACTAAACAAGTTTAGGGATAAACCCTTTTGGTAGAACTTTTGGCTCTAATACTAATTTATCTGAGCAGCATATAGGAAACATGCCCAGGGTACTTCCAGCTCTACAAGAAACACCTTCAGATAGAAGGATAGGGATTGACAAGCAAAGGTTCACATAGTTCCTTAGATGCCAAGCAAAGCCGACATAGAACTTGAAATAGTGCTTCACTAGTAAGAAATCAATAATAGACAAATTCTAAATAATACAAATGTTGGGACAGCCTTAAATAAGGTTGGGATGGCTGAAAGACTTACAAGAACCCTAAAACTAGCTAAAGTGGGCTATTCGAGCCCCAAGGAGTCCTAGTAGGTCTCGATCATATGCCCAAGGGGCCTTTCCTACACTCTTGCACACAAATGAAGGATTCTGCAAGCCCTAAGGCCTCTTATGTCCACAAAATTCTTAGAAATACTGTATGAAACAAAAACAAATTCTACACTTGAACTTAACTTGATTTATTATCTAAGAAGCTAAACAAGGATAAGCTACTCAAAATAGAATCGATAATGACTTCTTCTTCTAATCACATAACCTTGCCTTTCACTTTTCCATCACCAACTCCCAAGCCCCAAATGTCTTCATGTTTGAGTCAACTGGAACCTTGAGATAAGTAAAAGGAACTTTATCTACCTTAAACCTTATTAATATTGCCATATTTTTTACCTCAAAGTGTCCAACCCTAATTCAAAATATTCAGTCTTTTTCATATTAACCTTTAGCCTCGATGCCAGTTGTAAACAACTTAATAAATGCACTAGACTTTTGGCATTCTTGTTTGATCACTCCTAAAAAAAAAGTGCCACCCATATATTGCAAATGTGAAATGCACCGGCCACCTTTTCCCACATGAATCCCTTTAAAATTTTTCTTTTCCACTGGTTCCACCACGATAATAGTTAAGGCATCACTCACTAATACAAACAAAAAAGGGGACCGAAAATGTCTTTGCCTCACCCCCTTCTCTATTTTGAATTCTCTTGTAGGGCTGCCATTGACTAAAATCAAAACACAAGAAAAGTTCAAGCATTTCTTGATCCATCCTCTCTATTTTAGGCCAAACCCTGTTCATGCCATCAATAAATTTTATAGTCATATGCCTTCTCAAAGTCAGCTTTGAACAATAGCAACTTTTTCCTTTTCTTTGTTACCAAATTCACAACTTCATTAACAATCAATACTCTGTCAAATATTTGTCCATTACTTGAACCTCTTCACTAGGATCTTTGCCATGATCTTGTATTGACAACCTATTAGGCTAATAGGGCGATGCTTCTTTAAGGTGACTTGATTAGTCATATTTGGTAGTAGAGTGATGAATGATGAATCATAGCCCTTGCCAAGAATTTCCTCACTTTGAAACTACTACATGAACATAATGACATCACATTTAACAACCGACCAATATTGATTGAGGGAGTTAAATGTAAACCCATTATGTTTGGGAGTTTTTGACCCTCCGCAACTCCAAATAGCTGCTTTCTTTCTCCCTTTTCTTTTATTGGTCATTCCAACTTTTCTTTTGTGTAGGGATCAAGCTTCTTGAAATAGGAAAAATAAAGCCTTGATGATATCTACTGTTGAAAATGTTGACAAAAAAAAATGTAAACACTTGATGTTTAATCTCTTTTAGCCCTTCCCCAAGTTTTCATTAATCTATAAGCCTTTTATATTATTTTTTTGCATCTTTCCCCTGATTATTGAGTGGAAATATCTGGAGTTCTCATCACTGTCTACTAATCATTTGGATCCTTACTTCTTCTTAAGCATGCAATCTTTAGTGTTTTTTTTTCATCTCGAGATATTTGAATATCAGAGTATGGCTTTTGATCATTGAAGCTTCGCCAACTCTAAAAAATTTTCTCCTCAGCGAACCGGTCCTGCTTGTGCACAATAAATTTTAGGTCCTCAAATTTGATAATCTAATATAGGAAAGTCTTTGGACTTCTACCCTTTTAGAAATTTCATTCAATGATTTAATTTTACCTTCAAAATAACACCTAGACTTTCCCCCCTCACCATTCGTTCCACATTTTCAAGACCTAAGCTTGAAACTCTCTATATTCCATCCATACATTAGAGCATTTGAAATGTACAGTACCAAAATCTATTGCATCATGTTTTAAAAGGATAGGGTAATGGTTGGACACATCTCACTTGAAAGCTACAACACAAACCTGTTAGAGTAATTATCTCCATAATTCTTCTTCCAGCCCATCTTCCTGAGAGCAGTACACACTAACTAAATTCATTATCTCTAGACACCCTTCCCATTTTCTAGATACGCCAATGAACCTATCTCCTATAAACTGTAGAGCCTTTTGAAATTTGGTTAGCTCCCACATGCATAAAACACCTTCAGACTTCCCACTGGCTTCTTTTTGCAAGAAATCTACCTTATATTAGTGCCTCCTAGTTTTTACATGATTTCTAACATCTCCTTCAAATAGTGTTTCATGTAAACCCACCCACCCTAAAATAGCTATATGAATAAACTCAAACATTCTGCAACTCATGATTCCCTTTTTCCAATAGCTCAATTACTTCGTCTATATTATGACCAAATTCATAACATACTAATCATCATATTTGCTAAGTATATTTAGGGCTCTTTTGAGCTACAATCATCACTATCATCCCCTCTACCTGTGATGATCTCATCTTGTTATTCACATAAATCAAATCCAAACATGAGAATGATGCACCTGTAATTTGATTCCAGCATACATAGGACAAAGGTTCGCTATAGAGAGATGAAGAAAGAAGAAAAGGTTTAGAGAGAAAAAAAAGAGGAAAAATGAAGGAGAGAGAGGAATTTATCTTTCAAATCATGAACATCATTTCTTGGTACATTCCTTTGACATAAAAGGATTCTTTCCCACTTAGAAATAACAAACTCTCATGAATCACAGCTCAAATTGTGCCAAGCAGCTCACAAATGAACAAAACATAGAAGGAAGAAAAGACAAAAAAGAAGGTAGTTGGCGTTTGTTGAGAAGTTGTCGCTCCATGCCTGAAACACACCGTTTCACCTCAACTCGTATGCACCATTTCATTAATCAGCTACTAACTAGCTTATTAATGATGTAACACAAAGGAAAACATAGAAAGAAACATGCATGCATCATTTCCTCCTCCTCGAAGCATCCTTGTCCTGAAGAATAGAAGGTCGGATACTTCCTTTTGATCTTCTCCAAATCTTCCCAACTACCATCATCTTGAAAAGCATTGGCCCATTTGACTAGGACTTCAACTCTAGCTTGATTACCTTTTATGTTAATGAGCCTATCTAGCACAACTAAATTCTTATTCACATATGCTCTTAACTTATCAAGTAGCAGAAGAGTAGATTTTAGAGGAAGAGTGCCTCAATAACCCCTGAGTAGTGACACATGAAATGTAGGATGTATGCTACATAAGTAGGAAATTGTAACTCATAAGCAACAATGCCCACTTTCTTTTTAACTTGATATGGTCCATAGTACTTAGCTGATAGCTTATGGTTTCACTTTCAAGCTACAGTAATATAAGCATAAGGCTTGTGCTTCAACAGGAACCAATCCTCATCCTCAAAGTATCTTTCACTCCTATGGTTATCTGCCAGTTATTTTATCCTGTTTTGGGCCTTCATCAAATGAACACTCAGAACTTGGATCATTTTCTCTCGAGCCAATAAGGTCATGTCGACTACTTCCACAGATGAGCTTGTAGCAAAGTAAAAAGTGTGAATAGGTAGGTGCTGGTAGTACAACACTTTGTATTGAATGACTCTAGTGGTAGTATGGAAGTTAGTATTGTACCAATACTCAACTGTGGGTAAATAAGTAACCCACTCTCCAGGCCTATCAACCTAAACACACCTCAAGTAGCCTTCTAAGCATCTACTAACCATTTCAGTCTGGCCATTCGTTTGAGGGTGATAGGTAATGGAAATATTCAATTGTAGCCCTAATATGAAGAATAGATCTCATCAAAACTGACTCATAGAGATTGGATCTTTATCACTAACAATATCAGAAGGTAGGCCATGCAATCAATACACAGTCTCAATAAAACAATGGCCCACTGTAACTGCTATATATGGGTGAACTAAGGCTATGAAATGAGTAGTCATACTAAACCCATCCACCATTACTAATATGACCGACTTCCCATGAGAAATAGGTAGTCCTTCTATAAAATCCATAGCAATAAAAGTCCAGATAATGGTGTGAATAGGAAAGAGTTGGAGCAAACCAAGGCTAGCCACATTCTCAGGCTTATACTTCTAGCACACTTCGCAATTTATGATAAACATTCTTACATCCCTTGTGAGCTTCTTCCAACAAAAACATTGGTTGACCTTTTTCTTAGTAACTACCATTCTAAAATGCCTACTTAAGGGCCCTTCATGCATGAGAGACAAGGTTTGGGTCCACAAAGGCAATTCAGACCCCACCACCAATTTTCCTTATCTCCTGAGCTCACCAATTTGCCAACTATAATGAGTATGGCTATTACCTAATTGTTGTAGCTCTTGAATGATTCTTTGTAACCCCTAATTAGACTCCCAACTAACCTTAATCAACTGTGGCAAGCCTATTTTAACATATGTTAAGGCCATTAAGGCAGCTTCCTCAATGCACAGCTTACCTAATTTTCGTTTCCCTTTTGATACTAGATCTCATAATCATACCCCCATCAACTTGGTTTACCACCTTTACCATACAGGAGTAGTGTTTCTTTGTTCCAAGAGATATTTAAGGCTCTAGTGATCAATCTTGATCACAAAATGAGTGCACACTTGGTAATATCTCCACTTCTACACTACAAATACTACTGTCAACAGCTCTTTCTCATACACAAGCATTACCTGCTCTCTCTAATTCAGAACCCTGCTTATATAGGCCACTAAATACCCTTTTCGTGAAAGCACTACTCCAATGCCTCTATTAGATGTGTCTACCTCAATCATATAGGGTGAATAACAATCTAGCATAGCTATGACAAGTGTGCTAGACATAGCCTACTTAAAGGTTAGAAAATAGTCTTCAACTTCAACTGTCCATCCAAATGAATCTTTTTTTAGTAGCCTAGTAAAAGGTTGACTCAATGCCCCATAAGGCAACATAAATGTCCTATAGTAACCTTTGAAACCCAAGAACCTTCTCAGTTTCTTAATGTCTATAGGCCATGGCCAATCTAGAATAGCTTGGATCTTGGCAGGATCTGCTAAAATCCTTTGCTGACTTATGCCCCAAGTATTCTGCCTGAATGACTGCAAATAAAGATTAACTTCTATTCAGTTACAAGTGATGGCTCTTTAGGACTCCAATACCTATTGTAATTTATTCAAGCGCTCCTGCCAAGTCTTGCCATAAATCAGAATATCGTCAAAGAAAACCCGCACCTCTTTCCTCAATTATGGCATGAAAATGTCATTCATCAAGGAATGGAATGTGGCAGGGGCATTGGTAAAGCCCAAACAGCATTACCAAGAACACATAGTGGCCATCATGAGTCCTTAAAGCTATCTTATGCACATCTGTGGGTTAAATCCTAATCTTGTGAATACCGGCTTCCAAATCTAGCTCAGAAAAGTACTAAGGTTCATTTAGTTTAGCCAATAGCTCATATATGACAGCATGTAAATGGTAATTTTCCTCAATGGTCTACTAATTGAGCTGCCTATAATCCATATAACGCCTTCAAGTACAATCATTCTTTTTAACCAAGATGACTGGTGACAAGAAGTCACTTTTACTATATTGAATTACTTTTGCTTCCAACATTTCCTTCACTATTTTCTCAATCTCATCTTTCTGCACCACTGGATATGTATACGGTCTCACTTGCACAGGGTTACTCCCCACCTTAAGGGTTTATATGGTGATCAAATGACCTTTGTGGGGGTAAGGTAATGGGCTCTTGCAACAGCTTTGAAAACTGCTATAGCAACCAAGCCAACTCACTATTCTGGCCATCCTCAATAACCTCAAACCTATAAAGTTGGACCTCATCAATGTCCATGTCATTAAAGGTAATTTCACATAGGATGGATGGACACCTTTGTTTAATTAATTGAGTCTCTTTAGCCACATTAATAGCCTTGCGTGAAGGCTCTATTCCATTTAGCAACACTATTTGGCCTTGCCACCCAAATTCTTTTTCCATTTCTTTAAAGTTAAAACTAATGTTTCCTAAGCTCTTCAACCACTATACCCCAAGGACCATGTGATAATTTGCCACCTTCAGAATCTTCATGTCAGACTCAAACGTCACACTTTTCAACTATTACTGATCCCCTTTGCACATAAAACTGTTGTCTCTAACAGTTCCATCTACCACCTTTATTTGAGTAGACCTGGTGTCACCATAGCACATGCCAATTGCTTCACCATTCTAGGATTAATGAAGTTGTGTATGCTTCCCATGTCAATAAGAATCACCACTGGCTGCTTCTTGATCATGCCATACACCTTCAGAGTAAAAAATGTGGTTAGTGATTGTGAAAGTGCCTTATGCAATCCCTCAACAGATAGTACTACCACATCCAAGTTCTCCTTAATAGGATCCTACTCCATAATTTCCTCTTCATCATCACTATCAAGGAATTCAACCACAGCATATAGTTATGACCTGTTCCACATATGCCCATCTTGATTTTTCCCACTACATTAGAAACACAGTACCTTAGCCCTTTTTCTTCCATTTCTTTGGAAGTCAACCTCCTCATAGCACTATTCATTTCTTCACCCCTTAGCTCCCTACTAGGTCCTACAATAGCAACTGGCTTCTAAATAGGTGGTGGCCTTAGAATGGATAACTTCCTATTCACTGATGGCATAAGAGACACTTTTACTTTTTTCATCCATGCCATCAAGGACATCTCCTGAAGTTTTGTTATGCTTTGGGTTTTCTGGATGGACTGGAGGTTGAACATTTTCACAAGGTTCCTGATTTCTTCCTTCAACCCACTCAGAAAAAACACTATTCCCTTGGCCTCATTCAATGTGGCTCGGTTGAACAATATGTCAAACTAATTCCTATACTCAGCTACAAACCCAATTTTCCTTAGATGTATCAGTTCAGACAAAGGATCCTCTAGTGGGTTCTTAGAGAATATAATCTTGAGAACCTCAAAATATTCAAGCTAAGCCACCTTTCTGAAATCCATATTCATCAAATATGATTGGTGCCATTGCAATGCTATTCCCTACAAGTGCATCAGCACTAACCTAATCTTATGATCATTAGTAGTTTCATCAATTTCAAAAAACTACAACACCTTATAATCCCAATTCTTGACATTAGAACCATCCAAATTGGGAAAATCAATCATAGAAAAATGAGTAGGCATTTATAACCATCATCTAGGTTCTCCTTGCCATGACCATCAATGATGTTCTGCATTAGTCTAGGAGCTATGTTAGGGCCTGCCATGCTGATCTGCATCTAAAGCTCTTCCAAATGCCTCAACTTAGCAATAGCTTGAGCATGATCAACATTAGCTCGGTTGGTCTCCCTAGCTTCTTGCAATTAGTCTTTCTAGAGCTTGATCCACTCACTCCATAATTAGATCAAGCTCAATTTCAATAGCTTTCCACCCTTTGTGTATCTCGTTGATATCCATTACTTGTCTCATTTCCATAGCCAAAATTGCACTCTGATACCAAATGATACCAATTGCCATAAGGTAGAGGTTTGTTACAGATAAAAGAAAGGGGTTAAAAAGAGAGAAAAAATGAGGAATGATGAAAGATAGAGAAAGGGATTTATCATCTGAATCATCAACATCATTTTTTGGTACATTCTTTTGACATAAAATGATTCTTTCTCACTTAGAAATAACAAACTTGCATAAATCACTACTCTAATCATGGCAAGTAGCTCACAAATGAACAAAACATAAAAGGAAGAAAAGATAGAATAGAAGGTAGCTTCTGTCTACTATGAAACAGTTGCTTTATGCCTGAAATGCACTGTTTTAGCTCAACCACTATGCAGCACTTCACTAACCAACTACTAGCCAACCTATTAATGACATAACATGAAGGAAAACATGTAGAGAAACATGCATGCATCACATTTTTATCTTCATTACCTAGTCTCAAATACAATTCTAATTTGATGTGCCTGTTATTCTTGGATTACACCCTACAATCTTCCCTCACATGGTTTTCTCTATATTTTTCATTATCATTTGGCCTATTTTTCCACTTCAAGCCAATAATTTGCATTTATTTGAAAGCATTACTCCACTTATTATAACTACAAAGGGTTTCATCAATTCTTCTGTAAATTGTCACTTAAAACCCTTTTCTTCAAAATTTCTAGTTCATTTTCAAATTGTCCAACATTTCCACGTAGGATCTTTAGAAAAACCATTTTACCTTTGCGCACAACACCGTTCAGCCAGCTTTCTTTTATTAGCTCCTTCATCTTGAAACCATCTTCATCCTCCTTCCACATTAACTATGTCCCCAAATATGATTCCAAAGTTGACCTAAATCACAAATTAGATCCATATCTATGACCAAAATTGATTATAATATTTGGATCTTTATAAACCTGGGTTTCATAAAATCTATCATTAATTTTAACATTAATAACTTTTGAGATCTTCCTCTAGTTGTATTCCAATAGACATACCTTCCCAATATTGATATGTACTTTTTCTAACATTAGCTACTCCACAAACATAGCTTTCTTGCACAACACAAACTATATGGAAAGAATTTTGGCACCAAGTATGTCAGCGTATCCCTCTAACATTAAGCCATAACAATCTTCCTAGCAAATTAAATTAAGCTGACCATAGTTATGTCTAGTTAGACCAATGGGCAAACCAATCTACCATTTTTTTTTTCTAACATAGCATTAACAGCTTCTTCCAATCTACATTAAAGAAGAACTCTTTTACCACCAACATGCTTAACTTTTCAAGGTCTGACACCATTGAAATCACAAAGACTTTGCAGGCTTCTTACCAACTCCACATGTTTCATCTCCCCAGGAGTGTATTGATGAAGCCAATTTAATTCTTCCTTGTTTGATTCTTGTTCAATTTCGGTTGCTTATAGTTTTCTATTTTGGTGGCAACTTGTGTCTATCTGTTTCCATAATCCACTTATTCAGAAGGTCTTCCATCCATCCATAAAGCTCTAATCAAATAATCATTATTCCGCATGCCATGCTCCTTCTTTTGTTCTTCAGTATCTTCTCAATTTTTTATTTTGATACATTCACCTTCATTTTGTATGGAGCCACCCAAAATATTGGTAAGATCATTTGTAAGTACCAGCACATTCATCATATCCTTGAATCTTACTAGTTTGAAATGGCCACCTGACTTTGTCCTCTTCATCAATACAAAAACCTCCATCACCACATCATATCTCTTGAATAAAATCCACAACTACTTCAATTTCAAGTCATATAGGAAGAACAAGAAGAAAAACATTATAGTAGCATGGTTCATAACCCTTTCAAAGTCCTAATCCAGTTTTCCTATCTTAAATTATTTCTTAAACTCATAGCCTTTGTTTTTCTCTCTTGCCTTCTCTCTCCCCATATATATATATATATATATATTGTGAAGCAAAAGCTTTATTCCTCTAATTCAATTTCTTCCCTTGAGTGTTTTTGTCTTGATTAGTGGTGTAAATTAGGCCTAAAATGCCCTTTACAACTAAAAGGTTTTACACAACCCAGTTAAAGCATAACCATTAAACATTAGAATGGGCTAGCTGTAGTGGAACAAGGTCCTAGGGCCCTAAATTTACTTCCACTAGTAGGCTTTTAAGGAACTATGACCCCACTTGGTTACAATTGGCTAGTTATTACTCGTGAAGTATCTTAATTGATTACGTACAACTAGTTACTTAGCCTACCCTGCTTAAGAAGTATGCACACGTTGTCCTGGCTATGTAATGAAGATTAATTAAAATAACATTGAAGGTAGTGCTATGACAATTAATGAAAACACAATTCAAAACAAGCCAAGACGTAAAACTTTAGCTGCTTTAACTTTAAGTGACAACTATATGCATACATATAAAAAATTATATGCACCAAAATGTAACCCTAGTGTTATACACACCAATGGGCAAGAGACATCATATAATGACAAAGATCCATCCTTAGCTCTTCACCCAAGCAAGTTAGCTTCAAGTGATGAGCCACACTTTCCTTGTACTCACTTAGCCTCAAATTGTAAGGCAAACACTTTGGTCAGTACTAGTTTAAGGTACAAGTAGCTTAGGAACTTGAAGTTTCACATTTAGACAATACCTTCAAACCAATAAAGCTTAGCCTTAATAGTCACCCCTTATCAACTGTTAAGCCTGACTAGCCCGCTTAATACCTGCACAACACTTAAAGGGTAAGTACTCTAAAATACTTAGTAAGGCATTTGGCACCTACAGGAGGGAAAACAAGTGTAAGCATGCAATATATATATATATATATATATATATATATAAATATAACAAACAAGCAACCAACAAGACAACCAGAAACAAGAATAAGAGCAACAAACAATGCAAATAATGGGTGGATGGATGGATGGATGGATGGATGGATGGAATATGCACATGCAAATGTAGTTAGGACTTCCTTCAACTAGAAGGTGCACCAGATTGTCGTGAGCTCATATGGCTAGGGTACTTGGTTACTAGCCCTCGTATCCTATCATAGCACTTAACCAACCCCATCAAGTCTTCCTATGAGCACTTTAAAGTAAGCCATCGCTTATTCAAGCCTTTCCCCATTTGACGAGTTACTTGGAGTAAGTTGTCTCTTACTCCCTTTTTACTCGTCTTTTCCCTTAATTTATCATGCAGGGTAGCTGCCTTACGTGGTCCAACTTACCAAGCTCTTAGAGCTCAACTTAGGGCTCCTTAACGGCTTAGTTACCAAACTACAATGTTTGGTTGGGATCCTCTTAGGTTTCCTTTTCATTGTCTGGAGGTCTAAGACTCCCACTTAGGCCAACAAAGAATTTGAAACCCACCTTAGTGCCCTTAGTGCTCCTTAATAACTTGAGCACCTCCATAACCACTATTCCTTGCCCTACCTTAACGACACCATTTAGCCACTACCTTTATAATG
>SMDT01000541.1:0-161350 GCA_005392925.1 Aquilaria sinensis
AACTCTCTTCTTTGTCGGAGGGTAGCATGCCTTTAGAAAAACCTTTCAAACCTCAACTTGATCAACAAAGATGATTGCATCACCTTTGTTGGCTTTGAAGGTCACAGTGAAGTATTTCAGATTCGACCTCATGTGCAACCTTCCCTGGGTCTACCTTCTGATGATTGCCTTGTTTGGCAAGGCAACATCAACGATGATAAATTTTTCCATGGCTGTTGTGTATAGCTCCTCATCGTTGCCCATGCCTCTTCCCCTGACCATGAACGATAGCTCAACCATACCCAAAACTAAGAGTTCATCGAGGCCAACTCCATGTCGGGGATACCATTGGCTTAATGGTTTCTATTGATATCCCCAACTTTGGTAGTACATGAGCAAAAAAAATGTCAGTGTTTGATCCATCATCACAGCAACACCCTTTTGACATTCTAGTTTGCTATTCTGGAGATTATCAAAATGGGGTCATCATGAGGGAAGTTGACAGTGCTCCCATTAGGTCTTGCTACTAAATTTTGGGACTTACCAAAGGTGAGGGTGGCTACCTCCTTTGCTTTAATTTTCCCCTCTGACAAAGAAAGTCCCGTAATGATAGTTAGAATTACAACCATAGTAGGTGGTGGCAATATCTTGAGACTTCAGTGATTTCTTCGTCAATTGGAGTCATATTCGTCATCGTCATACTTGGTTTCATCATCCTTGCCTTCCACCTTCAGTGACTAAAATCAAAGGTACCTTCTCAGCTAACCTTACATGATGAGAGTTTTGATGTACTTTTTCAGTTGATGCCAGTCTTCAGTATCATGCCCATGGTCCCGATGGTACTAGTAGTACTTCTTCATGTTCTTTTTGTTGTTAAGGACCATCGGCTTGGGTCTCTGTACTCGTCTCTATTTCTCTAGTGCTGCCAAGATGTTCGCTTGGGAAGTGTTTAGGAGGGAGTAAGTCGGCACCTCTCTCTAGCCTTTGTTCCTTTTGGGTTGCTTGTTGCTCCCACCTTGATTGTGGGGTTGGTTCTGAAACTAACTGCGAGTATCAAGTCTTTCTTCATCAGCCATCATTTCTTCAATGATCATGTACTGCTCGGCAAGCTGATAGAGTTCTCCGATTGTGGTCGACATCTGCTTTGAAAGTTCAAATGCCAAGTTTGAGCCTTTCTGGATGCCCGTCATTATTGCTAGGATGTGAACCTCAAGATATAAATCAATGACTTTTAGGGCCTCCTGGTTGAACTTGTTAATGTAGTCTCAGAGAGATTTACTTTCCCACTGAACAATGTTCAACAATTGAGCTACTTTTTTCACCAAAGAGCAACTTCCAATAAATTGGTAGGTGAAAGCAACAGATAATCCATGGAAAGATCTGATAGAAGAGGGGGACAGGGTGTTACACCAAGCAGTTGCAAGGCCCAAAAGTGTTTCCTCAAAGCATTTGCACAAGGTTACTTCATCGGCTCCACTTAGAATCATGTTCTTCCAGTACTTGATCAAATCTGCTTAAGGATCACCCCTCCCGTCATATGAGTCTAGCTGAGGTACCCAGAAGTCTGACTAGAAAAGGGAGTTCTAAATGGCTAGTATGAAGGGTCCCTCATCACCGATGGGAGTTCCGGTCAAACGGGCCTACGTAGGCTTTCTCGTGATTTCTTTGTCCATCTTATCCATTCTTTCCAGTAGTTTTTTCAAGAGGCGGTCTAATCAGCCATAGCCATGCCTTCATGGAGAAAAGGAAGTTCAGTGGGCAGACTTTCATTTGAAATGGCCAGACTTTTCTCCTTTCGATCACGTTTTAGGCTACGGCATGGTAAGCTCTCAGCGTGAGATTCACTTCTCGTACTACCTTCTGATGTAGGAGGTGAATTTTTTGCCAAAGTTAAGGATTTCTCTAGCAAAGGTTCCCTCCCAAAAGGCCTCCTTGAGGAATTTTGTTCAAAATGTTGGGCAATTTCTGTGACTATGGTGCACTAGAATTCACACAAGAACCCCATCATTAGAGTCACCAAGGGATCATCACCAGGTAGATTTGTTGAGTTACCTACTTGCTCCTCTAATGGAGGAAGAGTTTTCTCTGGCAAGGAATTGCAGTGAGGCTTGCTTTTACACCCCCGAGTCACCACCATAGCTACATGTGATTAGGTTCCCACATATGGTGCCATTGGGTGTCCGAAGGGTCCTCAGTCCTCTGAGCTTGACATCAGCTATGGTGGATGGGTGCTCTCCGGTCGGGTAATGTCCCTGTAAGACACTAGAAAAAAATGGGGAAGCGGATCCCTAAAGTATTTTCTGGGGGGAATCCTCCAACACCCAAGTAAGATGGTAATATAACTGGTGATATTGCGCAAGCTAAAATTTTTGTCTCCTATATACCTATGAATGGCTCCTTATGACATGACCCTTATGGGCCTGTCCAGGAAGCCTATGGGAACTTGTCCGACACTAGTCATAATTGGCTAATTGAGTACGTGTGCACTAGTTAAAACATTTATGCTTCTAGTTATTTAATCCTACTATGCAATCATGCATGAGTTTATACTTTGACTTAATTAATAAAATAAAGAAATGGTACTTAAAACATTGCCATGGCATATTTTGATAAAAACAAATATCAAAACTATCAAAGCATTCAAAGAAATTACGTGGAATTAACTACACATAATCAATTGTGTACAAGCATCCAAACAAGAATAGACTATGCTCACACCCAAGAGTGACTCTAGAGTAAACTACTCAAACATGACCATTGGAGGCAAACTAGTGTATGAGAACTATACACTGAACAACTGTACTAAGATCCAGAACCATGCTTCCACCATAAAGCAAACTCCCAATGGCAAGCTTCGCAAGCCCTCCCTTACGCTTCACTAGCCTTTGTAGGCTAAAAGATGACTGTTGTTAGTACAATAACTTAACCAACAAGCAACCCATAAACTAGAATCATAAAGATTCAAATAAACCAAATACCTACTCACAAGCCTAACTCAACAACCCTTAACGATCATTGGCTCAACAACGCCCAAAATTGCACAACAAAAAGTAAAGGAGTGGAATCAAAGATTCTCAGTAAGGGATCTTGAACCTGTAAGAAAAATCCAAAGGACTCCACATATACAAGGATATGAAACCTACTGTACGCGCTTTCAACCTGGGGGTCTAATATATGCACAAATACCTAGGTCCCTTGGGACCCCTCCTCATCCTAGTCCTCCTCACGAGGCGTCACTCCTTACCTAGCGAGTTCTGGCCACTAACTCGCTCCTAGCAAGCCTTAGCTTTACTGATGCAATAATGTAGCCTTCCCTTGGTTGTTGTGCAGGTGAATATGGTGGATGCTCCCTGACTGCACTATAAGGAAAATCCACTAGGTGTACTAAGCCTCCACAAAGCACCTCAAGTCCTTGGACTTTCCTAAGCCACTTGTGTACTAAGCCTCCACTCACTAAACCTACCAAGGATATGTTGGGTTTCGAGAGCCAAACAGCGCAGCAAAATTTAACCGAAACCCTCCAGGATCCAAGTGAAATGGGGTAAACCGGGTGTTCGAAAATTTTCATACCTAATTTTCGGTTGAGATCTCTCACTCAACTGTAGAGTCGAATCACAAACTTGAACAGTTGACGTGTTCAAGCTCTCTATGGTATCCACACGAGCTTCTCGGGATCACCATGCTTCCACCACGTCCCGGCAGATGCGTTTCTCTTGCGCTCGCAGTGCTAGCTTGGGTTCTCCAAGGAATTGCAAGAGAAGAATGCGGCTGTCCTTTTGGGAGGCTAGGGCAAGGAGACTTACAAATTTCTCACTAGAAGTTGTATTTATAGTGAGACTCAACTTCCAGGCCTAATGGGTTTCAAAGCCCTAATCCAATTAGGCTTTAATTTCGGGTTAATAATGGCTCAACTATTGGACCCATTATTAATACCAAATTATTGTGAACCCAAAACCCAAATGATTAGCCCATGCACTCTAATGATCCAAATAGCTTTATGTGTGCGACCCAATAGGCTCTTACCGCTTTGACAATGATCATGAATCACATTTATGATCATAAGCAATGAGCGGTGTCTAGCAACACATCATTGCTACCCAAGTGACAAGATTGTCAATGATTCGACCAAACCTTCATGATCATCCCCGATATATGCCATTGTCCCTTTGTCCAAGATATCAAGACGAAGCACAAGACATGGAATGTGTCACTCTCGTATAGCCCAATCTTTGGTTTCTTGATTACCAAGTAGACAAACTTAAACTGATGACATTGATATCGTATATCAACTCATCCGAGCATGGCCATGCATTTTTCTAAGTCTTACTCTATCAAGGGGCCCGAAGATATCACTCCCGTTACATAGGAGGGACAAATCCCATCTTGATCATACAAATCCCTCCGCATGATATGTGACATACCCAATGACCTCCTTCAAGTTCACTCAGTTACGAGCAACAAAGGAAAGTATCAAAGTATGTGACTCACATGTAGGGAACCTTGATGATCTTAGGTCGAAGGATTATATATACCATGATCACTATGAGAATCACTTATGACACTCATATAACGATCCATGTAGTGTTCTCATGGTGGGTCGGTCCAGTACACAAGTTCTCCAACTTGTACCCCATATGTAGACTACATATCTCATATTAGTCTCCACATATGCTAGTCATTATGTATTATTGCAACCCGCTCCACAATAATACTAGACTAGGGATTTTAAGAATATCATTATTCTAGGGTTACAATTATGTTTATTAAGTTACGCAGAAACAAAACAACAAACATAATTGCTGGATTAATGCCTTAATAAAATATCATGACTCAATGTGCAAAAAATAAAATCATCTCATGATTGGCTTTTTGGGCACAACACTAACAATCTCCCACTTGCACTAAAAGCCAATCATCCATGTATCTAATACCGATGGACCTAGAATGGCTATCATGCTTCTGCTGCGTAAGGGGTTTTGTCAGTGGATCAGCAATGTTGCTGTCTGTCGAAGTCCTACATATCCTTACATCACCCCTCTCGATGATCTCCCTGATGAGATGATAGCGTCGGAGTATATGTTTGGATCGCTGGTGAGATCGAGGTTCCTTAGCCTGTGCGATTGCTCCATTGTTGTCACAATAGCTCTATCGGGTCGGTAATGGGGTTTGGATCGCTGGTGAGATCGAGGTTCCTTAGCCTGTGCTCTATCAAGAGCTCTATCGGTCGGTAATGCTTGGAACCACTCCAAGTTCAGTGATGAACTTCTTGATCCAAACTACCTCCTTCACAGCATCAGAGGCGGCAATGTACTCAGATTCTGTTGTAGAGTCAGCTACTGTCTCTTGCTTTGAACTCTTCCAGCTCACACCACCACCACCAATACAAAACACATAACCAGATTGCGATCTAAAATCATCCTTATCAGATTGGAAGCTTGCATCGGTGTAACCCCTTACAATGAGCTCATCTTCACCTCTAAAGACCAAGAATGCATCCTTAGTCCTTCGTAAGTACTTAAGGATGTTCTTAACAGCTATCCAGTGACTCTCACCAGGGTTTGATTGGTACCTACTCATCATGCTCAAAGCATATGAGACATCGGGACGAGTACATATCATGGCATACATGATAGATCCAATTGCTGAGGCATATGGAATTTTACTCATGCGCTCTCTTTCCTCGGGTGTACTCGGACACTGAGATCTAGAAAGAGTTATACCATGTGACATGGGCAAGAATCCTTTCTTGGAATCTTGCATGCTAAACCACTTTCGCACCTTGTCAATATATGTACTTTGACTTAGGCCAAGAAGCTTTCTAGATCTATCTCTATAGATCCTGATGCCTAACACATAGGCTGCTTCACCCAAGTCCTTCATAGAGAAACATTTCCCCAGCCAAGTTTTCATAAACTGTAGCTCAGGAATGTCATTCCCGATGAGTAGTATGTCATCTACATACAACACCAAGAAGACAATAGCGCTCCCACTAACCTTCTTGTAGACACAAGGTTCATCTTCATTTTTGATAAAACCAAACTCTTTGATTGCATTATCAAAACGAAGATTCCAACTTCGAGAAGCTTGCTTCAGTCCATAAATGGACCTTTGCAACTTGCACACTTTATTGGCATTTTTAGGAGTGACAAAACCCTCAGGTTGTGTCATGCACACATCCTCAAGTAGCTTTCCATTTAGGAATGCAGTTTTGACATCCATTTGCCATATCTCATAATCATAGTGTGTAGCAATAGCAAACAAAATTCGGATGGATTTAAGCATAGCAACTGGTGAAAAAGTTTCATCATAGTCAATACCATGAATTTGCTTAAAACCTTTCGCAACCAATCGTCCCTTAAAGGTAATCACATTACCATCCATGTCAGTTTTCTTCTTGAAAACCCATTTGCACCCTATCGGCTTTACCCCTTCAGGTGGGTCAACCAAAGTCCATACTTGGTTTTCATACATGGATTCCATCTCGGATTTCATGGCCACTGGCCACTTCTCAGAGTCAGGCCCCGACATAGCTTGTTGGTAGGTTGTGGGCTCATCCTGATCCATGACCATCACATCACCAGTGTGAGTCACGAGAAATCCATATCTTTCGGGCTCACGCCGAATCCTACCAGACCTACGTGGCTCTGTGCTACAAGAACAGGCTCTTGAACCACAACATCTTGTGGTGTCTGTTCAGGTTCCATTTCAGGTTCGATGTCTCCTTGTTGTTCTTAAATTTCTTCAAGTTCTACTTTCCTCCCACTAGTTTCTTTAGAGATAAACTCTTTCTCTAAAAAGACACCAGTTCGAGCAACAAACACTTTTTGCTCGGAAGGATTGTAGAAATAGTAACCCTTTGTTTCTTTGGGATACCCAACAAAAAGGTATTTTTGAGATTTAGGCCCTAGTTTGTCAGAGGATTGACGTTTCACATAAGCGTCACAGCCCCAAATCTTCATAAAAGACAAATTGGGATGCCTCCCACTCCATATCTCATATGGTGTCTTTTGAACCGATTTAGATGGAACTCGGTTTAGTGTAAAAGCAGCTGTCTCTAGAGCATGTCCCCAAAAGGTGTTTGGAAGGTCAGCTTGACTCATCATAGAGTGAACCATGTCTAACAGAGTTCAATTTCTCCTTTCAGATACACCATTCCATTGAGGTGTACCTGGTGGAGTGAGTTGTGATACTATACCACACTCCTTCAGATAGTCAAGGAATTCTCGATCCAAGTACTCTCCACCTCGATC
Source organism: Aquilaria sinensis (assembly GCA_005392925.1). Lineage (NCBI taxonomy): Eukaryota > Viridiplantae > Streptophyta > Magnoliopsida > Malvales > Thymelaeaceae > Aquilaria > Aquilaria sinensis. The sequence goes on from SMDT01000541.1 coordinate 7,230, forward strand.
TAAATGAAGCACTTTGACACTTTTACCGAGTTGATTCTTTACTTCATTCTTGAATTCTTTGAACTTTTCAAAGGATTCTGACTTGTGTCTCATGAGATACACATAGCCATATCTACTGAAGTCATCAGTGAAAGTAATGAAGTATTGAAAACCTCCTCTAGCTTGTGTAGACATAGGGCCACATAGATCATTATGTATGAGTCCTAGTAAGTCATTAGCCCTTTCACTTTGCCCTGTGAATGGGGCTTTGGTCATCTTGCCCAACAAACATGACTCACATGTCTCATATGATTCAAAATCAAATGAGTCCAAGAGTCCATCCTTATGGACCTTGGATATGCGGGTCTCATTTATATGGCCCAAGGCAATTTAGTGCCAGAGATAGGTCGGGTTTGAATCATTTAATTTGACCTTCTTGGTATTCACATTATAGATTGGATCTTCGAGGTCTAGAACATACAACCCATTGCTAAGTTGAGCACTACCATAAAAGATTTCATTCAAATAAATAGAACAACATTTGTCCTTTATTATAAATGAAAAACCTTTCTTGTCCAAACAAGAAACATAAATCAAATTTCTACTAATAGTAGGCACAAAGTAGCAGTTGTCTAATTCTAAAACTAATCCACTAGGTAAAGTGAGAACATAAGTCCCTACGGCTAAGGCAGCAACCCTTGCTCCATTTCCAACACGTAGGTCCACTTCACCTCGGGCCAATCTTCTACTTCTACTTAGATCCTACACATTTGCACAAATGTGAGATCCACATCCAGTATCCAATACCCAAGATGAGGAAGTAGAAAAGTTAGCCTCTATAACAAAAATACCTAAAGTGGAAGTCTTACTTCCCTTTTCCTTAGCAAGTTCTTCAAGATAGAGCTTGCAGTTGCGCTTCCAGTGTCCAGGTTGCTTACAATGGAAGCACTCCCCTTCCTTTGCCACACCACCCTTTGGTTTCAGTGCAGCTGAAGAAGAATTAGCATTGGACTTTCCATTAGCTTTATCCTTCTTCTTGTTGGCTTTTCCCTTTCCCTTGCCCTTTTGAACCATCAAAATGGGCTTAGCCTTCTTAAGGTTTTGCTCAGCAGTTCTCAACATGTTGAGCAATTCAGGGAAGGGACTTGTCAAGGTCGTTCATGTTATAGTTCATGACGAACTGACTGTAGCTTTCAGGCAACGATTGCAAGACTACATCAATAGCCAACTCTTTCTGAAGAGCAAATCCCAAATTCTCAAGATTCTCAATGTACCCAATCATCTTGAGCACATGAGGACCCACGGGACTTCCCTCAGACATCTTGCACTGAAACAATGCCTTAGAGGTCTCAAACCTCTCATGCCTAGCTTGCTCTTGGAAAAGCATTTTGAGATGTTCGATCATATTGAACGCCCCCATGTTCTCATGTTGCTTCTGAAGCTCAGATTCCATGGTAATAAGCATGAGGCATGCAACATCCAAAGCATCATCAGAATGCCTCTTGTGAGCATCCCTTTCAGCTCTTGGAGCAGTGGCAGCAGGCTCATTCGGAATGGGCTGCTCTAGGACATAAGCCTTTCTCTCTTGCTTGAGGACTATCCTCAAGTTTCGGTACCATTTGAGAAAGTTGGTCCCATTCATTTTTTCCTTCTCAAGGATCGATCGCAACGAAAGTGTCGATGTGTTTTGTGCCATGGTTATCTACAATAGTAAATATGCAGTGTAAGAGTCATGTATTTTAATTCATTTAGTAAGGACTTTTATTAAACGATACTCCCACTATTTTCCTCAAAATAATAACCCTCGATATTATTTCGGAACACCTCGGCGCTAAGGTATTCTAGTGGGCCAAGATCCATATTTGACCACAACCTGAGTCAGCTTTGGCTTTTCTCTCAAGTTACAGCTATTTAGGTAGGCAACTCCTTGCCAATTGCATCTTATGCAACTCTTGGATAGTTGGGTGAACAACACTTGTCCAAGCTCATCTCATGAGCTTAAGCCCAACTCTATGCCTCTAAGTCCCTAATCCTATTAGGATGACTTAGTTAAGTCAGACCCAAAGTTAGCAATTTGGATATCACTATTATCCCATCGCGCCTTACCAAGATGAACATAGGTGCTTTGCTTTGGCAAACCCACCTAATGTTGATCAAAGTCTTGACGAGTGCCAACATTTGGAAGGCATCACATTTAATGACTTAATATTTGTTTGAGGGATTTTTTCTTTTGATCTCACCAATTTGTTATCTCCGGTTGTTTTATACATGCATCACATACAAATATAAAACATGCATCTCATGCTTATAAGAAAGTAAACGTGACATGGTTATAGCCCAAACTATGCGATATTCTCAAGCCAATGAGAATATCATAAAAGCCTAAGAAAAGAAAAGGGTCTTCACAAGCTCCTTCTCTTCCTTTCTTGGTTGCCCTTTTGTTGTCACCTCCTTGGACATACCACCTTGGATGATCCTTGGACATACCAACTTGGATGATCCCATAATGCACCATTACATCAATAATAGAAACCTCGAGTTACATTCGAGGGGAGTAAGGTGAGAAGAGAATGTACAATGAGAGTGATAAGAAAAGGCACGACTCGCAGGCCGTATTTACAAGTACAACCAATCAAGGGCTATAACCATGCACCATGCTTCAAACACCAATCAGCATATCATGTCAAATCTCATTCAACAAAGATGCATGCCAATTTTCACGCGTTGATTAACCAGTTTTTATTTATGTGGCGCTAACCATACAGCATTTATGCTGGCCGGTTCGCGGGCGGTGGTTCTGACCGGTCACTGGCCGGTCAGCGGGCGGTGGTTCCGCTGCAAAAAACCGGTCAGCGGACGAGGTCAAAGGGAGCCGCCCTTTGGGGGTTACGTGGGGGGCAGCGCCCCCCGGCGCAAGCCACGGACTCTTGCAATTGCTTAGCCCAAAATCTTCTATTTCGAGCAAGTAGGCACCCGAGACTCCTCCATTCGAGCCACCAAAAATACCTTACTTTCGGTGCCCGAATAGGCCGAATCCGAACAAAGCTAGGGTTTTTGCAACTATTGCAAGAATCCTAATCCATATAGGTATCTCATACCATTCAATTTCGGGTTAATCTCATTAACCAATTTGTGTCGTTTCTTCATATATCTCATATGTTCATTACGAGTTCCGGTTTCATGCATCATGAATCAATCTAATTAATCATGGCCGAAAAGCAACCGAACACATAACATCATGCGATTCAACACTCAATCCCGATTTAGGGTTTCACCAGTAGCTCTGATACCACTGTTGGGTTTCGGGAGCCAAACAGCGCAGCGGAATTTAACCGAAACCCTCTAGGATCCAAGTGAAACGGGGTAAACCGGGTGTTCAAAAATTTTCATACCTAATTTTCGGTTGAGATCTCTCACTCAACTGTAGAGTCGAATCACAAAACTTGAACAGTTGACGTGTTCAAGCTCTCTATGGTATCCACACGAGCCTCTCGGGATCACCACGCTTCCACCACGTCCCGGCAGATGCGTTTCTCTTGCGCTCGCAGTGCTAGCTTGCGTCCTCCAAGGAATTGCAAGAGAAGAGTGCGGCTGTCCTTTTGGGAGGCTAGGGCAAGGAGACCTGCAAATTTCTCACTAGAAGTTGTATTTATAGTGAGACTCAACTTCCAGGCCTAATGGGTTTCAAAGCCCTAATCCAATTAGGCTTTAATTTCGGGCTTAATAATGGCTCAACTATTGGGCCCATTATTAATACGAAATTGTTGTGAACCCAAAACCCAAATTATTAGCCCATGCACTCTAATGATCCAAATAGCTCTATGTGTGCGACCCAATAGGCTCTTACCACGTTGGCAATGATCATAAATCACATTTATGATCATAAGCAATGAGCGGTGTCTAGCAACACATCATTGCTACCCAAGTGACAAGATTGTCAATGATTCGACTAAACCTTTATGATCATCCCCGATATATGCCATTGTCCCATTGTCCAAGATATCAAGACTAAGCACTAGACATGGAATGTGTCACTCTCATATAGCCCAATCTTTGGTTTCTTGATTACCGAGTAGACCAACTTAAACTGATGACATTGATATCGTATATCAACTCATCCGAGCATGGCCATGCATTTTTCTAAGTCTTACTCTATCAAGGGGCCCGAAGATATCACTCCCGTTACATAGGAGGGACAAATCCCATCTTGATCATACAAATCCCTCCGCATGATATGTGACATACCCAATGACCTCCTTCAAGTTCACTCAGTTACGAGCAACAAAGGAAAGTATCAAAGTATGTGACTCACATGTAGGGAACCTTGATGATCTTAGGTCGAAGGACTACATATACCATGATCACTATGAGAATCACTTATGATACTCATATAATGATCCATGAAGTGTTCTCATGGTGGGTCAATCCAGTACATAAGTTCTCCAACTTGTACCCATATGTAGACTACATATCTCATATTAGTCTCCACATATGCTAGTCGTTATGTATTATTGCAACCTACTCCACAATAATACTAGACTAGGGATGTTTAAGAATATCATTATTCTAGGGTTACAATTATGTTTATTATGTTACGCAGAAACAAAACAATGAACATAATTGCTGGATTAATGCCTTAATAAAATATCATGACTCAATGTGCAAAAAATACAATCATCTCATGATTGGCCTTTTGGGCACAACACTAACAGGATGCCCTAGGCTTTCACTTATACCTCAAGGCACAGCTTGGCTAGGCAACAAGTGCATTAAGCCTTCATCCATGGTGCTCTCTTACCCACCATTACTTGGTTCACACTAGTGGGGTGGCAATGATCATGGTTAGACTCATTTACTAGGTTCTTTGGAACCCAGCTAGGTGCACTAAGCTTCCTACAACCAAACCTTAAATACAAAGGCCCAACTAGGCTTTCAATGGCACTAAACCTTGCACCCAACTAATGGTGCTCTATTATGGCCAAACATGCCTTCACTTTGAACTAAAATACCTTCAAACCTAGGCTATTCTAGGTGTGATGAAGGCATGGAGGTGATAGCACTCCTCATTAGCTTCACGTGGAATCTAGAATTGCCTCAATCGGACACTTAAGCGAAAAGTTATGAAAAAAATAATACCAAATGTCAAAGCTGTCATGCAATTGTCGACGTGCTGCCTGTTGATGAGGTATTGGTGACGCATCATGGGAACCAGTATTGATTGGCGATGCATCACCAATCCCACGAAATGCTTAGAAAATTTCCAGTTTTGCTACTACGAACTTTGGACACTTTCCAAACATATCAAACATGCATGGATAGCCTTCAAACTTCACATACATGTAGTACAAGTTGCAGAGACCACAACTAACCATCAAAAGCCTTTCTATGATGCATTATAACATCATTCCAATCAAGCCAAACACACTAGTCCACCATGATCAAACCAAACCACTAACTAATGCTATTGCCAAAATTACTTGATTTCATCAAGAAAACTCTATCCAATAGCATTAATCAAGCTTGAAAACATAATTCCCTTACCTTAGTTTCAATTCACAAACAAGAATCAATCAACCTTTCCATCAAAACCAAGTTCTTCAAAGTCTACCTATGTTCCAAGCAAACAAAGGCATAAAGCACCAAATTACTAACTTCTAACCAAAACCCAAGCATCTAATCACTTCCCAAACAAGAAATAACCAAGAAATCACAAGTTACCTCGCATCAAAAATAGGGGATGTGGAAAACACGGTTCCAAGCTCCAAAACTTGACTTGGAACAAGCTCCCTTTGGCATAATCACCCTTGGTGGCTTTCATTTTCACGAAAATCTCTTGGTTTTGACCTTGAATTGATGAAGAATTGGTAAAGAGAAGGAAGAGCTCAGGTTTAGGAAGCAAATGGCAGCCATCCTTCACCTTTACCAACCTATAAACTCTTTTAAAAGCCAAGCCACCAAACTATTTAAAGAGTTACAAGTAAGTCCCCTCTTTTAGGCAACTTTAATCAAACTTGGTCAAATCTTGTTTATTTGAATTGAACTTGAGTTAAAAGTAGAAGTTAGAATTTAAAAACTCATTTTTAACTCTCGGGACTCAGCCCGACTCTTTGAGATGCAGAATTACCATTTTGCCCTCGAACCTCATCTGGTGCATTAAATTTCTCAGAACTTAGTAAACTTTGGCCAACGTAACTATTCTTGCTATGTGAACTTGCAATAAGGATCCAAATTAGCTTTCCACTAGGAGAGCCATAACACCTTATATACTAGCTCCCTAGGGTAGAACACCCCAGATCTCCCTTACACATGTTCGGCTGGATCGAGAACAGTGGTCTACATCATCTAAACTGCCTCTACCACTAGCAGCTCTGATGCAGGCCTTGGTGGGCACCTTGGACACACCTAGGAGTAGTCCTATAATGGTAATCATCTGTTTTGTGGTCACGTCAATGTCGAGGCATGTCAAGTGTACTTCGGTCAAGCCGATCTCTAAACTGTCATATGCCGAACTCTTTTGGCTCTAAGGTTGCAGCGTTAGTTCAAACTCTTCAGTCCGTACACAGAACACGGGCAATCCTCAAGGCCTAAGGCCTTTGGCTATCAATTAACCATTTCATTCCTAGTGTAAGATCATACTTTCTAACACAATCAAATTGAATTTGAACTCCAAACCACCAACTCTCAGGGCCCAATTCACCCTTACCTTAAAACCTTCTTAAGAAGTTTAACACCAACTAGTTGGTTTTGGTCACTTAGTTGATTTTAAGCAATGAGTTGATTTTCTTAGGGTGAATTAGACTCTGACTCCCAGGATTCTTAACCCCAACTTAGCACTTTAAATTACTAGCTTAATAGGTTAAATTACTACTTTAACACATTAGGTTATTAGTTTAATGCATTATTCTAATGAATGCATTTATTTAACCACTTCCTTTTATTGCATATGGGGTGCATAAGCATGAGAGTGTGTTTTAGTGTCTTTATGGATTTACTAGGGCTTAACTAGTACAAAATATACATACACCCAAGCATACATACATGCATACACATTAATTCAATAGGTTACCAACCATGCATGCATTTTTACTAACATACCATGCTTAGTGCCTTATGGCCTACTTGAGCCCAAAAATACATACAAGGCATAGTTCATGTTTTATTATAAGCCCAATCCCCTTGCCCTTAGTATATACAAATATGTATAGGCCAGAGTTTGCAAATAGGGACTACATGGCCCAAAACCATGTACACCAAAAGTTTGATGTACTAAGTGTCATGCATGGTGCACCACTTGGCTCAAACTGTCTCTAGGACCACTATGGCCTTGACTTCTACTTTGACCTAACACTTGGACCATAAGTCTCTTATTACCCTCCTAGTCCTAGCCTATACCAGGATAGAGCCAAATACAGCAACTCCCGTAGTAGCCATTTGGGCCTACAAACACAACAACAGAACACAATAATTAGTTCAATTTGATGAACTTTTCATGCTTCCTTTTCATAAGCCATAATTTTAGAGTATACCTCTCTACATATAGACCTTATTCCAAGGTTCCCTAGCCCTTCAATCTTCCACTTCCTTACCTAAAATGGCCAAAAGAAGGTGTGAGTACATAGATACTCAGTGAAGAACCCAAATACAGCACCTAATGCCTTCACAATGTTTAAAACATTGTTATACATATAAACCTCCAAGTTTGCTTAATAACCTACATCCAAAGACAAATAAAACACCAAAACTAAAATATATACAAGCTATATATAAAATAGGGGTTAGTATGCACATCCAAATAAAGAAGCACACAAACACACACATACCACATACACATGGTTTTTTTTAACATAGCAAGCATGATTTTTTGTCAATTTCTTCATGTGATCACTTTGATTAGGTTTAATTAATATAGAGCTCCAAGTGATTGATCAAGCTTGGCCCAACTTGAACAAAAACCTTATGGTTACCGAAAGCAAACTAGCTAGCTTACCATAGTGCTTTATGCACGCATAGCCCATTACATAACCTCTAGGTTCCACTGGCTTTAGCCATCACCTAGGACATCTTTTCCCTTTAAAAATATAGGATAAGAAGCCTAATATAGGTCCTCACCTATGGTCAAAATTGCAGCAGGGAAGCTTGATCACACATCCTTGAACATGAGCACTAAATATAGACACCACCATGTGCTAGTCTTACACCATATTATCTCAAATCTTGCTTGTTCTTCTTCTTCCTTGATTCCTTTCTTTTTGGTAGTTTTAGGGTGTAATGTTATGAGTTTGGCGAGGTAGTAAAGGGTGAGAAGATGGTAGGAAAGCAAGAAAGTACTAGCTTAAAGAGAACATCATCATAGGTATGCAATACTTGGTCTCAGTTTTGGCTACTTTGCTTTGTCTTTGGTTTTGCTTGTATTTTGGTGTCTAAAAAGTCTTTGATTTATGTTTGGTATATTTTGAGACCATAAATGAGTTTGGAAATATCTATGAAATAGATAAGTAGCTAAAAAGATGCTGCCTTTGAAGACTTTAAAGCAAGCAGCGGCCGAATGTCCAAAACAAAGTCCCCCATATTTTTTGACTAGCTTAGTCTTTTCTTTTGTTTTCATTTTTGTTTTGGTGCATTACAAGTATCTAGATAGATTTATTAATGTTATAAATCTACCAAGAAATAGCTAGGAAGCTGCAATAAATTAGGCTTGAAGACTATAAGTCCAAAGGTGGCCAAAATGAATCAAGCCGCCATGACTTTTGACAAAGTTTTGGTCAAATCTTCCTCCAAGTACCTCAACTCCTTCAAGACATTGTTTTTTCATGATTTACTCTTCAAGTGGCATATATTGAGCACCCATTTTACTAATTTATTCATCCAATTAAGCCCTCAAACTTTGCATTGAACATAAGTGCACTTTGGAGTGCATTCAAGAGCACTTTAGTGTTCTTTGAGGTGTTTCCATGGTTTCTTTGTGTTTTCCACCTTCTATTGGCCCACATTATAGTCCTCATTCTCATTTAAATGATGAGTATCAATCTTATATAGTGCCTTTTAATAAAATAGGCTTTAGAGCCTTCAAAAGCACATGGTTGCACATAAAGGTGCACTTAAGAGTTCTGTAGTGCACTATAATGTGTCCTTGTCATTTTTCATGAGTCCATCACATCTCTTGGGCTTATGCGGCTGCCCTCATTCATAATTCCTATTTTTTTCCTGGTTTTTCAAGCCCTCAAGTCCACAAGAATGCACACTAAGGTGTGCTCAAGGGTTTCTTTTAGTGTCTTATCTTAAAGCACCTTGTTTGCTTGGTTTCTTGGCCAAGTTTATTCTTAATTTTGAGTCCCCTTCTCACAATGTACTTAATATTTTAGGCCTAGCCATGCTTAGTTCATAACCAGACCACTCCCGTATGGTCTCTACCTTAAGTGCCTCTGAGATACACTTAGAGCACTTTTCATAAGATATTTGTCCTATTTAGCTCTTATCTTCACACTTGTGACTTGTATTGTTCATATACCTACACAATGTACCTTATGTGTATATTTCATCATAGCCCATGGCCTATCCAAATAACAAGCATGACACCAAGTCTAATGTTACAGCTCCTAAACATTTCATGTGTTACCAAAATTTGTGTATTAGCAGTTCTAATCATAAAAACTTCATGGAATAAACTAGTTACCAAATTCATTTCTATCACTATTTTCCTAGATATGATCGAACAAATTCCGTAGTGTCAAATAACAGAGTCACTAGTTTATTATAAGTTAAACCTTACCTTTTAAAGCTTATTGATACAACCTGCCTTGGTCCTTGACATTCTCCTAGCACTTGCCTGTGCTTGCCCTTGCCCTTACTGCTGAGGTCTTGTGTTGCATTAACAACTTTAGGAATTTCCAGTGGCACACCTACTCAATCCATCCCTGCCTTAGTTGTTTCGTCATTCTCCTCATCTTTTTTTTTCCTTCTCTTAATAGGGTAGTCCCCAGCCTACCCAATTAAATCTCCACATCTTAAGCATCCAACTACATCTCTATGACATGGACTTAATCCATGAAAGTTCCCACACTTCTCACACTATAGTCTAGGATCCTGATTAAGTCCATGGACACTTTTCTTTCCATCTTTTCTTGACAAATTTTATGATTCTTCATTTCGTTGTCTCTTCTTATTCTTCAATCCCCACAAGACTCACCTAGTCTAGATTTTGGCATGTCTTATTTCCTAAACTCCTGCTCTCGAGTCAATGCTTTCTAACCAACTATATAATAGTCATTGATTCATATAGCCCTTAAGATTTGCCTTAGTTTATGTCTTAATCCTCTCATAAAACTATTTACCTTTAAAACCTCCTACCATTCATATTGTGGGGCATATCTAATTAATGAGTTGCACATATGTTCGTACTCCATAACTAACATTCTTCCTTGCCCCAAATTGTCAAACTCAACTTGCTCCTAATCGCTGAGTGTTTCACTTACATATTGCGGTTAAAAGACATAAGAATTATGACCATCTCATGGCCCTTTTCTTGCCTTCTAGCCTCTTTTCAATCTTAGTTTGATAAGCTCTATAAATAGTTCTCCACCAAATCTCTACACTTCCCTCCAGTTTAAATGTTGCCAACAGGTTAGCTCTACTGCCAAGCATGTCAACTGTTCATAATGTTTTTCACATCAGTATGTTTAAGAAGTGTCTGTTGGACATAAAGCATGCTATTGTAGTGGAAGACATACAGTTGGAATCTAACTTGACATATGAAGAGAAACCTATAGCTATCTTATCCAAGGATACCAGAAGGTTAGGAAACAAACTCATTCCCATGGTTAAAGTTCAGTGTTCACACCACTCTAAAAGAGAAGTAACCTAGGAACCTAAAAAATAACTTATGGAAAGGTATCCTGAAGAATATCCAAAGCTAAAGGCTATTTTGGAGGACCAAAATTTTTAAAGGGGGGAGGCTTGTTACCACCTCACAAAAATGGGAGAATTATAAGTGAGTCATAATGGCTAAAAACCATTATATTATGTAATTCTCATCATAGTGATTGAAGTGTGGGGGGAAAAAGGCATGATCAAAACCTCCTTAAAAGTGTTCCAAGTTGGTAACTTGGCCCCCAAGAAAAGTCTTAAGGATTGCTTGTTTGTCGAGCAACCTTTGGACTTTTTTGTAAGATTTTGGAAATTCAGGTACTCAATTGTAAAACCTTCTTAAAAGAGATTTGGAGAATTATGGGAAGGATATGAATGGTATGAAAGTGCTATTGGAGGACCAAATTGCTTATGGAAGACAACTAAGGACAAAGAAAACACAAAAAGGCATAAAGGACCTAAGTGTTCTAACATAGGCCTTAAGATGTGTATCTTTTTTACTTAAGCCAAATGGAGCAATTTAAAGTTTTCCCACCTAGAAGAGGTGGCTATGGCTTGTAAATGGGCCAAAAATGTTGGGCACATGTGGACCAATGAGCTTGAGACAAAGAGACCATAATTAGTGAGAAGGAAAATGACATAAAGCAAGGTTAAGCTTGTTAAGTGTGTTTTGCACCCTTTAAGCTCATTTAAGCCCATTTAAGTGGCCAATTCACTTATCTCTCTCCCATTTTTGGCCTCCTCAAGCCCAAGAACATAGCCACACTTCCTCCATATGCACCACACCTTCAAACTTGCAATTGATTGAAATTTAAGGCAAAAGGAAGCAATTGGAAGCAAACTAGACCTATTACTTGGATACTTCAAGGATCAAGCTTGATTTTCGGCCTACCTACTTTGGTAAGGGTTCCCTTTCTCTCATGGGTTGTTTTATGTATTTTCAATCAACCATGGAGCTAGGGCTAAGCTTGGAAGAGTGCCATGACCTTGATGAACCAAGCTTAGTGAGGGGAGTACACTTATTGAAGGTTTTGTGACCTAGTGTGAAGTCCACAAATATGGCAGTGAAATGAGGGTTTCTAGAGGCCAAATTTAGTACTAACTAGTGTTAAAATCCTCCTAATACCAAGAATTAGCTTGAGGATTATGTGTTTATTTTTATTACATGTTTTATGGACTAACCTATGGTTTGTGTTGCTGCCGCATTTCATGTGTTTGTTGGTTGTGAATGGCTGCTGCATTCGGTTCCTATATCTTGTATATATGCATTGTGGTTTTATTTTTTAGTCTCTTTGGATGCAGGTTTTAATGATGGTTACATTGCCTATTGAATCCAAGTGCTACCCTTACTAAGTTTCTCAATGAAACTTACTCCCCACAATTCTGCCATTTCAGTTCCAGCTGAAAGGTCACATTCAAAATAACCTTTGTGGTTTGATTTTTTCCCAGAAATTTCCGTTACATGAACTTCCATATGTCTAGTTATGATCTGTAAAGTTTGGTGATTTTACGAGCACATTTGGTTTTTTTAGTGATTGTGCTTATTGTGGTATGCAGCAGCTGTCCAACATCCTGTTTCTGGAGTCCATTGTATCTTAGGGGGTGTGTTTAGCTGAGTTAAGACCATATTGTAGTGCATGTATGCATTTACATGTAGTGTATGTAAAATGAGACAAGTATGTGAACATTTGAGTAATATTTTGGCTATGTAAGTGACGTTGTGCAAAGCTGACTAAGTGTGAATGATGGGCTGCTTACTTGTAAATTCTGTTTTCGCCACATATGGTTGATAGATTCAAGGGAATGAATTTCCTATGTGTATTGGACATGTATGGGATATCCTTGGAGGGCTTACCCTTTGTGAATAAAGTGTTTGCACACTTACGAAATTTTGTTTGGAGAAAACAGTCCTAAAGTGACCAGAATTTTGACTCTACACTCAAAATGTTGTATCTCCCTGTATAAAAGGAATCTTGGAATGAAATTTTGGCCACACTTAGAGAACATCCAGAGGTTGAACTAGGATTTATAATTTTTGAATTTGGAGCCCTATAACCAAAGATATGACATTGTAAAATTGGCTAAGTTACTGTTTATTTGGTTAGAATTTTGTAACAAACTTCAAAAATCCATAACTTGGTCCATAGGTGGGCTATTGGTGTAAAAAAAATTCCTTGGTTTTCTATAAGTCTCTACTTGGTAATGGAGAAAAAAAATAGGGGGTACATGGCTAGAATGATACATTTTATTAGTGGAAGTTACAAGTGCAGTGGCTGGTCACTAGAACTTAACAGGATTACTTAATGTGTGGTAGCCAATATTAAGACTTGTGCTAGTGTTTTCCTTTTTTGCTGCCATGGTTTGCATGAAATGTGAATATCTGTGTGATGGTTGGACCAATATGCATGTGTTTACATAGTGCCAAAGAGGGCCGCTTTGGTATGCACACTAAGGGTAGTGTTCTGATGGCCTACAGAACATTACCAATCCTAGGAGTCTAAATGCACAATTTTGGACCATAATTGAACTAGCCCGGAGTGGGTAACAACTAAGAACTAAAATAATGTAGGAAATTAAATTAAAAAAAACCAAAAAAAAAAAGCAAAGCAACATGAAACAAATCAGATAAATCAATCATAAAAAATGTCACATTTAGATTCGAATCCCCCTTAGAAATCAATCGCACTACTCTTACTTTGGTGTAATAGGCATATAGTTATCTTGGACCATGGAGAAGGTACATGATCTCTGACAAGCGTGTTCAGAAAATGTTGTTGTGATTTTTCAAAAACTCCTCAAAATCCTTCCTTTTTTATAAAAGAGATGAAATTTGGCCTAGAAATAAAATTTGAAGCATTGAAGCACCAAATTTCGTAAAAACTACTAAAAAAACAAGCAAATATCAAGGAAAATCATCATAAAAATATTTATAATTTCACACATATCAACTATCCTGCTCTTAGGTCAGCTTCCATTCTTTCTTCTCTTTCTCGCACGTCCCATCTACCTTCACTCCTATGTCTTTCTCTTCTAAATGCAAGCTTCTCAACATCCTTATTTGTATCATTCCTTGATTTCCTTATTGTGAGCTCTTGACTTACCTCTAGTTGCATTCTTTCTTCTTTTCTCACTTTTGACATCACGCTTCTTGCGCTAGGGTGCCTTCAACCTTCATGTTGTTCATCTTCCATCTCTACCCAAATTTCGCTAGCCTGGCTTTCTTGGCCTTCACCACCTAGTTCTATTATATTCTATTGTTCATTCTTTTCTGTGGTAACCTCTACAACATTTCTAGAAACTTGTGTTTGTCCCTAGAATAATGTATTCATGCCTACTGCCAGTCAAGCAATAGCAGCTTCCAAAGTCCCCATCATGTGTTCCATCCTCTACTAGGTGTTCCTTCTTGGTCCCGGCATATCTGCCCATTCCTCATCACCTTAGTCATTTTTGTCCTAGGATCATTTTGGTCCCCAATTTTTTTACTTCTTCTCCTTGCCATCCTCTCATGCACAAGCAAAGAAGTATAATTTGTAACTGTTCAAAATAAGTCCCTCCAAGGAAATTTGCCTACTGACTATAAAATTTTAAACCATGCTCTGATACCATTTTGTTTCCACCCAGAGTGCCTATAGCCTAAATGTGCATCCTTGGAAACCCTGCTCATAAAAAGTTGCTCATATAGGTAGTGCATCTTGGACATGTGGAGCACAATGCAACTAATTTGAACAGGAAACATCATAAAAAGGGATACTTTTTTTTCATACTGCATAATTTCATAATTGAACATTTAATAGCTAGAATTTAATTAAACTTCACAAATAAGCTAGTTTAAGCTAGGAAAGTTAAGGAAAAATAGCAACATAGCCAAAGATGGCCTAACTAAGAAAGTCAAACCCCTGATCAACTATCACAATTTTGCTAATCTTTTTGCAACAAATGCAACACAGATCTATAATGCTAACCTTGTAGTGACAACCCCTAACAAAGCATAATACTTCAGCACTTAAGCAACTAAGAAAAAATATCCAAAAGAGTTTTATTAGCTTTTTACAGCCTCAATTAGATTAACTAACCACCACAAGACAAGTGCCATGAATCCATAAATATAATTCATATATGTCTCACACAATTCAGCAAGCTTCTACTTTTACACATGTATAAACCAGGCTCTATATACCATGTACATGCGTAGAATATAGCTAGCTAATCCAACTGCCAATAATCTTTCCACATAAGCAGCCTTAGGCCAACATGCATAAAGACTAACAAGTTACAACTCTTGAGCAAGTTACAAACCAAATCAAAATATCATATTAGCTACACAAAACCATAATCAATTCCCTAACCAACTTAAGATCACTTGGCTAAACCTTTCCCTACAATGGAAACAATAAAAGCATGAGTATTTCTACTCAATAGATGAAAGACTATAATTTTATAAGCCAGCCTAGAGCAACATACATATATATAATATAATCTTCACAATAAGTAACCAATCCTATGCTAAGGGTTATCATGTGCAAAAAAGGCATAGAATCACACAAATGAGCACACACAACCACTTTTTTCAACTCCAAGCCTTCACAAGCATTCACACACACATGGACACACTCTATTCCTTTAAAGGGACATAGAGAGCTCCAAAACTCTTTTGGGCTGACCAAAATTACAAAACCAATCCTAATTCTTTCCATGAACATTTTAGAAAGCTAGCTTACTAAAATTTGTGGTGCTCATACTCTATGAAGCACACTTGTAATACCAACTTATGATATCACTTAGCATGCAAGCTATCCCTCATGGTTATCTATCCTTTACCTTTACAAACATGCAAACCACCCTACGGAGAAATTGAGCCTTTACTAACAATTTTCCTTTGTAGAAACCACCTTGAAGGCAAGTGCACGTATCATAGTAACATAGTGTATGGCAAGCATCAAGGTCATATTCCACAAGAATGGCATTGTCTACCCTACTCCACCCTTTTTGTTGTCTAGCAAATTAATTAAGGAGATTGTTTAAACTAACTACCAAGAACAAAAATATTTCAATCAATAAAATTAATCGAGAGCAATAATAAACAAATTGAATGAATTAACAATCAAGAAAAATCATGCTTAGATACAAATTCCATTGAAAATTCATTACAATAATATTGTTTTGGTTTAACAGACATACAATTATCTTGGAATATTGGGAAATCCTAAATTAGATTAACACCTCTCTTAATGTAGCTAATCATCGATTTGAAACTCTTCTCCACTGAAACCCACCAAAAATGCATTACTTGCTCTTTGTGTCACTACTAAGTTTGACCATTTTATTTAGGTCTTATGTTGGTCTATCTTTAGGATTGCATGGAAACCTTTATACCTATACGGTGATCAAATCAAACATACAGGTAGTTAGCTTAACATACTCAAAATAAAAAATTGAATCAACAGGCTAGGTTCTACCTATTCAACAACAATGAAGCACACGTGGATAGATCACAAAAAACTATATTTAATTAAATCAAGGCAATCATAGAAAATATATCACTGTAAGGTTCATCTACTCTAATCATGAATACAAATTTAGCTCATCATCCTAAGAAAAAACAAAACAAGAATGAAAGAAAACTAGAAATCAAAGACTACAGCTTTGAATGTCTTCTCATCCAAGTAATCCTTACCTTATTGTGAATCAATCTATGTTGATTATCAGAACTGTCATCTGAAGCCTTTTACAAGAAACCCTAAACTATGTAATCTTTATACATTTGCTTTTTTTTTTCACCTCTCACTTGAAACTACAAAAAAATCACAATAAAACCCAAAGCACAGCTAAACACGATCATAAACACGGCCAAGTTCCAAGCTGTGTTTCACCTCTATGTTAAGGTATTCCAAGTATAACCTATCTCAGATGGTCCAAGTAACTACAAATCCCAATTAGTTACCTCATTTTATGTTTTATTATGAAATTCAAGGTTGTTAGCTAAGTTGTAGAAGATTTTGAAGTCATTAAAGGCACCCAAGGCTCACACGGGGCATTTTGGTAATTTTGGCTTAGTCTAGTGGCAAGTTTGTAAATTTATTAAAAATGTGTCATAAGTCTAAATCATGACCTAAATAAGCAAGGCCATAAGTTTTATAGCTCATAGGAATAAAGGAAATTAGTGGAAGGACTTAAGTGTATGAAGTTGAGATTTTGAGCTAAGTATTGTAAAATGGACATCCTTAGGAATTATTTGAGAGTCCATGGAAAGTCCAAGAAAAGGCCAATAATGTGTCCAAGTAGAGATTGGGAGGTTAAGTGATAAAATGAACAAAGTTGGTGGAGTGGATGAGAGAAAGTAAGGTTACAAAGGAATTGGTTCTGGGATATGACCACTATTCATCATCCCTAACCCCAAAAACATATTCTATATTCCATTCCCCATGGATAAACCTCTCAAGCTCAAGAAAAGAACAATCTTGGTGAATTTGAAGGCCCCTAAGTGCAAACAACCATGCTTAAGCTAGGAGGATGATGATTGTGGCATTTTGGTGGTGTTCATGAAGGTAATTGCTCCTCCACTAGCTTTATTTTGGTTTTTAATTGATTGGGGGAGTATATATTGGTCTTGCCAAGCTTAATCATGTGTCCATTGTGAAGGATTTGCCTTAGGAGTTCAAAAAAGATCATTGAAGCTGTATGGTGAATTGTCAGCCAAAACTTGCTTGGATCTTGCTATTCAAGATTTAAGGTAAGGAATTTAATATTTGCCTAAGTTATATTAATGCATTTGAATTGTTTAATACCTTGGGAGTAAGATTTGGCTGAGCAAAGAGCTAGATAACCAAGCTGAAATTCAAAGGTCGCTTGTTGGAGTTCAACAAGCATGAAGAGGTTATCCAACAGGTGATGTGAACACATCCTACCCTACCCTCCCTAAACCTGGTTACCCAAACCCAAACCTAACCCTACCTGTAAAACCATGGAGAGAGTATGGGTTTAACTTATCCTACCTGACCCACCCCGTACCCCCATTAAATTAGTGTATTTATATTCAAAAAGTGATTTTATTTCAAAATAAAATTATAATTTAACATAAATTATCTTATATTACTTTCATTTATAACTTTTTAACTATTAATTAAGTATATTTGACCCAAACCTAGCCCGTTGACATCTCTATGCACCACTGCCTCAGTGCATTTGCATCATCTTGTTCTAGGGTTGGGTACCTATGATGCAAATGCATAGGACCCATGGTGCATTCACACCAATTCAAAAAGCTCTAGAAAAGGGGTAGTGTGAATGTACCAAGCCTCTAGTGCATTCACATCATGCCCAAGTGGCCCTAACTTGTTCCCTAAATGTCCTTTGGTTTTTCTAAGGCCTTAGAAAGGCTAAGTAAAGGCTCAAACCCACTCCTAAGTTAGTCTAATGTGTTAAAAATTTTGGGAAACAAAGGTAGTGGCTAAGAGACCCAATAGCTTTAGAGCTAAGAAAGCTTAAGTACATAAGGGAGATAAGTGCCTTGGTAACCCAAGTGTTGGGTATTGACACCGGTTACAAAATGGCAACTTGAAGAATGACTATTTGGCTCTCAATGAAGCTACATAAAGGTTGAGAAGGCTAAGTAAAAGGGTAGGAACCTAGTGACCCAAGGATGAGGGCTTATGGCCTTAGGCGCTAAAAGAACCTTAAAAAGCCCCAAGGGTGAGCATGGGTTGGGTAAACCCAAAACCTAACCTAAACCACCCCTACTGGATTAGGTTGAGTTGGATAAAATTGATTATCCTTTATAGGTTGGTTTCATATCACTAAGAACCATCAAAAAAATTTTGAGTTGGTTTGGGTTCCATATGGAACCAACTCTAGGTGGAACTGAACGCAAAATATATGTATAAATGTATGATTCTGTAAATTAATGTGTTGCTTTGTACATTCCTTAACTTTAAAATAAGTTAAAACTTTCTATTGGATATCAATCGTCCCCTCTGATGTCATGACTGATACATGTTTCACTACTCAGCTAGGCTAGAGGAGCTAGCAATAGTTGGCACATTGATGATAACATGTCCTACCTTAAGCCACATAATAAATCTCTTTTTAAATTGGTTGTATGTCATGCCCTACACCACCCCCACCTTACACATTTGTATCCCATTTAGGATTTTTATTCACTTAATTTCCCATTTAGAACCCTAGGGTGTCTTAGGACACAACATCCAAGACACTTAGCCAATTTTCTTAACTTCGTTTCTCAGTTTTAGACAAGACACAGGAAAAATTATTTGGCCAATGAAGTGATGGCTGTTTTGTGCCAAAAGTTTAGGATAAGCTAGTTTAAGATGGATCTTGAAGGAAAAAATAAGGGAGGTCCAAGTTGTATAGCCAAAACATGTCAAATAAATAAGTTCTGCCTTGGTGGGTTTAGTGTGTGCACTAATGTCTTGGTAAGCCTACTTTTAGGCCTACCAAGTGCATTTCAAAACCACATGCCCAACAACCATACAGCCATTATATTAAATGCCAAAGGGGAGTAATACAGAGATTTACATGGCCAAACATATAATGTACAAGGCTAATTTTAGCTAGGAAAACATATATTACATAAGTGTTTTGGGAGGCATACCCAAGGGCCTCATATCCACTTTCTAGACCCATGCACACATGCACTGGAACTTTTACATGCCAACTTCATAACTAGTAGTTCACATATTTTCTAGCCTTTGCAAACACCAAAAAAAACTTAAATGCAACTATCTGCATGATAGCCATGAGAGCCTACAACCATAAACACTCAGGCTACACGTAGAGCATTGGTAGGTTACCATTAGTCTTAGGCTTTTGAACCATACCAAATTATTCATATACTTTCACAAGCCATTAGATACACACTGATCCTAAACTTTCTTCTCTAAAATATGAAAAAATAGGGCATGAGTACATTGTACTCAATAAGAGTCCAAACTAGCACTAAGTGCCTATAATGTCTTAGACATTGTTACATAACAAAAACCTAACTCCTTCTCCATACAAAACCTGCAAGGTTAAGACAATGAAAACACAAAGAAGATAGGCAATATGATAAAATATAGCATAAGAACAACACATTTATCCAAACACCAAAGCACACAAAACATACATACCACAACACACAGCCATATAGCCTAGGGCATAGCAAGCATTTCTTAGCATTTTATGCATTTCATTAGTTTAATTTAGTCAATTTAATTAATAATCAGAGAGCTCCAGACCTTGATCAAGCTGAGCCAAACTTGAAACAAGAACCTAATGCTTGCCTTAGTCTAGCTAGAAACCATAGTGCTCGTGGCACACATGGCCCCTACATAGCACCTAAGCTCCTTTGGCTCTAAGCCATCACTTAGGGCATCTTCCTTACTCAAGAACCCATAGAATCAAAATTGGAATTAAAGAGAGAAAACAAATTTGAACCCTTTCCAGGCCTATGGGAGCTAAACAAACCAAGTTTAGCTCAATTTACATTACTCTTTAGCTGAAGCATGCAAGCCTCTTTCCATTGTGCTCTCAGTTTGACCTTCTTCTCTTGGATTCTTTCACCCTACCACCATGAATGAATTGCATAGGTTTTTCCTATCTAGGACCACAAAAATTGCTAAGGAAGCTACCCATAATCTGGTCCAAGAGCTTAAAGGCGTCCAAGAGGTAAAAGGGAGTCCAACAACGTTAAGCTATGTTTCCAAAACTTGGCTTAACCCCTAAGTTAAGATGCTTTACTTATTGCTTGCTCATTTGACCAGTTATTTATCCTTTTAAATCCATTTCTAGCACCCACTTTGCCCTATATTTTGTAGAGTTAAGTACTCAAACTATAACCCAAACACATAGGTATCTTAAGTGCACCCTAGTGCACCTTTGTGCGCCTTTGTGCACCCTACTACACCTGATAGTGCATTTTTACTTCTTTTGGCTTCTTCGGCCAATTCTTTTTTAATTTTCCTAGCCTTAGGCCTCATTATAAGCTTATGTACTCAAGCGCCTCAAATTACTAGAAAGGTATCGCCACCTTAAACCTCTTATATACATAAGTACACATGTGTGCCCTTTAACTCCTTAGTGCCCCTCCATGGTGCACCTTAATGCTCTTGGGTTTTCTTAACCAAGTCCCTTTTAGTTTAAACCCTCATTTCTGAACCCACATTAACATCCAATTTAGCCATCTTGGCCTTCAAAACATAGCATCACTACACATGCACCCTAAGTGCATCCAAAGGCACCATGGGCACCCCTTGGATCATTTAGTCCTTATTTACCTTTCCTAGCCATTTTCATGACTTGTATGTTACATATTTACAGCCTATGGCCTCTACAAGTCATAGGCATGACATTGTGGATATAATTTTATTGGTTTATAAAGTTTTTAATTGTTAAATGTATATGACAGAAACCAAAAAATATAAGAATTAGAACCAAAAAAAATCAAACCCATGGTCCTGGTTCTATTCAATTCTTGATTCTTGGGTTGGGTAGAATATTTTTGGAACTGATAATATTTTGTGTTGGTTTAGTTCCACTAAAACCAAACCAACCCGACGAACGCTCACCCCTAATGAGCCAAAATCGAGCTCAATGAGCTTGGTAAGTTGAAATACTTTGTAAGTATGGCCACTAAATGGTAGTAAAAGGTGGACAAATGAGTTGGGTCAAGTTGTCTGGCTAAGGGGAAATGGTGTATTAAAGAGAAAGAAAGGGGTAAGAAAGTGGGTCATGAACCCCCGAGCATTAGGTAGGACTCAAGGGTACTCAAACCATATCTTAGACTTGGTAAGAATGATCCACTAAGGGACCAGATAAGTAGAGCTGGTAAGGTTAACTACTCGGCATAATAAGAGAGGGAAAGATAAAAGTAAAGGTTAAGTAGGTGGCAACTTACTCTAAGGTGCCCATAAGTGGACGGGTAGGGATGTTTAGGTGACAATTTACACTAAGGGGCATGTAAGTGCCTTGACTGTAAGAGGCCAATGTACAGTACCACAACCATTTGAGCTCATGGCAAGATGAACATCCACGAATGTAATGGAAGTCCCAAATGCATGTGCATGTGTCTCATTCATCCATTCATTCATGTTTGCATTGCATATTGTATTTGTTGTGCTTGTGTTTGCATGTTGTTTGTTGCTTCCATGTAGGGTTTGTTGTATATTGTATGTTTGTATATACATATGTTTTGTTGATTGCCTACTTTGTCCTTTGTGTATTTCTTTGAAATTCCTTACTGAGTACTTAATGTACTCATCTCTTTGAGTTCATTATTATGCTGATTAAGGGATAAGAGTATTGGATAAGTGGACTAGCAACTAAAATGGATGCTATGCTAAGTTTCCTTGTATGCATTAGTTTATGAACCTCATTTGATTCAAGGTGTTGTATGATTATGTGTTGGACTAACTACAAATGTTTTCATGGTTTCCTTTGATTAAGAGACTAAGTGGCACAAGGAAGAGTCCACGAGGCTTACACTCAAGTAGTTAAAACATGAAAGTTAAATGGAGAGGATCTCGGTATAAGTATGCTTTAGAATGCCTCATTTAGGGTGCCGTAAATACTAAGTATTGTCTCTATAGTTAGACCATTTTAAAGGTTATTTAAGTTGTACATAAAGAGTTTGTATGTGCAATACTTGATTATTACCTAATGGCTATGTAACTATAATTTTTCCAGCTTTGGCTTATTTTAAGTTTGTCTTAAAAGTCTAGCTGGCATGGTTTCTGATTATTATTGTCTATTTATTATTGCATAGCCAAAGGAACTGACGTATATTTTCTATGCAAGGTAGGTTAGACATTAGTTGCACATAGGGTTTTTAGACCTTAGGTAGTAATTAGCAGATTGTAACCAAATGGCTTGAGTTCCAACGACTCAGGCCAAGTAATTCTGCATGCCCTTAGGCTAAGGCATTCTGCCACAGTTCGTACTAGAGCAAGGGTTAGTGGTTTTAGCTAGAGATAATAAATGAGTCATAAGGTACTAAAATCAAGTCTAGATGTTGTGCTAAGTAGTAGTTGGTTAGCACTAATCATAGGTTTTATATTGTCGCATAGAGGTGTCTTTTGGTTTTGGTTGTAGGTTGCCATATGTGTTGGGACTCCATTATTGGTCCAAGTCTTTGTGTTGGTGGATTGAGGCATGTAGTTGAACCATGTTAAAGGATGGTTTTGGGCTTTGTTCTTTTGTTAGAACACAAGTGAGCCTTATGGATGGGAGGTTGGTAAAAAGCCCCAAAGGTAAGGGACTAAGACTCTATGAGTGCATTGAGACCGAGTTATGCCATCACTACCTAAGTTCAAAGGTTTCTTTCATACAAAGAGCATGTAAAGCCTACTGCATAACAGCTAAGGTGCACAACACCCAGAGCACACCTGGTCTAAGTACAGTACCACCCCTATGGCAATTGTTAAACACCTGAAGCAATGGCCAAAGTAAAGAAACTGTTTGATGGTAAGGACATAAAGCCCTAAAAGGAAAATAGAAGCAGTAGTAAAGTGGGCTAGTGCCCCAAATGTAAGAATCATTGTGGCAATGAGTTGAGCACCTTGGCAAAAGTTTTGCTCGAGAAAAAAAGTAGCCAATGATTGGAAAAGATGCATAAGGGCAAGGCCTTTATAAGGCCAAGTATGAAGAGCCACCTCAATTATCGAATGAGCACCTACTGGAACCCCAAAGAAGCTAAGGCTTTTAGTTGGACTGGCTAAGCAGCCGAAAAGCCAAGTGTAGGGAAGGTAGCCTTTAATATAGCATAATGGTAGTAAGTTATTTATTTTTTACGGCTCCCAAACTACATTACAGAAAATATTCAACTGAGGCATTCAATGATAAGGAACCTTTAAGGCAAGTGCAGTTATCATCTAGTATGGCAACCAATCAGTATCAAGGTCGTATTCCACAAGGATAGAGTTGTTCACCCTAATCAACCTTTTTCTATTATTTAACCATTCAATTAAGGAGTTTGATTAATTAAATAATAAAAACTAAATTAAATGCAGTAAATTAAATAAATTAGGCAAAACAAAACAAAGCAAAGCAACACAAAACAAATTAGATAAATCAATAATCAAAAGATATCATACTTAGATTCAAATGTTACCACCTCACAAAATGGGAGAATTACAAAGTTTGGCATAATGGTTAAAAAACCATTATATTATGTAATTCTTACCATAGTTATTCAAGTGTGATGGGTAAAAGGTATGATCAACGCCTCCTTAAAAGTGTTCCAAGTTGGTAACTTGGCCCCCAAGAAAAGCCTTAAGGATTGCTTATTTGTCGAGCAACCTATGGAATTTTTTGTAAGATTTTAGAAATTCGGACACTTAATTACAAAAGTCTCAAAAGAAAGCTAAGGAGAGTTATGAAAAGGATATGTGATGGCCTACGGCGGCTTCATCGTGTGTCATTGTAAGAGTAGGGGGGCTTCTGATGGAGGAGAACACTTTGAGAGGAGATTCCCCAGTGAAGGATACCTGAAATACTTTCAGAAAAACACAGGTTAGGAGGTCCCCCGTGTGCATTCCCGGGGAGGAGCCTCCGACGCCCAAGTCAGTATTTTCAGATAACTGGATTATGTGCTCTTTTGTGTATTCAAAGAGAACTTTTTTATCTTACCCTTCTAGAACGCTTTCTGGGTGTTTTATACAGGAGGCATGCAGAAGCCATTCCCCTCTAGTGGTCGTCCCAGATTATGACACGTGTCCGGCGGGATGCGATCCCTGCTTTTTCGGGAACGAAGGGACGTGTATCTCAGCGAAAGTCGCTGGGCTGACAGCCTAGTCATTCCGAGGGCGTCATATCGAGGCGTCCCTCTGATGGCGTGTCCCAGTGATAGCGTGTCAGAATGTACTTGGGGGACGACTTTATGGGGAGGTGTCAGAGGCTCCTTAAATGCTTTGTTCGTACCTTCCGAGGTTACTCTAATGTCTCGGGGCATATATTACCCGAGGATGGTTCCTCCGAGGGGTACTTCTGTTTCCGAAGAGGGTTCGATCGTTCTACCGAGGTTGGTCCTACCATTGCCTGAAGGAGCGAATTCCCTATATTAGGCCAGGGGGATCGTTTATCCTTCTGACCTCGGCTGGTAGTTTCCCTCTGCCGAAGTCAATACTCCGCCAAGTTTAGGAGCTCGGCCGTTGATGGGCACCTCGGCTATCACATGCCCCCTCCCGGATAGCCGAAGCGGGTGCTTCGGCTATGTTTTCGAGAAGGTCCCTTTGCCGGTCTGGCGGCTAAATCCTTTCTTGGGAATTGGCCTCGCTTCAGAAGTCACTTACTCGGAGCCGAGGTACCCCTCTTCTAGTTTTCTGGGCACCCTCGGAATGTTTGTTACTTTTTTCTTTTTGCCTTTTCTGCCACGGATCTGTGAATCGTCGCGTCCTTTGGCCAGGCGTGTCAGTCATGGGTGACCGCGCCTGGGTTTTTGTGATGCTAGGGGGACGTGCCCTGGTTCCTCGTGCTGTGTGACACGTGTATGCTGTTGGATGGTGAAGCAGTTATGCT
The DNA here is from genome assembly GCA_005392925.1 of Aquilaria sinensis. Lineage (NCBI taxonomy): Eukaryota > Viridiplantae > Streptophyta > Magnoliopsida > Malvales > Thymelaeaceae > Aquilaria > Aquilaria sinensis. The sequence continues at coordinate 32,580 of SMDT01000541.1, forward strand.
GGTTACGTCAACTGCACCCCTTCGCCTTCAAGGAGCAATAATGAGGCGGTTTCTTTTTCAAAGGATGATTATGACGACGCTTCACTTATCCTTCTTCGGTCTATATAAGTTTCTTCCGTCCTATTTTGTCTTATTCTTTTGCTTTAGCTCTTGTCTGTTCCAGAGCCTTTTCTTGCCCCTTTTCCTTTTTCCGGAGGTGATTCTTTCGGCAGTGTGACCTCCAGCGATTCCTTGCAGCGGCGTTTCTCAGCCCAGGCTTTGGCAAAGTCTTTGGTGGGTGCTCCTTTTTGTGGTTTTGTTGTTGTTCCCCTTTTTTTCTCCCAAAGTCATCTCTCTTTTTCTTATTTTTTTTGAAAAATGTCAAATCCAACTCCACTGAGTCCGATCCCATTGATGACTGTGCGCCCTCTTTCTGCAAACCTTGCTTCCCTTGAAACTTATCCTTGCTCCACTATTTTGGAAAAGATGGAAAAGTGGGTGGCCAAGTACTACCTCCTTTCTTATATCACACCGAGGTTACCCCTCCCGGGGTCTTATGGCTACGCAGCTTCTCCGTGGGAGGTTACCGTTTACCGAGCTCAACTGAAAGCCAGTCTTCGGTATCCCCCTCATCACATGATATGTGAATTCTGTGATTTCCACGGCATTGCCGTGAACCAACTCACCCCAAATTCTTACTCTTACTTCAATGCCTTCCTCTGCATGTGCGGGGTGTTCGGCATAAACCCCCACTTCACCTTCTTCATGCAATACTATAAACTCCACCCAGTCTTGAAGGGTGGTTTTTACTACCTCCTTCCCCGAGGGTCCGGGAGTAAGAAGTTCATGTTTACCTTCGCTAATAAGGATAGTTGGCATGGGTGGCAGAAGCAGTTTTTCTTTTTGCGGGTCTCGAGTCTTGGGGCCACGTGCCTATTAGATGGGCTTCCGGAACTTTAGAGGCCGATGTCGTCGATGCCAGGAAGCTCCTTACTCTGGTAACGCTTGCCGATTTTGACAACTTCGGCAAACGTATTCGGTTAGTGTCGGACTGGGACTCTAGGGGTCCTTCACGTTCACTCTACCCCTTTCCTATTAAGTGGGATCTTATGTCTGAGGAAGTTCTTCGGGAACTGGGAGTGATAACTGCCCACAAGAGTGACCCCGGCATGCCCGTGCCTGTTCTTCCGGGGAAGAAAGCCTGGATAGTCATGCTCCTTCGGCGTGAAATTTCTTATCAGGCTTTTTCCGAGAGTAAGTCATCTTCCAGGGTTTGGCTTCTGGCTTTCCTTTTGGACTTACACTGATATTTTACCTTTTTGCAGAGATGGGCGATCAGTCTGCCGAGTTTTATAAATCGCTCTTCGACAGTCAGGCTAAGCGGGGAGAGCAAGTTCGCAGGAAGACTTCCGGTAAGAGGAAGAAGTCGACTGCCGGCCCTTCTAAGTCCAAGAAGGCCAAAGCTACCACTCCTACTCCTCCTTCCCCCGAGGACGTAGTTGAGGTGGAAGATCAGTCCTCAGCTCAACTACCGACGGCCGATAATCCTCCTTCGGAGCCTGACATCCTCGGGGAGACACTTAGTCCTGCGCCTGCTACCAAGATTCCAGCAGAGCGAACGTCTGCCCAGGAGTTTGAAGAGGGCAGAAGAAGGAAGGGAAAAAACATCCCTGAGGATGTTCGGGAGGTCGGTTCTGAGGAGGGCGTCCCCGAAGTTCCACCAGGTTGGTTCCTTAGCCATTCCGCTACAAATCTCAGTATTTTTCGTATCTACGATTTTTTGGATGAATGGCTAAGGGATGACGTTTTGATGGAACTTCGGCGTGACCTTGCAGAGAACGCCCCTACTGCTTCCTGGATGGAGACTTATGACCATCGGAGGGCTCTTCGGGACCGACGGATTCCACGGGGCAGGGTGCCACGGGAGCCTTTCTGGACGTTCACAGAGGACATGGATTTGTTCTCTGAGGATAGCCAGCTGATGGCTCCACAAATGGCAACGGGGGTGTTGACTCATGCCACTTTTCAGTCCCTTACCACCGAATGTCCCAACGAAGAGATCCTCGCGGCGAGGATGACCGAACACGCTGCTCAGGTGATCCTTCCTTTTTAGAAAATTGTTCTTCTAAGCTATCACTACCTTCCGATACTTTTTTGACGCTTCTGTTTTTCTGCAGCTTTTGGCATACAGCGGGTACTTCCGTGCCTGGTCATCGAAACAGACGGAGACCCGTTCTCGGTCCGAAGATTCCTTGCGCCAGACGAAGGAGTCTCTTGCCCAGTATGCCCTAAAATATGGCGAGTTGAACAAACTTGCGAAGGAAGACCTTGGGAGTCTTCGGACCGAGGTTGTGTCCAGCAGGCAGGAGCTTCTCACTGATTTCTCAGCCAAGGTTGAAGACCTCGGTTCAAAGTGCGTGACTCTTTCTTTAGAGAACGAGGCCCTTCGGAAGAAGACCGCTCAAGACAGAGAGGATCTTGCGAAGGCACTTGTTGAGATTGAGTCGCTGAGGAAGAAGGAGACGAAGAGCAAGAGGAAGAAGAAGCTGGAGGAGAAGATTGTTGCGCTGAAAGCTGACCTGAAGGCCCTTGGTGCCGAGAAGGACCGTAGCAAGCAAATGTCGAAGACGTCCTACCAAGATGGCTTTTGCTTGGCTCGTCATCAGGTCCTCGCTCGATACCCTGGGCTTGACCTTTCTCACTTATCTGCCTTGGATTTTCCCAAAGAGCCTAGATCTTCGTGGTCCAAGGTCGAGTTCCTTAATCTTCCTCCAGCTCACCCTACACCTTTGACTGAGTCCTCCGGGGATGATAATGTTGAAGAAACGTCGGATACCCCTGCTTAGTCATAGGCTTTCTTCTTCTTTCCTCTTTTGTATCTTTTGACTTATCATTTTTAATGAAGAATTTTTTCCTCCATTCTTCGTTCTTTCTTCCGAATACGCTTTCTCAGAAGCTGGTACAATTCTAAGTTTACCTTTTTTTGGAGAACATCCGCACCTTATTTTTTCGGAATGAACCTTTCTGGACTGCTTTCTTGCTCGGACGAGTTTTTAAGCCAAGTGAGGAATTTCGTAAGGAAGAATCGTCAGGCATGCTCTTTTGTTAACGAGGGCATATTCATCATTTACTTTTACTGACGACTTCAGGGAGGAGTATCTTACAGGCTTTCTTCGAAAAAAAAATGTCTAAGTGTAGAATTTTTTCAGAAAGCTTGAATGCCAGGTATTCTTCAACTCTACTCCCTCAACGTTACCCAACTTGAAGACCCCTGGGTGAACTTCATCAAGGACCAAATAGGGTCCACTCCAATTTTCCCGAAGTACACCTTGCGATGGCCTTCTTTGTTCGAATTCGGTCTTCCGGAGAACAAGGTCTCCCTTTTTGATCTCCTTTTTCCTTACATGTAAATTGGCGGTGCGTGCTATCCGCTGCTGGAATGCCTTTCTCCTTAACTCGGCCATTTCACGATGCTCTTCGAGGAGGTCCAATTTTTTTCTCAGTCCAAGCTCATTTCCTCCTTCATCGAACACCTGTACTCTTACCGAGGGCTGCGTGACTTCAATGGGAATAATGGCCTCAGTCCCGTATACGAGCGAGAAGGGAGTCTCCCCCGTGGCTCTTCGGGGAATCGTTCGGTAGCTCCATAGCACACTTGGAAGCTCTCCTGGCCATTTTCCTTTTGCCTCCTTTAGCCATTTTTTTAGACCATCTTTTATTGTTCTGTTAGATACCTCTACCTGCCCATTGCTCTGAGGGTGAGCTACTGGAACAAAATGTATCTTGACGTCAAGGCCCTCCATGAATTCCTGGAACCCCTTGTCAGTGAACTGGGTCCCGTTATCGGCCACTATAACCCTCGGAATGCCAAATCGGCATATGATGTTCTTCCATACAAATCTTTGAGCGTCCTTCGTCGAGATTGATGCTAGTGGTTCTGCCTCTATCCACTTAGTGAAATAGTCCACTGCAACGATGCAAAATTTTACTCCGCCGGGGGCGGTTGGGAGAGGTCCGATGAGATCAATGCCCCACACGGTTAAAGGGCAGGGATAGTTTGTCGCATTTATTCTTTCCGAGGGTAGCTTTTGGATATTGGCGTGCCTTTGGCAGTTGCCGCATCTTCAGACAAATTGCCTTGCGTCCTTCCTTAGGGTAGGCCAGAAGTAACCTTGGCGGAGTATTACTCCTGTGAGGACTTCTGTCCCTATATGGGAGCCACACACTCCTTCATGTACTTCTTCAAGTACTTTTTTGGCGTCATCCTCGCCTATACATCTTTGTAGAGGAGTTGCGTACCCTTGCCTGTATAGTTCTTCTCCGATGAGGAAGTACCTCCCTGCACGCTTTCGGACCTTTGCGGCTTCTTTAGGATCCTCGGGAAGCTCTGAAGTTGCCAAATATTTCTTGAGGGAGCTTTGCCATCCCTCCCCCGAGGTTTTTATGCACATTAACTCCGTGCTGGGGTGTTCTAGCACTTCGGTGGGTTCCTTAGCTTTGGCCAAGGCATTCGCTTGGGTATTATCCTTCCGGGGCACGTTCTTTATGTGCACCGAGTCGAAATCCTCAATGAGTTTCCGAACGAGATCGTGATACTTAGCCAAAATTGGGTCCTTTGCCGCATATTCTCCCCTCGTCTGTCGGACTACTAATTGTGAATCACTGTGGGCCACAAGGTTCTTCACACCTACTTTTCTGGCCATTTTCAGTCCGGCTATGAGGGCTTCATATTCGGCAATGTTATTGGTAACATTAAAACCGAATTTGACTGCTTTAGAAGCTTCCATGCCTTCGGGACCCTGAAGGACTATTCCAGCTCCTTGATGCTCTGCGCCTGACGCTCCATCGACGAAGAGCTTCCATTCTGGATCAATTTCTGTTTCACCTCCCGCGAGTGGTTCGATCTTTTCAATCTCAGGAATCTCGGCAATGAAGTCTGCAAGTGCCTGAGCCTTTATTGCCTTTCTAGGCTCGTAAGTAATGTCATATTCACCGAGCTCGATGCACCATTTTGAGAGTCTTCCCGAATGCTCCACTTTTTTCATCACATCTCGCAGGGGCAAATTACTTCGTACGGTGATGGCGTGTCCTTGGAAGTAGGGTCGTAATCTCCTACCCGCCAGTACTAACGCGTAGATGGCTTTTTGGAGCAACGGATACCTCGTCTCGGTGCCGTGCAGGGACTTGCTTACGTAATACACCGGCCATTGTTTCCCAGCCTCTTCTTTCACTAAGACGGAACTTACCATTTTTTCAGTGACTGCAAGGTAAAGGATGAGAGGTTCCCCCTCCCGAGGTTGTCGAAGTGTTGGGAGGCGAGTTAGATAACTCTTGAGCTCTCCCCAGGCTTTCTGGCATTCTGCATTCCATGGGTGTTCCTGGTTTCCGGAGGTACCACCTTCCTTGGAGACTTTGGTGAGTACTTTGAAGAACGGGCGACATCGGTCACCATACCTAGAGATGAATCTACTTAGGGAGGTGATCCTCCCGGTAAGCCTCTGTATGTCCTTGATAGACGTAGGTGTCCGGAAATTCAGCAGGGCTTTTACTTTCTCAGGGTTAGCGTCTATTCCCCTTTCTGACACCATAAACCCGAGAAATTTTCCCGCGTTTACTCCGAACACACATTTTTCGGGATTAAGGCGAATGCCGAACTCTCGAAGTCGCTGGAAGGTTTCGGTTAAGTCGGTGATATGATTACCGGGCACTCTGCTCTTGACTATCATATCGTCGACGTACACTTCCATGTTCCTACCGATCTGTGCGTCAAATACTTTGTTCATCAGTCTTTGGTAGGTAGCTCCTGCGTTTTTGAGCCCGAAAGGCATTCTGACATAGCAGTAAGTACCTATCTCTGTGATGAATGCTGTTTTTTCCTCATCCTCGGGGTTCATTCGGATCTGATGATACCCGCTAAAGGCGTCGAGGAAGCTAAGCAGTCCGTACTCGGCAGTTGCGTCTACCAGCTGATCTATGGCCGGTAATGGATAGGAGTCTTTTGGACACGCATCGTTTAAGTTTCAGAAGTCGATGCACATTTGAAGCTTTTCACTGCCCTCCTTTGTGGCTATAACCACATTGCTGAGCCATTCGGGGTATTTTACTTCCCTTATTACCCCGGCCTTGATGAGGCGATTAACTTCGGCTTTGACGAATGACCTTTTGTGAGCTGATAGATTCCGTTTTTTCTGCCAAACTGGTCTGACGTGTGGTTGCACTTTAAGATTGTGATGGATTATGATGGGGTCAACCCCAGGCATATCCTTCGGCGAATAAGAAAATAGATCTTTGTTCATGCATAAAAAGGACACAAGCCTCTTTTTTTCCCCTTCGGCCAGTTTCTTACCAACTCGGGTGTTTCAGCCGGGGATTAATTCTACATCTTCTGTTTCTATTTTTTCGAGGCTTTCCATTTCTTCTACCATTGCCTTTTCATCCATCAGGACCTTTTTTCCTTCTGTCGATGTCTGTACCTGGATCTTGGTCGGGCTTTGCCTAGCCCTCGTGAAGACTTTTCTAACCTCAGCTTGATCAATGAAGATTTCAGCGTCTCCGTCTTCGGTGGCAAAGGTGACCGTTAAGTACCTTACATCTGGCCGAATGTGAAAATTACCCTGAGTCTGCCTTCCCAGAATGGCGTTGTATGCTGACGGTACATCAATGACTATAAATCTTGTTCTGCCAGAGGCGATTAAGTCTTCTTTGCTTTTGGAGGAGACCCCTTTCAGCATCACGGGCAAGTCGATGTACCCAAGGACTGGGAGTTCAGATGGTCCGACGCCGAAGGTGGGGGAACTGACTGGGCTAAGGTCACTTTTTGAGATATCTATTTTTCCTAGCAGATGAGAAAAAATGACGTCGGCGTTCGAGCCATCATCGAGGATTACTCTTTTGACGTCCCAGCTCCCTATTCTTGCCATGACAAGGAGGGGGTCGTCATGAGGGAATTTTATCACGGACCCATCCCTACGGGTGAGCCTTCGGGAGGTGCTCCCGTACTCTATGATGGAGACTTCTCTCATCTTCCTTTTTCTTTCGGCCGAGGGCATCCCCGTAGTGATGGTTTGGATGATCCCCGCTGAGGGTGGCAGACTTTTTCGGGGACTTCGGTCCCGTCATTTATCTGAGTCATACTCTTCATCATCTGCTCTCTTTTGTTCTTCTTTTCTCCCTTTCGAAGAGGGCATCTGCAGATATCGCCGAAGTTGCCCCTGTTTGATTAGGGACTCGATGTACTTCTTCAACTGGTAACAGGCTTCAGTGTCGTGGCCATGTTCTCGGTGAAATTGGAAGAATTTCTTCATATTCCTTTTATTTTCCGGGGCCATGGCCTTTGGCCTTGGGATTGCTGTCCCTTGCCTTTCTAGGGTCATCAGAATGCTAGCTCTTGTGGCGTTCAGGGGAGTGAATGCTGCGGGCCTTTTCCCTCTTTGCCTGCGGGACCGTTCTCCCTCGTTCTGCTGGCGCAGCTGGTGGCCAGGCCCTTCGGTGCGAAGGTGTTCTGCCTTAGGTCCCCCCATTCTAAGTTCTTCAGCCGTCATGTGCTGTTCGGCTCTTATGTAGAATTCCCCAAGAGTTTCTGGGGGATCTTTGGAGAATTCATAGAACAGCTGGGAGTCCCTTCGCAGTCCTCTGACCATTGCCAGGATACAAATTTCCGGTCGAAAGTCTGGTACGCTTAGTGCTTCTCGGTTGAATCTTTCAACATAATCGCGGATGGTCTCCCCTCCTTTCTGCGCTATGTCAAACATTTGCACTGGCATTTTGGCAGTTGGCCTACTGCCAATAAACTATTGGGTGAAAGCAGTAGATAGTTCTTGGAAGCTCAACAAACTTCCCTGGGGCAAAGAGCCATACCATGGTGTTGCTGGTCCTGAGAGTGTCACCTCAAAGCATTTACAGAGCGTGGCGTCGTCCGCGCCATGGAGCGCCATGCTTCGCTTGTATTTTGTCAGGTGCGCCTGGGGGTCACTTCGCCCATCATACATTTCCAGACGAGGAACCCTGAAATCACTGGGCATAGGCGCCTCTACTACCTCGCGTACGAAAGGCGACTCCTCTCCGGTGTAGGAGTCGGACAACCGGGACCAGACTGGTTTTCGGGAGATCTGTTTCTCGACCTTTTCCAGCCTTCCCAGGATCCTTTCCATGAGGGCGGCAGTGCTGGTTTCTTCCTGCCGTCGTGTGTTTGCTAGTAGTGGCGAATTTCTTCTTTGCCTTGGGGAACGACTCCGGCGAGGGGGAGAAGGGGACCTCTGGTAAGGGGATGCGCTCCGTCGACAGGAGGCCCTGGTCTCTTTTGGGGCTCCCCCTCTGGCGGGGCGCGTCTCAACGGGTTCCCCATCTGTTGAATATGCGTCAAGGGAGTCTCCACTCCCTGAACTCCGGTGAGTAGATCGCGAGCTCCTTTCCCGATGGATGGTCGAAGGTGAGGCTCTCTGAGTGGGTGAAGGTTGGGGCAACCTCTGATCAAGTTGCTGAGTGATTTCGGCAACGATAGAACGCTGGAAATCCTGTAGGAAGCTCATCGTTATCGTTACTGGACGATCGCCTGTTGAGTCTCAGGTGCGAGGGGGGATCTTGGAATCCCTTTATCCTTCGAGCGCTAAGTCTCCACGATGGCGACATGGGACAGGGTTCCCACAGACGGCGCCAAATGATGGCCTACGGCGGCTTCATCGTGTGTCATTGTAAGAGTAGGGAGGGCTTCTAATGGAGGAGAACGCTTTGAGAGGAGATTCCCCAGTGGAGGATACCTGAAATACTTTCAGAAAAACACAAGTTAGGAGGTCCCCGGTGTGCATTCCCGGTAAGGAGCCTCCGACGCCCAAGTCAGTATTTTCAGATAACTGGATTATGTGCTCTTTTGTGTAGTCAAAGAGAACTTTTCATCTTACCCTTCTAGAACGCTTTCTGGGTGTTTTATACAAGAGGCGTGCAGAAGCCATCCCCCTCTAGTGGTCATCCCAGATTATGACACGTGTCCAGCGGGATGCGATCCCTGCTTTTTCGGGAACGAAGGGACGTGTATCTCAGCGAAAGTCGCTGGGCTGACATCCTAGTCATTCCGAGGGTGTCATATCGAGGCGTCCCTCTGATGGCGTGTCCCAGTGATAGCGTGTCAGAATGTACTTGGGGGATGACTTTATGGGGAGGTGTCAAAGGCTCCTTAAATGCTTTGTTCGTACCTTCCGAGGTTACTCTAACGTCTCGGGGCATATATTACCCGAGGATGGTTCCTCCGAGGGGTACTTCTGTTTCCGAAGAGGGTTCGATCGTTCTACCGAGGTTGGTCCTACCATTGCCTGAAGGAGCGAATTCCCTATATTAGGCCAGGGGGATCGTTTATCCTTCTGACCTCGGCTGGTAGTTTCCCTCTGCCGAAGTCAGTACTCCGACAAGTTTGGGAGCTCAGCCATTGATGGGCACCTCGGCTATCAATATGGATAGTATGAAAATACTATTGGAGGACTAACGGAGGACTAAATGGCTTGTAGAAGACAACTTTGGACAAAGAAAACATAAAGGGCTTTAAGGACCTAAGTGTCTTAATGTAAGCCTTTGGATGTTCATGTCTTTGACTTAAGTCAAATGGAGACATTTTGGAGTTATGCCACTCAAGGAAGGGCTGGCCAAAGCATGGTAAGGAATTCAAATGTGGGCCAAGAAATTAAGGCTAAGAAACCATGGTCTTGTAGCAAGGAAAATGACATAAAGCATGGCTAAGGCTTGTTAAGGGTGTTTTGTGCACTTAAGTCCATATAAGTAGACATCTTCCTCTTTTTACTTCCACATTCATCCTCATCCAATAGAAAAACAAGCAACCCTTCACCTCCATACTTCCTCCATAGCCACCATACCTCCAAGCTTGCAGTTAGTTGCAATTGAAATCAAGAAACAGCAATTAGAAGCATACTAGTGCTATTGCTTGGGTGCACCAAGAATCAAGCCTAAAATTTAGCATACCCATCAAGGTAAGGAGTTCTCTTGCTCCCATGGAATGTTTACTATATTTTCAAGCATCCATGGAGCTAGGGCTAGGCTTCGAAGAGAGCCGTGAGCTTGATGAACTAAACTTAGTAAGGGGAGTGCACTTAGTGAGGTTTTGTGACCTAATGTGAAGTGTACAATGATGGCAGCAAATTTGGAGTTTCTAGAGCCCAAAGTTAGTATTAACTAGTGTCAAAACTCTCCTACAACCAAGCTTATGCTTGAGGAGGGCTTCCATAGTGATTTGCTTATGTTTATTGCATGTTTTATGGACTAACCAATAATACTTGTTGATGCCGCATTTCATGTGTTTGTTATTTGTGTTTGGCTGCTGCATTTGGTTGTTTTAGGTTGGATATATTGTTTTTCTTGTGTTTTAGTGCCTTTGGATGCAGGTGATACCAAGGGTTACACTACCTTAAGAGTATAAGTGTTCTCCTTACTAAGTTTCACAATGAAACTTGCCTCCCCTCAAATTTGTCCATTTTAGGTGCTGCGGATAGATCTCATTCAAACTGACCCTTTTCGTTTGAATTTTGATATGAAGTTACTTGACCTTCCATGTATCTAGTTGTGATATGGAGTGTTTGGTGATTTTAGGAGCACATGTGGTATTTTTAGTGATGGTGCTTACTGTACTATACAGCAGCTGTCCAGCATCTTATTTTTTGGAGTGCATTGTGTCTGAAGCTCTCCTGTAACTAGGGTATGTATTTTAGCTAATTTAAGAATATTATGTAGTGCATGGATGCATGAACATATAGGACATGTAAAGTTTGGACAATGTATGTGAACATTTCTGGGCTATTTTGCTATGTATGAGGATTCTATGCACAGGCTGCCTGAGTGTGCAATATCGGCTGCTTGTTTGTAAATTTTGGTATTGCCTATGTAAAGATGTTAGCTATAGGGAAATTTGTTTCCCATGTGACTTTCACATGTATGGAATAGCCTTGAGAGGTTACTCACTTGTGAATGAAGCGTTTGCATGCTTTTGAAATTTCATATGGGCATAATGGTCCTAAAGTGATCAGAATTTTGACCCTGCACTCTAATTACTATAACTCCCTATGTAGAATGAATCTTGGTATGATTTTTTGACAACACCTAGAGCACATCTATAATTTTAAATGGGATTTGGAATTTCTGAATTTTGTACCCTGTATCCAAAGATATGATGTTGCAAAATTGGCTAAGTTACTGTTTATTTGGTCAGAATTCTGTAACCAACTTAAAAAATCCATAACTTGGTCCATAGGTGGGCTATTGATGTAAAAATTGTTTCCCTGATTTGGTTTAAGACTTTACTTGATAATGAAATAAATAAAACATAGGGGTACATGGCTAGATTAATAACATTTTTTAGAGAAAGTTTCGGGTGCAATGGCTGGAAACTTGAACCTAGTAAGAATGCCTAATGTGTGGTAGCCAAGATTAAGACTTGTACTAATGTTTTCCTTTCTTGCTGCCATGGTGCACATAAAATGTGAATATGTGTGTAATGGTTGGACCAATATGTATGTATTTACATAATGCCTAAAAGGGCCACTTGGGTATGCACACTAAGGGTATTGTTCTGATGGCCTACAAGACATACCAATCCTGGGGGTTTAAATGCACAACTTTGGAACCATAACTGGACTACCCCAGAGTAGGTAAGATCAAATCCCCCTAGAAATCAACTATGCAACTCTTATTTTAGTTTAATAGACATATAGTTTATCTTGGACTATGAAAAACTTCTAGGTTAGACTCACTCCTATTTTAAGGCAGCTAACCCCTACTTCCAGGTTGATCGAATGGAATCTCTTCCTAATTGAAACCCTCCATAAATGCATTACTAGTTCTTTGAGTCTCACTTCTAAGTTTGACCCAAGAATAGAGGTCTTGCATCAGCCAATCTCTAGACTTGCATTCAATCCCTTCTAGCAAACAATGATATAATGAAACATATGAATGGTTAGCTTAACATTCTCAAATCAAACATTGAATCCATAGACTAGCTTTACCAATTCAACAACAATAAAGCATAGTTGATAGATCATAAAAAAGCTATATATATAAAATCAAACCAAAATAATCATAGAAACAATATCATCCTATGGTTTACCTACTTTAAGCATGAGTTGGAATTTAGCTCATCATCCCAAGAAAAAAACACAAAAAGAACAAAAGGAAACTAGAATTCAAAGTCTCCATCTCTAAATGTCTTCTCATCCAATCAATCCTTTGCTCCATCATTAATCAATTACTATTGATCATCTGACTACCTCCTACAGCTTTTTATCAAGAAAACTTAACTCCAAAACTGTCTCCTTTATTGTCTTTTTTTACTCCCTCTTTTAAACCATTGGAAAAACTCAAGAAAACCTTAGCATCAGCTGAACATGATCGTGAACATAGCCATGTTCTAGGCCATGTTTTGTCCCTAAATGTAAACTTCACTAAAACATTAATCACACAAGCTCCTGGAAAGTCTCCTCACATTTAGAGGTCCAAATGAAATTTTGTGTTATCAAATAAGTCATTGATCCTATGGTTATTGTAATTCAGCTTCTTGTAGTCTATACTCAAATGAAGGGTTCCATCCTTTTTCTTAGCAAACAACCCTAGTGCACCCCACAAAGAAACACTTGACCTTATAAAGTCTTTCTTAAGCAGTTCATCTAACTACTTTTTTAGCTCATCCATTTCAAGTGTTGACATGCGATATGGGGAATGGAAATTTATTTTGCCTCAAGCTGTAAGTGTATGGAGAATTCAATCTACCTTTGGGAAGATAACCTTGGAAGATCTACAGGAAACACTTCCAGGAACAAATTGGCTATTAGAATTTCCTTAAGTAGCTCCTTGACTGCAACCTCATTTAGTAAGTAATATTCTTCTTTGCTTATAATTGGAATGGGTTCCATCAAGTTTAGGTGCAAGCTCTTGGCCCTACTTGCCACACTACCCATACAAGTTACTCTTACCCCCGGGGCATCCTCAAGGGTGACCATATGACTCACACTGCTAAAATATGACAAAATTAGTAACACCAATATCAAATAAAATCTTAATACTATTATGCTAAACATTAAAGTTAGCTTGCATAGTTGTTAGCTCCCTCAGTGCCTAGCCCATCAAAGTGAAGACTCATAGTTGCACAAGGGCAATGATAGGTGCATTCCTAGCACTCCTAAGGCTTTGGCCATTCCTTGGCCTTGTTTTTGCCTAATCTTTGGGCACTTCCTAGACCAATGTCAAGGTTGGTGACAATAATTGGATAAGTTTGTCCCAAGAGTGCAAGGTTTGTTGCCATGACACTTGTGGCACCTTGAGCATCAACCTTTTCCACTCTTTTTGCCCTTCTTGGATGGGCCTTGGTCTCCTCCTAGATTAGGCCTCTTTCCTGACAATCTTGATGCACTAGAACTCTAGGCTCTTTGGCCTTCTCCTTGGACCCTGCATCCATCAACTCGCTTTCCAATACCAAGGCCTTTTACACGGCCAAATAATAAGTTTGACCCCAACAACTGCCAAGAATCTCCTCAATTCCACCTTCAGTCCAAGAACAAATTTCTTCACCTTAAGTTTATCCTTCCCAGCCATAATAGATGCATGCTAGTAAAAAGAACCAAACTTTCTTTCATGTTCATGGACCGTCATGTTTCCTCGGACCAACTCATCAAACTATATCCTCTTTTGGTCTTATGTTGTCTCACTATTAAATTCATTTCAAAACTTATTCTCAAACTCGGTCCAATCAAGCTCATTGGGAATTTTCCTAAGTCGACCCTCATTATAAGGCTTTCACCCTCTCCATGACATCTTTCCACCATAAGGATGCCTTAAAAGGCACTAGGTCCACCCAAGCCTTTTCATTCAATTTCATATTCTCGTATGTCATTTATTTGGTACAATCAACCTTCGACCAGATCAAGATCACCCATGCCACTAAACTTAGGAGTCTACAAACTTTATTCCTTAAAGCAAATAAGTTTTTTTCCTGTACTTATTGGTCCAATTAGGTTACTAAACTTATGGTCTTGACTCTTTTAGTCATTAACACTCACATGAACCTCAATCCTTCAAAATTTATGTTCATGCCACTAGCTCTAATTCAAAATTATAGAAATACCCTTATGACCCTTAGGTGCCAATTCACATTTAGGAACCTACTTAAACCCGTATGTCAAGTGCTTGACTTGTAATTCAAAACACTTACTTTACAAATGAAAGGAAATTATTTAAAATTAACTCAGTTACGTGGTCAAACCAAGTCATCCACTAGGATGGCTATCATAGATCGAGTCCTCTGGAAAGCCAAAGTTGGGCCCCGAAGACCCTTTCACAGGGTACTTCGAGAAAATTTGGAAAGACCTAACCATGTGACTAATGAAGTAAGGACAGAAGTCTACAAACTTCAAGAAAATTTTTGGATTAACTTATATAATACTTGGCATGTGGATAGTTTGAACAAATATTATGCCTAAGTAGAAACACTGGACAACCGAAGTGTCCCAAGAATTTTAATATTTGGGAAATGTGTATTAAAAAAAATTCCATTGTCATGCGGATGATATACTAGCTACCAAATGAATAAAAGTGCAATATCTTATTCAAGTATGTTCTAACACTTAGAAAATTTTGTGGTTAAATTTTAGCAAAGGCTGCAAATCAGCCGAACAAGGGGAAAAGGCCAACGTTGCCTGAAGTATTAATAAAGTATAAACTTTGATAAGAAGTCAAGTTATGGATTCAGAAATATGAGTTTAGATTCCAGAACTTTGAAAGGATATCTTAGTAATTTGGACTTAGAATTTCTAAACAAACGCATGCAAAACCAAGGTCCCTTATATCATTCAAATGAAAATGGCAAAGTATGGATCTAAAAGTAAGCCTGAAGAAGTCAAAATCTAACTTATCTTTTGAAAAGAAAGCTAAGTACAAATACTTAGAAGAAATGAAGAGAGGTAATAGTGAAGGAAAGAAGAAACTTCATTAATATAAGAAACTGAAGTACATGGGGAAAAGAAAAAATACCGTGGGAAATTATCCTAGGACTAAGTTTCATCTTCCTGATTAGTAACTTCTTCATCCTTCTTCCTCTCCCTTGGCTTTTTACTCCTCCTCAACCTCTTCAAGAACTCATTCGAGGTTCCCAAGGTACTCGTCACTACACCATTCAAAAGAAGGCGCTTCTAGCCACTTGAATGTATTGAGGAAAGAAAGGTCCTACTCCAAAAACATCTCCAAGACTTAGTACCTCACCAACCAAAAGCTATCCTTGAGACTAGAGATGGTGATATTCTTTACCTTCTCCATCTCTTCAACTAGCTTTTTTTTCCTCTTCTTGAGCTTGCGGTTAGATTGCTTGGCCTCCTCAAGGTCCTTAGCAAGCTCCTTGTTTTTCTTGGACAATCTTTGGATCTTAGCCTTAAGATCATTATTGTTCGCCTCAACCATATCCTTGTCCAAAGAAAGAAAGTGAACTTTTGGCTGAAGTCTTCAATATTTGCCTTGGCATCACGAACAAATTCAACCAAGGCATTGGTGGCCTTCTTAAGGAGAGAGAGGTCCTTCTCCATTAACTTGTTCATCTACCCACATTTGAGGTCACCTCAGCCAAGGCATTGGTGGCCTTCACTTGGTTTTCCTTTGTTTGAGAGTGGATGATTGTCTACTTCATGACCCAATCTCAAAAGTACATCGAGATGATAAGGAGCTAAAAAAGCAGGGACCTCGGTCAAAATAATAATAATAATAATAATAATAATAATAAACTTAGCTATAGAGAAACAACAAGAAAAAGAAATAGATTACCTTAGCGGAGCACTAAATAAAAGTTGATGCCATCAACTCCTTATTGGGGAACTAATGGGCTAAGGTCTCGAAGGTGGCATCAGTCGTGATCCCCCAATAGAGCTAAGGGATCATCCTTTGTGTTTCCTTGCCCCAGATAGGCGACCTCAACATGTTCCCCCTCTAGGAGACATACATTCCTCAGCCTCCTTCTTCGGTTATGAGCAGTGACCTAAACGGGCTCCTAAGTCTCTCTTGCGTAATCATGACAAAGTTCATTTATAGGGTCGGTCCCCAACAAGTTATCTATTAATCTCACAATATCAAATAAACCAAAACTAAAAGATGGACAGTTAGGGTTCAAACCTGGAGGTACCTCAATGATGTCATGAATAATTGTATTCAAGTCCAAAACATCTTGGACCTCGGCAAAATCAAGAATAATGGCCTTCATTTTTCATTTTTTCTTCCTTCTCTTTCCCAATGGTGGCGGAAGAAGCTAACCCCTCAAGCACTGAGGAAGAAACAAGGGCATCCTAAATTATGGCCCCCAATAGAGCTCCCATAGTACGAGAACTTGGGGGAGGTGAAGGGACCACTTTGTCAAAATCTTCAATGTTAAAGGGGAGTTTCTTCCTTCTCAACCTCAGTGACCTCCACACAAGCCTTCCTTGGCTTAGATCCCTCTGATGGCTTCTTCACCATCTTCCTCTTGAGGGGCTTCTTCCCCTCTTCCTTGTTTTTCCAAAGCTTCTCCAAGAAAGCCTTCTTATAGAAATCGGCAGAATCATCACCTAGTTTTGCAAAATGAAAAAATATAAGTGTGAGTGCTTTGGTGGAAAAATGATGGAAGTGAAAAGGAACTTATGCTCTAAAAACCTAGAGTAAGATAGTTGTTTCCAAAGTAACTAAACAAAAGGAGCATTCTCCCTATACTCAAGGGGTTTAGGCATGCCCGAGTTAGTAAGATGTTCCTTGCCACTTTTAGCTCCTGAAGTACCCCTTTAGTCATCAAGTCCCACTTGATAGGGAAGCGGTAAGGCTCTTACTTTCCCTCTCGTCACCCCAACTAGCCAGATCCCTTATTCAGGTCTCGAAGTCCTCAAATCTTTTCCTAAGGTCATTCCCCATAAGCATGAAAGACTTTTCAACGTCCATGTTCGAAGGACCTAGGGTCCATTTGCTTAATATGGCCCATGACTTTGGCACAGTCATGAAGAAGCACTTCTTTTACCAACTTCACTAGTTGCCCTTTATGCCGAAGAAAAAGGAAAACTTCTTATTTGCCATACCTCAGGGGAGCAAGTGATAGAATGACCCCTTCAGAAAATGGTGAAGTTTGTAGTACTAAAAGAAAAGGAGGAAATGAGTCTTGATTCTGAACATGCTGCATATATAGAGGAAAGCATTAAAGTAGGCAACGTTTGGCAAGAGCTAGTTGATGGCAATACCGTAAAACTCCTAGAAGTCCTTCGCCAACTTTAGGGGCCAAACCGAAGTCCAACCTCTAATTGCATCTTGAAGACCGTGATCTCTCCCTCCTGAGGTCGATATCTTGGTTCAGCAACCTCAGGTAGCCAAAGTTGGACATAGGAGGGGAGAAAATACTTCTTCTTCCACTTCTACATCTTCTCTTGCGTGGCGCAACTAGGGTGAGCATCCAAGGAACTGCAAGAGCTCTCCACCTAGTTCAAGGAGGGGACTTCAGCTTTGGCAGACTCTAGAGCCATTGAATCTTCTTCTATTAAAATGAATGCCTAGTTTAGTTAAGGAAGATAGACAAAGGAATGCCCATACCCACCTGAGAAAAAATGTGAAGATGCTAGAAAAAATAAGGATGATGGAAAGAACCAACTGGACCACATATGAATGGCTAAAGAAAGGGTAGTCTGCCGTGAGCAACCTTCTCTTGTAAAAAGAGAGAGTGAGAAAGCAAGGGAGATTTCTATAGCAAAAGAATAGCAAATGATGGCGAAATGAGAGAATTAAGGAACTTCTCTTGAGGGGAGAGTATATATAGCCCAAGAATGGAAACCAGGAATCACAATAATTGCACCTCATTGAATGCCAAACTACCCCTCTGCACCAAAGTCACGCATTGAATGAAAAATAGCCAATGAATGATTGACATGTATCGCTCAAGACTAGAAACGATGTCATGCTTGTTCAATCAAAATGATTGACAAGACTTTAAGCAAAATGATGACATGGGAATTCAAGGAATAGCTACTTCTTAAAATTCCTCAAAATGTGCCCAATATAGGAAAAAACCCTAGCCTAAGATTTGCCCTAAGATAGGGACTACCTACAAAAACCGGGAAAGACTTAAAGCTAGGATTTGCCTGGAGACAATGTTGGGTATCTCAATGAAAAGCCTTTGCCAAAGGACCAAGTCCACTTCCCCTAAATGAGCATTTCCAAAAGTATCCACTCAATGTTTGGCATAAACCAAGGTCTACTCCCGAAGTAGTTTCAACCTCGAGCTAATGAGAAGGAGCATATGATGGCCAAAGTGCTAATGCTATTCTAGGCCTCACAAAAACCAAGCTAAGTGCTAGAACCCCGAAGATATCTAGAGCAAATAACACCTCAGTAAATGGGGAACCCTAGCATTATCACAACTTTGGCACAACCAAGAGGACCTTAGCTAGGCTCCTAAGCTGAGGTCCCTACCCACCCTGTACCCAAGGGCCACCTCGGCACCCCAATTCCTCTGGGTGGACTCCAGATGGCCTAAGTCAAGGCCCACCTTAGGACCACCAATGAGATTATTATGGCCGTAATGCAAACAGCATGCCAAATGTGTGGTTGAGCGTGTTAAAAAGAGGTGGCAGGGGCAAATTCTAGGGCACGGATTCTGAAATTTTGAATCTGATTGAACACAACCAACCTCTTACCAGATGTAGCAGACCAACCCTATCTCCCCTTGCCCTATAAATATGAGAAACCTTTTCCAACTTGAGGTACCCCCACCCCTATTCTCTTGTGCTCTCTGTCTTATAACTTCCTTCTTTCATCTTGACTTTAGCATTTGAGGCTCCCTACACGTGGATATACTTCATGGACTCCTCGCCCTCTTCGTTTTTGTTTTAGGCTATCCTCTATCAGACGTCAAACTTACAAACGTCAGCCATGTCGACGTCGCAAACCAAAAACAACGGACATCACAGGAAAAAAATTACTCTCAATTCCGTTCTTCACACTTTTATACTAGGAATTGCTTGGCTGTATGAAAAATATCTACGAAATCTGATGAATCAAGTTTGTACCTCTCACAACAAACGTCTGTCGGCCTAGTTTCAGAAACAACAGATTTACAAGATACAATGCCAAAGTTCGTTTGTATTTTCTTTATTCGGATCTTGATAATTCAATACAATGGCAAAATTTTTTCTTCTGCCTGTCAGTTACACAATAGATAAAGCAGAAGGGATGTAAACAAAATGATAAACCACCCTCCATTTCTTCTGCATCTCTTATGATTCCACCCCGTCTAATCCCTTATATATATATATGTAGTTCATCTGGGAATAATGTGAAGATTAGCATTAGATATTGGAATAAATTATCAATGATTATAATAGCTTTTTCAAAAACAATAAAAGCTACTATTAAATAACTTTCCCAACATCTAACACCAAACACTAACATTATTCCCAAACAGAACCATATAAAGGCCTGAGAAACTAAACATACCAAGCCAGCGGTGCACTAGGAAGTCTATGTTTCACCAATGTGGATGATCATCTTTGGGGGTTTGTGGTGGAAGGGGTTTCCAATTGGGTGTCTCATCCCAGTACATATCATAATATATATGTCCTGGATTGTGGTTATCGACACAGCACCAGACTCCGACATATCTCTTCACACGTTTCCTGAATTTTTCCTCTCTTTTCTGTCCATATTTCAAGTTGCATTGGTAAAAGAACAGCATACATGAGATTGAAAATATATATAAACTGAACAAGGAGCTTATTACCTTGTCGGAGAACCCAAGGAAAGCATCTTGCATCGAAGAGAACTGAATGACTTTAACATCTTTGAAAGAAGAGAATACTGTCTTGAACTGCATGTAGAGTGTTGAATTTGACAAGTTCCATTAGAAGAAAGAAACCACACAGATGCCATGGCAGGATTCTAAAGAGAACCTTTTGCAATCATGCATCAAACCAGAATATATAATCTGGTAAATCAACTGAGATCCTGTGGACTCAATGATATCCGAATTTGCAGATAAAAAACAAACCTAAACTCAGGGGACACAAGAATACTAACAAAGGTAACAGCACTTTAAGCAAGAATTTGCGTGCGTACATAGGTTTGCATGAAAAGAAAAATTGTACTTTAACAATACCAATCAAAATCCAATATGATTAGAGAGATGAGGTGTACTTCCTCTAAAGCATCTAAAAGTCAGACTTCTAGAGGACATGTTCTTATATTTTCCAAGTGTGTTATATAACATAATAACCCTTTGGTTAGTAAAACACAAATGCAACCGAGACAGAAAAACATGGTGAGACACCAAGAATTTTACATACCGTTTCTTCACTACTGCGTCTAGGAAACCTCAATAACCCAAGACGACTTAAGTCACTTGATGCATTACAACCATTTGTTCCTGCTTGGCAAAGCTGGACGTCAAGCCATGACTCTTTCACCTGAAGCAAATATCAAAAGCAGAGCTCCTTCAGAAAATGAGGCTGCCGACTAGAGTTATTTACTTTATGTTTAATTGACGCTCTTACTTGTTTCGGCAGTGATGGATTGTCAAGAAATGAGTATTCCCTAAAACCGACAGCAGGGCCAAACTCCTCAATCGGCAACTCTTTCAGAATTACATTTACCTATAGCATATAAACAACCCTCAGAAATAAAAGGCATCAATGCTCAAAGTAAGAACCTAACTTCCAAAGAAGAGCTTGAGTCAACAGCAAATTCATGGAACATGCATAGTCGTAATTTCTTAATGCCTATTGAACATTGATGATTTGATCGATCAAAAGCTAGCAGATCAACTGATATGCTAAAAAAGAAAACCAGAAGGTCAACCAGCATGCTAAGAAAACTATATCATATCCTAAATCTTTTCACACACCAAAGTTCTGTACTTTCATTACATGATTTTCAGAGTCCCAACTGCAATGACCCTCAGGATGCAGTCTCAGGATACTAAGGTAACTAAGGGTTAAATTAGATATTCTATACTGGGAATCTTATTTGCGAACTAAATCTTGCTTCCAGTGAAGTATAGTTGCTTATAAAGGGTAAAATAGTCAATTTGACAAGGTGTGGCAACAAGGGGTATTTTGTTAGTGTGTCATGACACCCTGTTTTCAATTAATAAATGGGTTTAAATGGTGAAAATGTTCATCTTATGGTACATGATATTTTCTAAATCCACTTCCATTTATTGGATAGGTGAAATTACCATTTGCCTTTATAAGCGGTAAAAGTGTAGGACTTTGGAACCATGGAGCTTAAGTGCACCAAAAGCCTTAACTTGAGGATCCATTGGGTAATAAAACAAAAAAGGCACGGTTTGGATAGGTTCTTGGTCACTCAGCATGATAGTGTTGACTAAAGAGATAAAACTTAAGACTTAGTAAAGTTAAGGAGACACAAGTTTGTGATGTGGCCTTATATGATTCATGTACTTGTGTTTTTTGACCTAAGCTTCATTTAGCCATCTGATCTCCATTCTCACGACCAAAAGATGCCATTTTTGTGCTCTTAGTGAGAAATTATCAATCCAAGCAAGCTCGTGTGATTTTGAGCTCAAATCAAAGGGGGTTATGCAAACCTTTGGCTTTTGTGAAGGAGAAACAAGATTTGGCCATAATTTGTTTAGTAAGTGCATGGTCATGCTTCGTCTTGGTTTATGATATAGTTGGGCTTGAAATGGTTGGAAATGGCAAAGGCCTCATTTCTTGTGCTTATATGCTAGTATAACGCAACGCTAGCAAGCAAAGGATAATTCTTATATTTTGTGATTTCGGTGATTTATACAATTATGGAAATTTTGTATATTTTAGGAATAATAATTATTCCACATCTCCTATGCTAGGTTCTATTAATAAATATTGATTTCCTTTATTAATTAATCTAGGCTTTAGTTTTAGGTTTTAACATGCCTATATAAGGCTTTATATCTTATTTTAACTTAGTTTTTTGGTAAAATCTTAGTTTTTTGGTAAAAAAATAATTTGGTTTGCGTCTTCCCCTGGATTTTCTTATTTTCTCCCTTTAGTTCTCTTCTTCTCTCTTTCGTGTTCTTTCATGGGTTCAAGTTTCTTCTTGCTCCTACCCTACACACTTCTCGTCCATCACTCCTTTCAAGGAGACCAGAGAAATTTCTGTACCCTAACTCTGCTCCTTCAGCCAGCCCTTCCCTATTGTTGCAACATAAAACAAGTTGTGCTCAAGACCAAGAGCCTATGAGCCAACTCGCTGCCGCTTTCAGAGCCAGGTTTCTGGTTCACATCTCTTTTTGAAACTACGAGTTCCTTCGCAAACACATTAGTGGTGGGATTTCACAGCTGGCTTTGCTCTGGGTCCTCATAAATAATTCCTATCACAAGTCGAAAATTTGGTGGCCAAAGTCAATCTTGGATTTTGTGACCCACTTCAACTTCTTCTCTCAGCAGCCATTGTTTGAGTTTCCTTTACAGAAGAAGCAAGTCCGTACGCAAAATTTGGAGCAATTTTATATCTTTCAATAAGGTAACACCTTTTCTCTTTTTATTGGAGTTATATTTCAAAATGAAAGCTAATTGTTTTATACTACTAAAGGCCCATAATTCCTCATACCCTATTACCAGCAAGTTGCTCTAGAGTATTTGCATCTTATGACCATGTTGAGGACATTGTTGCGTTTGATGGATCCTATGATTATTCTACTATAATCCAATATGCAAGTCAATGGTTTGCATCTCTAGCTGCACATTTCTTACACGAACAAGCTATTAAAGATGGATGTTGGAAAGAAATTGTGAGTGGTACTCATGAAAATATTCATCTGTTCAAACATTTGATCATGAAGAAAAAGGCTCTAGATCTAGAGGATGGGATCTAAAATGATTTAAGTATACTTGGCACAATTGTTCAATAGAAAAAGGGACAAATATGTTGGAGCAACCTGCAGTGCCTCACTTAGATCAGAGCACTTACACCTTTAGGAATCCACTGAAGCACAAACAGGACAAACCTCAGCAGTTGAAACAGCAACTTAAAAATGAGTTGTGTGAATTTGTTGTTAGAAGAGATAGCTGACGCATGCTAGTTTAAATGAGATGTAACAAGAGCTTTTGAGCAGCAGAAATGAAACCCTGCAGGTCAAGAACTACACGGTACAAGCAACTTGGAGAAGTTAGAAGAGAGGAATCCAATATAGGAGCTGACTGTGCGCAAGCTAAAATTGAAGGTGGACCTCAAGAATTTGGAGAACAGGAGACTTTCGACCAACAAGCTCTAGTAATTGATAACAGAATTGCACTTATAAAGCCAGAAGTTATCAAGGAACAGTTGGAAATTGTCACTGAAGCCAGTGGTGAATCCATCAATTGTACGTGTCAAGATTATGAACATGCTAAGGAAACCAAAATTTTGTAGACTAATGATGAGGTGGAAGCAACAACAACCGATTATGTGGACAACCATGAATTGGTTAATCAAACATCCCAAGTCACTCAAGGGGGAATTAGATTTATTATTCAAGTTAAAGACACCAAGGGGAGTGAGACTGGACATGTTTAAATCAATTTCACAACTGAGGAGTTGGTGGATTTCACTCAATTTTACTCCTCTTGACCACTCCCTTGAAGCATGTTGACACTCAAGTAATCTTTGTCATTCTCTGCCACTACAAAACTTGAAGACAACTTTTCCCCAAGAGGGGCAGAATGATGCAGTTGGCAATTAGAGTATTAATTGCAATACTTCTTGTATTTTGTGATTTCAGTGATTTCTATAATTATGGAAAATTTGTAAATTTTAGGAATAATAAATATTCTACATCTCCTAGGTTACTTATGGCTATTGCTAGGTTTTATAAATAAATATTAGTTTCCCTTATTAGTTATTCTAGGGTTTAGTTTTAGGTTTTAAGATGCCTATATAAGGCTACGTATCTTATTTTAATTTTAATTTTTTGATGAAATAAAAGTTTGGTTTGTGCCTTCCCCGTGGATTTTCTTCTTTTATCCCTCCGGTTCTCTTCCTCTCTCTTGCATTATATCATTGGTTCTAGTATCTTCTTGCTCCTACATCAGGAGGCTAGGTTGGTGCTTAAGAGGATTGGTTTTGGTTCCAATAGGTAAGGGTTCTATTCTTTGGTGTTGGACTTCGGGCTTAGTTGATTGAGTACCAAATATGGTGTATAGTCATGCCTTAGATACTGAATTACTAGGCAAATACTCAAGTTCACTATTGTAAAGCCTAAAAAGGACTAATGCCGAGGCTAAGATTGTGTTAGTGTGAGCTTGGCAATTCTTGATTCAAGTAAGGGATTTCTTTGTTTTTGTTGAATAATATCAGAGGAAGAAACTGAGGGCTCGATAACATACAAGATCCTCATTGCCTTCATATAACAAGAGAAATCATTATACAAGGAAAGACAACTATAGGATTGATATCTAAATAATAAATGACAAATCTACTTTCCTATTTTACGTACTAACCTTATGTAACACTCCCCTTCAAGCTGGAGCATATATATCATAAGCTCCAAGCTTGCTACATATAGACTTTACTCGTGATCCTTCTAAAGACTTAATAAATAAATCAGCAAGTTGATCCTCTGATTTGACATAAGGAGTCTTGATCAATCCTTCTTGAAGCTTCTCATGAACAAAGTGACAATCAACCTCAATATGTTTTGTTCTTTCATGGAAGACTGGGTTAGAAGCAATGTGGGTTGTTGCCTGATTATCACACATTAACTCCATTGACGATGAATGTTCAAAACCAAGTTCTTGGAGAAGGTGCTTCAACCATATTACCTCACATGTAGCATATGTCATTGCCCTACACTCAGATTCAGCACTAGATTGTGCAACAACAGTTTGCTTCTTACTCTTCCAAGACACCAAGTTTTCTCCCATGAAAACACAATAGATTGAAGTAGACCGGCAATTGTACGAACCTGCCTAACCCACATCTGTGTATCCTTGAATCTAAGTATGACCATAATTTCGATATAAAAGGCCTCGTCCTGGAGCACCCTTAAAATACCTTAAAATTTTGATTACTGCATCCCAATGACCCGTATGTGAAGACTCCATAAATTGACTTACGACACTAGTGGCCAATGAAATGTCTAGCCGAGTGACAGTCAAATAGTTTAATTTACCAACAAATCTTCAATATCTACTAGAATCTCCCACATATTCTCCCTTCTTAGCATCAAGCTTAACATTTGGTTCCATGGGGCTAACAACTGACCTGGCTCCCAAATAAGCCAGTTTCTTCAAGAAGATCAAGGACATAGTTCCTTTGGAACAAGTTTATCCCCATTTTGGACCTTGCTACTTCGATACCCAAGAAGTATCCTAATGAACCAAGATCCTTTGTCTGGAATTTCGTTTGCAGGAAAAATTTCAAGGACTGAATACCAACATTATCACCACTAGTGATAATATCATCAACGTAGACAATCAAAATAATTTTACCAGCTTGAGAGTGTCAATAAAAGACACAGTGATCCACGCCACATTGCTGCAATCCAAACTCCACAACAACTGCACTGAAGCGACCAAACCATGCTCGTGGTGACTGTTTCAAACCATACAAAGACTTGTTTAAGCGACATACAAGATCAGTCTCCCCCTAAGCAACAAACACGGGTGGTTGCTCCATGAAACTAGTCTCCTCAAGATCACCGTGGAGAAAGGCTTTCTTCACATCTAATTGATGTAAAGGCCACTGATTTGTGGTTGCCAACACAATGACAACGCGTACTGAAGCCATTTTGGCTACTGGAGAAAACGTCTCCGAGTAGTCCATGCCGTATACTTGTGCATATCCCTTAGCCACCAGACGAGCTTTCAACCGATCAACTGTACCATTAGGATAAACTTTAACATTAAACACCCATCGGCAACCCACAACTTTTGATCATGTGAAAGAGAAACTAAATCCCATGTATTATTAGCCTGCAAAGCTGACATATCCTCCTCCATGGCTTGCTTCTATCCAGGGTTAAACAAAGCCTCTGAAATAAATTTAGGCAAGGGAATGAAAGACAAGGCAGAGATAATAGCAAAGTATGATGCTGATAATGAATTATAAGAGATGACATTTGAGATAGGATGAAGTGTACAAGACCTTTTTCCTTTGCGAAGGGCAATTGGAATATCTAAATCATCAGCCAATGAAGTTGAAGAAGAAACCGGTAGAGACGGGCATGAATCTTATGGTAGTGCTTCTTGATGAGAACGTCCAGTATAAACTTGTAAATCAAGACGAGAAAGACACTCTGAAGGAGACAAATTATTGTTAGGAATGAGCTCTGAAGGAACACGATCAGTGACTGGAACATCAATATTGGTAGGAGCCATTTGGAAAGGTATAGAGGGCAAAGGCAAACAGTCATTAGTATCACAAGACACGAACTGAGTATCAGAAAAATATAATATAGCTTCAAACAATGTAATATCAGCAGAAACAAAAAAGCAATTTAGGGAAGGACTGAAACACTTGTACCCTTTTTACAAACAAGAGTATCCAAGAAAAACACATTTCACAGATTTAAAGTCTAGTTTATCTGTATCAGGCTGGTTCTGATGAGCAAAGCAGACAACCAAATATACGAGGAATAACAGGAAAGACAGCTTGACGTGGAAAAATGATAGAAAAGGAATTTTTCCCGCAAGGATAGAGGATGGCAAATGATTGATAAGAAAACATGAAATGAGCACAGCATCTCCCAAAAGCTCTTGGGTACATTCATGTGAATTAACAGGGTACAAGCACTTTCAACAATGTGCTAGACTTTTCTCTGAGCTACTCCATTTTGTTGAGATGTGTGTAGGCAAGAGGATTAGTAGAGTATACCCTGTTGCTACATGTAACTATAGATTAAGTTAGAGAAATATTCATTTGCATTATCACTGTGAAAAATATTGATTCGAGTGTGAAACTGATTTTGAATTTCAGCACAAAATGCACAAAAGATAGAGAATAACTCTAAACGATCTTTCATTAAATATAACCAAGTCATTCGAGAGAAATCAACAACAAAAATTACGAAATACGGAAAACCCAATTTAGACTTGGTACGACTAGGACCACAAATATCTGTATGAATTAACGTAAAAGGTTTATCAGCTCGTTTATTGACTCAGGACAAATAGGGAGCGTGATGGTGCTTCCCAAGCTGACAAGGCTCACATTCTAAGTAGAGGTTAAACTTAAATTTGGGACTAATTTCTTGAAATTCTCCAGAGATGGATGACCCAAGCAACTATGAATTAGAAAAGGAGAAGCTGAAACGGGACAAGCAACTGATGACTGCAATCCATCAAAATAGTACATTCCATTCAATTTACGCCCTATTCCAATCGTCTTCTTGGTCTTCAAATCCTAGATAATGATATGATCAGGAAAGAAACAAACAGACAATTTATTTGTTTGGTCAATTTACTCACAGACATAAGATTGAAAGGAAAGTTTGGAACATAGAGTGTAGACCGTAAAGTAAAAGAAGGACAAGGTCGAGTGGATCCAACACCTCTAATGGTGGTGGTAGATCCATCAGCAATAGTGAGTTTACTTTGATGTAAAGCTAAAGGAGATATTTGATAAAAAATGACTATTTTACCTAAAATGTGGTCAGTAGTACCAGAGCCGAACACCCAAGACAGATTTCTAGAAAGGCTGGATGAATAACAAGCTGTCGGATTACCTTGATGGACGACAGATGCCATATGGGTAGAAGCGGCCAGCTGTACGGACTGATACTGCAGGAATTTAGTATACTCTTCCTGAGATAAAGTAACAGACGGTTGTGATGCCATAGCTGAACAAGGGTCATCTTTCGATCGCATATGGGCTACTCGCAATGATGAATCTTTATCCCAACATGTATCCTCAATATGACCATCTGTTCCACAATACGGGCAATGAGGACGTGGACCTCGACCATGTCCACCTCTGCCACCACGTCCTCCACGACTACCTCCAAGGCCTCCTCTAACTTGTGAGCTGGATCTTGCTTGTGGATTGGACTGAACCGCAAGAACAAACCGATCAAAACTGTAATTTGTCGGATTCTCCTTAGCGAAAGAACGAGAAAGTCAGGAGTATACTTCAGGCAATGAAGGAAGTTATACTCCCCCAAGGATTTGCGCATGGACTAGTTCAAACTCTGGCTTTAGTCTGGCCAAAAATGTCATTATCACTAGATGTTCTCTCTGACAATGCATCTCTTGGACATCAGATGAAATAGACAACAAAGCATTTAACTCTTCGAACCCTTGTTTCACCTTTGCAAAGTAATCTATGAGACTCCCTTCTTGTTTAGCATGAAACAACTCAATAGAGACATCATACATGCACAGCATATTACTAGAATAAAAAAGTTTGGCATAATCCCAAGCCTGCTTACAGGTGATGACATGAGAGAATAAATCTAACACTTCAGATTCCATGGACTCGAAGAGCAAGTGCAATAACTGTGCATCATCAACTTGCCAATTTTCTAACTTTGGTCGGTAAAAGGATCTGCAGTGAGATGTGACATCTTCCTTTTACCTGTGAAATACAATATCACCTTTTTCGTCCAAGAAGAGTAATTATTACTGTTCAAACATTGTTTGATAATTCGAATACTGCTGAATTGAGTAGAGGAACCCATTGGTGAGATGATTGCCAGAACACTCGATTGGGATTTTCCTTCGAGGTTTGATATACTTCTTGACACAATTCTGATGAGACAATCAAAGAAATCACAGACCTTGCTGATGATGCACTACAATAAACGTGAGACTAACCGAATGGCGAAGAAACACAGATTCTGGTTGTAATTGACATGAATCAAGACCAGAAGCTAGTTTAGGACATGAAAGCAAGCAGATCCATCAAGATGCCGTCGCCGGAGATCGCCAGACGGCGGCGTGATGCACTCACGAGCCGACTCGTGGGGGGTTTTCCGGTGACCCGCCGGTGCTGTTCTGGTCACCGATGACCGCCGAGTGTGGCTGTGTTCTTGGTTTTTGGTTTGGTTAAGTCAAAATGAGGATACTAGTCAAGGCAGTAGAAACGGAAAGATTAATTGTGGTGGCTGGCTGGTTTGCGGCAAAGGCAGCATTAGGGTTTAGGCTCTGATACCATGTTGAATAATATCAGAGGAAAAAACTGAGGGCTTGATAACATACAAAGCCCTCATTGCCTTTATATAATAAGAGAAATCATCATAAAAAGAAAGACAACTATAGGATTGATATCTAAATAATAAATGACAAATCTACTTTCCTATTTTACGTAGTAATCTTATGTAACAGTTTTAATTAGTGTTTATATGATTGCATGATAATAGTTACAATGTTTGTATGGTTGTGACAGTGACTATATACATAATGCAATGGACAACATAGAGTTTGAATAGGTAAACTATGGTTGGATGTGCCTATGGTGATTTTGGGTAGATACCAGCAAGGTTAACTCACTATGGACCTAAAATAGAGGTTGCAATATGCTTTATGAACTTATGGCATGAGATTGCTCGGATATGGTAAGCCAATGTGCACAAAATGGGTTGACATCGTCGGACCAGAAATCTTATGTGACAGTGCCAGCTGAGATGCGGTCACATCTAGATTGAGGCCTCCAGGCTTACTATAATGAGTGATAATTCAAGTCAGATGTAATGGCGAGGCCATTATGGCCTAAATACGATGGAATATGTTATAGTGGTTGGACGTGGTGAATGTAGTCCATCAAGAGGATTCCAATAGGTGAATTAGGATGGCAAGGCTCAAAGGATGTCGAGGCTGCCCATATGGAGCACCAAGGGTGCACCGCCAAGAACTTGGGTGTGTGCACCAAGGGTTTGAGCTCCTTGTGCAATTCACTAAAGTGAAGATATTATAACGATACACAAGTGACTCCTTCAAATAATGAAGGAAAATGAATGAGTAGCTAGCCAAAGGCCAGTAAACCCAAGAGGGTAGAAGCACTAAGTGCACACCCTTAACAGGACTATGGATTAGACACAA
This sequence comes from Aquilaria sinensis, assembly GCA_005392925.1. Classification (NCBI taxonomy): domain Eukaryota; kingdom Viridiplantae; phylum Streptophyta; class Magnoliopsida; order Malvales; family Thymelaeaceae; genus Aquilaria; species Aquilaria sinensis. The sequence continues at coordinate 62,546 of SMDT01000541.1, forward strand.
GATACCCAAAGCAACCTTGAATATTGATCCATATTACGGCCCTAAAACAATCTTGAGCACAATTCATGTATATTTCTTATATAAATATGCTAGTCCTACAGGATTTTTTTTTTTTTTTTTTTTTTGTCTTTGAGGAACCTTACTAGGAATTCCTAGAATTCTTACTCCCTTATATGCTAGTATTGTTGAAGAGCCTACCAACTTCTAGAGTGGTTGTATGCTAAATTGATTTTAAGATAATTGCTTCTGTAAGTAAGTAGCATGGTTCATGGCCATGGCTATGCACTAAATAAATGATTACCTCTAATCCATAACAGTTGAGGTTCAAGAGGAGCACCTAGGGGAGTTTGGCACCAGAGGACACTGCTACCTGAGAGTACATAGGTTGGGTTATGTACTGGTCTTTGTAATATGAACATACGCCAGGTTGGGTTATGTACCGGTCTTTGAAATATGAACATACACCATACTTGGGGTTCTGCCTCTAATAATATGTGATAACTTGAGATGGAAGAAACACTTGCTTTTACTTATGTTCACATGATTTTCATGTATGATGAATGGTTGCTTGTACGTGTATAATGCAAATGTTTGGTTTTGGCAAAGTATTTCTAATGGGGTTTTTAAAAGGCTGCTGCCGCACTAATCTACGCTTCAAATTAAGTCCGAAGCATAAACCATAGTAAGATCTATAATGGATTACTTATTTCATAAGTAAATGGTTCGATGAACCCACAAACAACTATAAAGAGTGATTGCAAGTACAATAGGACTAAAGCAACTATAAAGGGTGATTGCAAGTATAATGGAACTAAGTTCAAGCCATAGATCCTGGGAACTTTACTCCTACAATAGGATAAGGTAGATAGCCCTTGGCTGGGATAGGAACCTTACACCAACAGTTGCTTTTTATTTTTTTATTTTTCATTCATGTTGCAATGGATTCCAACAAAAGAAAATGTTCAGCATGGAGAACCAATCATCTGACAAATTATTCCTGAATTGTCAGTCATGCAATAGACCTGTAGTTAGAACTACGTCAGGAGGCTTCAGCAGCTTAAAATATTCCAAATCCTAATTGGTTCTCTTGATCCATTTCTTAAGTCCATCAAAATACATCAAACGCTTGGAGGATAAAGTTTCTCTTAAATCCATTGCATTAGAAATGACAGGACTAAGTCATTAATTCATGAAAAATGATTAAGACATAACAATCAGATGAGATATGACTTCCTATTTAATTCATCCCTCCTTAAAAGCTACAGCTCTACCATATCCATCTAGAGATGGGAGACTAGGTCTGTTGAAGGCATCTTAGAAACAATGAATCAGAGTACCAGTCTAATATTTGCATTTCTGATGAGGAAGAAAATTACAAAGAAAATTTTCTTCAGTGTACCTCAAATACGTGGTCCAAAGGACAAATGAAAGGCTGTCTGGTCATGGAACCAGGTAGAACTCCAGGATGCGGAAACCATAGCCGATCCAATCTGCACCATATTGGAGGCATAACCTGCAATGAAGATCAAAGTTGACACAGATTATTTTGACACTTTCAGAAGAAAAATAAACAAACAAATGATTAGGTTATACTATGTCATTTATTGTATTTTCAGTAGTCTCAGAACCTGTATTCTCTCCTTACTAAGAAGTGGACTTCTGCAATTGAAATACTATGATTGACTATTCCCTTTTGTCCAAAACCTTTGGAACATATTCTATTTCAAATAGTCTCAAATCTTTGCAACATTTCCATATTTAGTAACTTACTTTAGCATATTACCCTTCAAATTGCCATTTCAATAATCACTTCTTCCAACTTTCTTGATTTATGTGGAAAAAGTTAAGAGCAAAAAATGGGAACAACACAAACTTTTTGGGATTTCTTACTCTCCATGCCAAACCAAATGCTTCAAAGATTTTGGGATGGATGGAGTGTTATAGATCTCAAGGTCTTGTATGCAAAGCCAGTTTCACACAATAACCATAGTAACAAGTTATGCTCCAGTCTACCTGAGTCCTTGCCATCAGGTCTTGTTTTAAAGTAAATGATTCATTTTCTCAAAGGAAGTGGGGTGAACAATGGGTGGCATTTGAGTAAACAGCAGGTCCCTTCTAAACATTTCAAACCCTAAATCGCCACACCAAAGATATGCAGTAGCAATCAGTTTTAAGGATGTTTCACGTCAGTTGCAGAGGAATCAATTTCGATTCTGAGGAACGTACTAAATGCATTTTCTGGAGCCAAATCAATGGGAAAGTTTAAACAGTCAATGAGTGGCTGCAGTGTGTTTGGGAGCAGGCAGATTAGGATAACTGGTTAGGTCATTTAGGGGCCAGCTCTAAGGATCCCACTGAAAGTGATAGGCTTGAGGCCAGAAGCCCATTCCTTTTGGCCTTTACAAGCCTTATTTTAAGTGGGAAACAGAGTCTCCAGCCTCTGGCTTTTACCAGCACATAGTGAGTTAGAGGGTATCTCTGTTACAGAGTGTGAAGACCTGGTCATTCATCTCATCCAGGAGATTGAAAAATAAAAGATGATTAGCTAAGAATACAACATCTGTGTGTGCACACGAAAATGAGTGTCAAAATCAATTGAGTTGAAGCATCTAGAATTTGTAAGAAAAAAAAAACGAATAGAGAAGTGAATTGGGATGTAATGAGTCTAGCATATCATCTCAATGAATTGCCACATTTTATCTTGGAATGCATGTGGCCTTGGTGATAGGCACAAATAAGCCGCACATAAAAATTTCTCTATCTCAAAGTGTTAAGTAAGGTCTCTATATGATAGACTACAAAAGTAGATTTCTTATTTATTACTAAGATATCAATACTATAGTTGACTTTCCTTGTATATCCATTCTCTTATTATATATAAAGGTCATGAGAATGTTGCGTTATCAAGCTCTTAGTGTCTCTCTTTAAATTTTCTAACATGGTATCAAAGCCTAAACCCTAACACAATGAAGATTTGTGTTTATTCCCCGATGTTTGCATGGCCAAAAAATTGTTGCTGATGATACACATGGCTTGCTGGTCATTAACAACATCAGGTGTCAATCTCTCCGCACTTCTCATTCCTCAAAGAATCAGTCTCTGCTTTGTTTGGGAACAACATCAAAGATCACCTTTAGAGGTTGGAAAAGCCATCCAATGATAGATTTTAGCATTAGAGGTTTCAAGAAACAATGGCAACTGTTCATAAGTTATCTCAACCTCTAACGCTAATCTTAGACCCAATTCCCAAATGAAGACTAATGCTCATCTTAAAGTGGCATTTTCTGTTTGGGAGGCAAACAGGGAAAGGATTCTGAAAATTGACAACCTTCAAGAAAATGAAAAAAAGAAGACAAATTTTTGGTAAATTAATGTTTTATACTGTATGTGAAGTTCAAGCAGAGTTTGTTTTTCATCTTAATATTTTGTTCTTGTACAAGACTTTTCGCGGAAATCTAAGTACTCAATTGTAGCTATTAACTGGGTTGTTGCTGAAAGTATTGAAGATGAAGTCTGGGCTTGATCAAATATCTATCCAAATATAACTTTTTCTTTGACACCTTCAGCTATTTTTCCGACTGTTTGATCCAAAAGAAATAAGAGGGCTTACCAAGGCATAGAATTACATGTTGGTAGGGTAAACTCAATACAATGAGATTGAATTGACTGAGACATTGACTCGTATAGCTTGTAATTATTCTTTCATCACCCTAGCTAAACACATAATTAATTATTACAGATTAATCTAACTGCCTTTATTGGAACAAAATATTGCTACTGCACTCACCAGTATACGGTTCAACATTGAAGCAATGGCAAGTGCTGTCCTTATCTGTTTAATCTGAAAAATAATTTTAAACATGTATGATATAAGAACCTAGATGTAAAAACTAAAAATTGGTAAAATTACCACTAGGGATAGCAATTAGGTGGGTCGGGTCAAGTTTGGGTCAAGTCATTCAGGTTCAGGTCTAGTCGGGTTAGCATGAATTCAGGTCCAGGTCGGGTTCAGGTCAGCTCATTTGGGTTTGGGTTGATTTCAGGTTCGGGTTGGGTTGGGCCGGGTTTATTTGGGTTCGGGTTCACTTCAGGTCGGGTCAATTTTAGTCTCGAGTGACTTCAGGCCAACTTTCAGGTCAAATTCGGGTCAACCTTTGTATTCTTGTGGGTTATTAGTGTAAAGTCAAAACGATTGAATTTATTCATTTTTTTAAAATTTAAATCAAATAATTTGATTTTTTGTGTGATTTAATTTAAATTAAATTTTCATTTTTTAGTATATTTAATTAAAATATTCATAAAAATCTTCTTCATTATAATTTAGTACATATTTAATTAATTTAACATTATTAGTAATATTTGATTATTTTTCTAAACCCATACCCTTTAACTATCATTGTACAAATTATTCAGATCTTCACCGAGCTATCACTTAAACATACACAATAACAATTTTGTTATGCTTATGTATCAATGAATTTTCTTTGAAATTACAATGAAATGCAAATCAAGTTCATTATCAGTGACTAAATTTTAAAATTTTAAAAATTTTGGGTAAAAGTGCAAAGATTTCAAAAATTTTAGAATTTTTTAAAATTTAGGTACCTTATTGCACTATACTTAAAAGTATAAGGATGACTGTTGTAATTTTAATAATTACCTATTAAGTTCATTCAACGTACTAAATATAAAAATTACTTCTGTTGGAAAAATCCAAATATGGGATTCACTAAATATGGATGTTTCTTCCGCAAATAAGATATTTACAATATATAGAAGTCCTAAAAAAATATAAGTTACTAAATATGGAAATCTTTTATCAAAATATGAAAATTATTAAACATGAATATCTTAAAAAAAGAAATAAAACTACTAAATATGAAAGTTTCATCTCCAAATATGAGACTTATTAAATATGGAAGTACTAAAAAATGGAAGTTACTAATAACGGAAGTCACCATTCTTAAATATAAGACATACTGAATATGAAAGTCTAAAAAAATGGAAGTTACAAAACATGGAAACCTCCATATTTAGGACTAAGTTAATATGTAAAATAATGAAAGAGGCAAATTAAGGTTTAGGGTGAGGGTTAAAATCGGGTATTGTCGTGTTTAGTTATCAGGTCATCTCGGGTTCAGGTTATGTCAGTCTTGGGTTTGGGTCATTTTGGGTTCGGGTCAATTCAGGCTCGGGTCATTTCAGGTTCGGGTATTTCGGGTTTGGGTCATTTGGGTTCGGGTTTTCTCGGGTTTCTCTTTAATCGGGTTCGGGTTCGGGTTCAAGTTGGGTTAGGCACAGTCAAGTTCAGGTCATTGACTTTTTTAGTTAAATCAGGTCAGGTCAGGCTTGGGTTCGAGTGGGTTGGGCCAGGTCATCGGGTCGGGTCCAATTTTGCCATCCCTAATTACCACTTCCAAACAGGATAATACATACTTGAAAGTTAACAAGAGAAAAGTGTGAGTCAATATTGTGCTCCCCATCTAGCAATAAGTTCTTCGGAATTGAAGGCTTAAATGACAAGAAACCTCCTGCATATTTTCTTTCTTGTTAACCAGCAGCAATTTTCACTAGAGACATAAAAGTAAATGCAGGAGAAAAGTTCAATGGATTGTATAGATTTCAACTAGGTATGAACTTGGAGGCAGAAGTAGGTATGACCTTGGAACTAAAAAGACCAGCAGAAATACCTGGTGCATCATAATATTCAGGAGGATCATAGAATAACATGGCTTCCCGCAATCGGTTTCTCTTTCCTTCTGTGCCAGCATACTGAAATGTGGTGTGTACAGCATATGGTTCCAGCCTAAGTTGTTGATAAATAGCCTGCTAAAACTACTAGAGCTTAGATCTCAGCAGAATGTATGATCTTGCACACTCAACATGATCAAAGAAAAGAAAAATTTATATCCATCACAGACCAGGATGATATATGTTTCACAAAAAAAAAAAATCCATGTAATCAAAAAAGGACCGAGGAATAAGAAAAAAAAACCACAGAAGAAAAGAGTAGTACTCAAAAACTCTACAAAAGTAGTGCATTGTAAGAAAAAAAATCCAAAGTTCAAAATGGAAGAGAATCCAACTATCTTTGTTTTGTGACAATAACTGAATCGGTATGAGAACAATACCTGTATAAAATAAGTATGTCCGCTACAAAATATACTTGCTGGAAGAATTCCTAGCTTGAGATTTCCATCAAATGCATACACAAGTCCATTATCTCCGTCAGCAGAAGGCCCCAACTGTCTATGCACTAGATCATTAAATCCATTCTGATCCCAGATTGATTCATCAGCTAAAAGCATATCCTTCCATTCTTTTGCCAACTTCTTTGCAGATTCTGTTGGCCGCCAGTGGAAAATCCCTATGTTGTAGGCGCCACCAACTTCACAGGACAACAGAAAATATCAATTCACAAGAAGGTTTTGGGATCAACCATCTCTTAGAAACTCAAGGATTGAAAACAGAAAGAAAAAAATTTTCTTAAAATCATTTTCACCGTGCTGCCACATATCCAATCTGTCATCAACAACTGTAGGCACAACTTGGTCACTTGAAGTTAAAACATCTGCATCAGGATACTGTGCAAGGTATGGAAGTGGGTTCTGGTATAAGAACAACAAAGTGTAAATGAATTTTATGATACTTAACGTCTAAAGGAAACATGATGTAAGCACATAAAGGTTCAAAAACCAAGAAACTTAAAAAAAAAAAAAGGCTTGTAGAAGTAGATTTATTATAATTCATGACAACTTAGTTTCACAAAATTTTGTTTATCGCAACAATTCCAAGTAGGATCTGATCTCAACAAAGTAAATTGAGGATATTCACAAGGTGCAAAATTCAAAACTAAACTAAATTAAAATAAATTAAGTTCTTGGCACAATCTCGTTCTCACAGCTTGCATTTTAGTCTTGAGAGAAGACCAATTATATACAAGGGGGGCCAGCAAAAAGGTAAAAAAAAAAATGAAAACGTAGCTCCTTACCAAATAAAGACAAAAGAGGAAGTGAAAGCTAACACCTAACACAGATTAGGAAATGAAAGCTAACACCTAACAAGGATCTATTTTTCTCCTGTTTCAGATGGAGCTCATGTATAGAATCTTTGAGATAGCTAAGAAAAGTAAATCATTCAAGCAATGATTATAAAAAGGAGAATTAATGCCAGAAGGAAGAATTAAGAAGCATTGAATGATACCTTCAACCAGACCATGTCAGTATCACACATTAATAGCTCATAACCAAAAGGAAGCATAGAATCTATGAGAATAACTTTTTCTCTTCCCATTTTGTGGAATGTTGGGGAGCCCCAGCCAACATCTATAGTGCTCATATGGCTTCCCATGTCAAACACTGGAATGCCTTTCCAATACAATGCTTGCAACAGTTTTGTGTCCATTGCACCTAAACAATATTCTCAGTTCAGTTCCGTATTCAAGAAAAAACTTCCAAGGTTTTCCATCAAAAGTATACATCAGATGGACTGAAGAACATACCAACTAGAAGATTAGAAAGTCCAAGATCAGTCAAGTGTTTAACCCAAGTCAATATGAAATCCATGAACGCAAAGTTGCCAAAGGTCACTACTATGACATTATCTTTTGCTCGTTGCTCAACTACTTCTTTTGTTAGTTTAAAGTCTTTTAGTGGTGGCATTTTTGAATTGGCAGGAGGAGCCTCCCATATGCTTCTCAACCACATGCTACCAGAGTGTGATGCAGGTACTGGCACCAGGTTTGCTGTTCCTATAACTCCAGTGACATTGAGTGACTGGCCAATCAGAGAAGAATCTGCATTGAAATAGAAAGAAAACTGGAATCAGATATTACACATTAAACTGTCTGCCTGATGGCCCATGGAACAAACGTCATAGCAAAGACATGAACAGCATCGCAGGAGAGGCAGAAAATACGGGACCAAGACCAACAAAAGCCTATCGAGAAAGGAGATGATAAAACAAGCGATTCAGTTATTAGACATTTGTGCTTAATTTCTAATGAATTATGAAAGCTTAGTATTTGTTATCAAACCAGAATTTTAGTTGAAAGATTGCTGCTTTCAGGTGTTCAGTGCGCAATAGGTTTACAATCAAGCATCCCTTACAGATGTTCAATTAGGTATTTAGCAGTGTCTTTGGTTTGATAACAGCATGGAGGAGTTGAGAAAGAACACAGTTTGTTGATGTCTTTCCAAAACAATAATTCTCTGATCAGCAAAATATCTAAAAATCCTACCAACCCTAAATCCGAGCTTACTTATAAATTGAATCTTCAACCAAACCAGTGAACTAGACTTCCCTATCAAACAAACACCCCGACATGACACTTGTTCCTTTAGCTCATTCCAAAGCTCGAATAAACTCATCAATTTATCAGAGAAAAGAAAACGAAAACCCAGGAAAAAAATGAACTTACTTGACGAGTGAGGGGGAGAGGAGAGCCAGGCAGCAGATGTAGAGGTGGAGGCGGAAGGCGAGTAAACGGCGGAGAAGACATAAAACAAGGAAACCACAATCCCCACGATCACGGTCCCATAAACCGTGAGAAAGAGCGGCTTCGAGCTCGTGACATCTTGAACTGCGTTCCTCCATCCCCCCATCTGCTGCTATGTAATTGCCACTGCTTCAATCTCACTGCGTCTCAGTCTCCGTTAGTCGACATTTCTAATCTTCTCAAAGCGATCTCCAGCTCGTATCCAATATCGAAATCTCACCTGACACAAATTGAAAAAGAAGAAGAAAGAACGACCATGAGAGAAGGTTGAATTCACCGGGGGCTTTTTGATTTTTTATAAAGCAATCCAGCTGTTGCGGTTAGAGCTCACTTGCCCCGCCGCCATGGTCAAACCTTCCGCTTGTCTTATCGCAGATTTTTGGCCAAATGTGTAATCACCCCTTAAGCCCCTCAAACGTTGACTCGACACATATAAAATAAGTCCTCAGACTTGCTGATCCAGGACACTTAAGCCCTTCCAACAGCCCTTATTACTAAAGTGCATGTTTTCCTAAACGTTTGGTTTCACGCCGTTTTGAACTAAAACGCCAATGTATTGTAGCTTGGATGATCTCTTTCTCACAGCCTTCCTAGAGAACAATCTGAACATTATCGGTACAGTGAATATATATATATATATATATATATATATATATATATATATATATATATATATATATATATATATACAGGACATATCTAAAGAACTAATGGTCTTTTTCTTAATTCAGCTCCTTTCTAGCTGTCACATGTTATATTTTTTCTTTTTCATAACACTACAGAGTGGCTTGAAAAGTCATATTCCAATTTGCCCTTTCATTAAACTTAACGGGCTTTCTAACATTGTTTATGATAGCCAAAGGCTATTGCCTCCTCGGTAGTAACTCCCTGCCAGAATATTGGCCGAGGAGTCTGACGTCACCCAAGAGAGGGTCTTTTCACTGACCTCGGAAGGTGCGAAGTCAAACACTATAAGCTCGAGACTTTGGTTAGCTCGTCAGGAATTCCGAGGACAACACCGTCTCCATCGAGGGGCCAAACTGACTGCCCCGAAGAGGTCTTCCCCGAACAAGAAGCACCTGAACAAGGGAATCCCCGAACTATGGGTGTGAGTCCCGAAGAAGGTGTCCATCAAGGGAACTCTCAGAAATATGGGATAGATCCCGAAGGAGGTGCTCGCACCGAAGGACGGATAGAATCCGAAGAGCGTGCACGCACTGAAGGGCGACCTCGCCCAGGGGACCTCGGGAGTACGGTATGAGCATTTAAGGAGCCTCTGACATGTCGCCCACAAGCCCTACACGTCACATCAGAACGACGAACTGACACGCCGCAGCCGCCCCAGTCCTGATACAACCTGTCCGGGTCCAGGGCTAAAGGAGGCTGCAAACGGCTGTCTGTCCCCTAGGTCCAAAAGCACAGATCAAATCCGACCGAACACGTGTCATGATCTGAACGGACCATCTACTCCTATAAATACTAGGAAAAGGGACTGGGCAAAGGATGGGCATTTTCCTCCCTCTGAGAAAACACAAAACAGGCACACTCAGCTGGGAAACCAGAGCTCCAGGCGCTCGCCTCCTCAGGAAGTCTCTCCACCTGTCAACATGACAGCAAACGAAGATGCCTTGGGGCATCATTTGGCGCCGTCTGTGGGAAACCACTCCCAGGTAGCTGTTGTCGAAACTCGGCGTTCGAAGGACAAAGGACTCCCGAAGTCCCCGTCCGCGCCTGAGACCCAACCAGCTACCGAACAAAGTCCCCCAGAGACTTCCTTGCCTGAAGAGGAACGCCCTCTTGTCATCACCATGGGTTTTTTAAGAGACTTTCAGAGGTCTGTTGTGGCTGAAATGACACAACAAATAGACCGAAGATGGCCGCAACCAGCCCAGGCGCAAAAACCCACTTCGCCAGCACGACCTCGGGAGAAAAGCCCAAGGGCAACCCATCATAGCTCGGGAAGTGGGGAGCCACGGGAAGAGTCCTCGACAGATAACTTGCCCCTCGGAGCACGGCTGGCGGAAAGAGCGAGGTCTGAACGACCCGAAGTCCCGTCCAGAAGAAGTTTGTCACCAGAGGCAAGGTCCCCCTCACCTCGGTACCGAAGTCGCTCCCCGAAGAGACGGCAACAGTCCTTTTACCCAAGAACCTCCAAGCACCAGGAAGAGGAGCCCAGTGCCACGCTCCTCCTGGAGAAAGTCTTGGCAAGACTGGAGAGAGTGGAACAGCAGGTGGCACGCAAGCCTGTTTGGGCCAGGCTAACTGAAACCGTCTCTGGAGATGAAACTCCTTTCGCCCGAACAGTGGTCGAGGCGGCCATGCCAAGTGACTTCAGGCTACCTCGGCTAGAGACCTATGAGGGTCGGACTGATCCCCAGGCCCACCTAACAAAGTACAAACGCAGCATGGTGCTACACGGGGCTGATGATGCTACACTCTGCAAGTGCTTTGAAGTCACCCTCGCAGGACCAGCAACTGCCTGGTACAATTCCCTGCCTCCCGGAAACATCAGGGGGTTCCAGGAGCTGTCCACAGCGTTCACCCAACAGTTCATTGGGAGCAAGCCGACGGCGAAGATGCCCGTCCAGATGTTTGACATAGCACAAAGAAACGGGGAGACCATCCGTGACTATGTCGAGAGGTTCAACAGAGAGGCCCTCAGTGTTCCGGACTTTCGTCCCGAAATCCGCATCCTCGCCATGACGAGGGGCCTCCGGAGGGATTCGCACTTGTTTTATGAATTCTCCAAAGATCCCCCGGACACGCTGGGAGAATTCTACCGAAGGGCTGAACAACATATGACAGCCGAAGAGCTGAGAATGACCGGACCGAAGGCTGACCATATTCACGCTCGTGGCGAAGGGTCCAGCCAGCAAGCCCGGTGTCCAACGGAACAGTTAGGCCGACCTCGGAGAATGCGAGTAGGAGGAAGGAAGCCCCAAAACTTTACACCTCTGAGCACCACGAGGGCTAACGTCCTCATGGCGTTGGAAAAACAGGGGGCTCAAATCCAACGACCGAGGGGCATGACTGCTGACAACAGAAGGAACATGAAGAAGTTCTGTCAGTTCCACCGTGATCACGGTCATGACACCGAAGACTGCTTTCAGTTGAAAAAGTACATTGAATCACTGATAAAGCAGGGCCAGCTTCGGCGTTATTTGAGAATGCCTTCCCCGAAAGGGAAAAAAGAGGAAGAAGGAAAGCCCGATGACGAGGATTACGATTCAGACAGGCGAAGGAACCGAAGTCCGAGAAGGCGTCCTCCACCTTCGGCAGGAGTAATACAGACGATCACAACCGGGCTTCCATCCTCGGAAAGGAAAAGAAGGGCCAGAGAGATAGCGGTGATGGAATATCAGAGCCCAACAAAAAAATTGGCCCGCGAGGATGGCTCCACCATCGTATTTCCCCATGACGATCCATTGCTGATAATGGCGAGGATAGGAAACTGGGACGTCAAGAGGGTACTGCTGGACGATGGGTCAAACGCAGACGTCTTGTTCTCACATTTGCTGCCAAGCTTGGGCGTATCCAGGAGTGACCTCAAGGCTGTTACTTCACCCACGTTCGGCGTAGGACCATCTGAGCTACCTGTCCTCGGGTGGATCGACCTCCCCTTGATGATGAAAGGAACTTCGGAGAAAGGAACTGCTGAGTTGTTCGCCTCTACCATGGCAAGATTCATAGTCATGGACGTTCCTTCGTCATACAACGCCATTCTCGGCAGACAGACACAGGGAAATTTGCACATTCGCCCTGATGTAAAGTACTTGACCGTCACCTTCGCCACCAAAGAAGGAGACGCAAAGATCTTCATTGATCAAGGCGAGGTGAGAAAGGTGTTCGTCAGAGCACGAAAGGCTCCAGCAAGCAACTTAGCACATGCTGTAGAAGCAAAAGAGCTGGAAAGGGGCGAGGCAGAAGATCCCACAAAAGCGGAAACAGAAGAAGTAGAGCTTGTCCCAGGCCATAGCACCCGAATAGGGAAAAGTATGGCCGAAGGAGACAAGGAAAAACTTGTATCTTTTCTGCTTACAAATAAAGACCTGTTCGCCTACTCGCCGAAGGACATGCCAGGGGTAAACCCTCGCGTAATCCAGCATAGCCTCAAAGTAAGTCCGGAAGTAAAACCTGTCCGGCAAAAGAAACGGAGCATCTCAGCTCACAAAAGTGACTTCGTCAAAACCGAAGTCCAGCGTCTGATAGACGCCAACGTTATCCGGGAGGTAAACTACCCCGAATGGCTAAGCAACGTGGTAATTGCCACAAAAGAAGGAAGTAGTAAGCTCCGGATGTGCATCGACTTCAGAAATTTGAACGATGCTTGCCCGAAAGATTCATATCCTCTTCCACCAATAGATCAACTGGTAGACTCAACTGCCGAATACGGGCTCTTAAGTTTCCTAGACGCCTTCAGTGGTTACCATCAGATAAGGATGGACCCCGGAGACGAAGAGAAGACTGCCTTCATCACCGAGGGAGGAACATATTGCTATATCAGAATGCCCTTCGGGCTCAAAAATGCAGGAGCCACCTACCAAAGGCTGATGAACAAGGTCTTCAAAGACCAAATGGGGAGGAACATGGAGGTATATGTTGATGATATGATAGTCAAGAGCAAACTGCCTGGCTACCACGTTGCAGATTTAGGGGAAACCTTCCAAAAGCTCAGAACCTTCGGGATCCGCCTTAATCCAGAGAAGTGCATCTTCGGGGTGACCTCGGGAAAATTCCTCGGGTACATGGTATCCGAAAGAGGCATCGACGCTAACCCTGAGAAGATTAAGGCTCTGCTTGAATTCCGAACACCTACCACAGTCAAAGACGTGCAGAGACTCACCGGAAGAATAACCTTTCTGAGCAGGTTTATTTCCAGGTACGGAGATAGGTGTCGACCCTTCTTCAAAGTCCTCACAAAAGCGGCAAAAATGGAAGGCGACCTCGGAAGGGATGGCCATCCTTGGGCTGAAGATTGCCAAAAAGCCTGGGAAGAACTCAAAGTCTACTTGGCCAGACTGCCGACTCTGCGGCAACCTCGGGAGGGAAAGCCCCTGGCACTATACCTCGCCGTCACGGAAAAAGCTGTGAGTTCGGTTCTTGTGAAAGAAGAAGGACCGAAACAGTGGCCGGTTTACTATGTCAGCAAGTCCTTGCATGGCGCCGAAGTCAGGTACCCTTTGCTTCAAAAAGCTATATATGCCTTAGTGCTTGCAGGTAGAAGGCTGCGGCCATACTTTCAGGCTCACCCCATCATTGTCCGAAGTAGTCTGCCACTACGGGATGTCATGAAGAGAGTTGATCATTCGGGAAGGCTCTCCAAGTGGTGCATAGAGCTGGGTGAACACGAGATCACATACGAGCCTCGGAAAGCCATAAAAGCTCAAGCACTGGCAGATTTTATCGCCGAAATACCCACCACTGAGGAGAGCCATTCAGATCCAAAAGAGGGTGAGCCAGAATGGACCTTACACGTTGACGGGGCCTCAGGATCCGAACACCAGGGAGCTGGAGTGATTATCAGAGGCCCCGAAGGCCTAGAAGTAATGAAGGCCATCAAGTTCAGTTTCAATGCCACCAACAATATGGCGGAGTATGAGGCCCTCATAGCAGGATTACGCCTGGCCAGAAAAATTGGCGTGAGAAACTTGAAAGCCCATAGTGATTCTCAGCTGGTGGTCCGGCAAATGGCAGGGGACTATGTCGCGAAAGACCCGACCTTGGCAAAATACCATGAGTTGGTAACAAAGCTTATTCGGGAGTTCGACGTCGTAAAAATCGAGAACGTACCCCGACGGGAAAATGCTGAGGCAGACTGTCTGGCGAAGTCCAAAACTTGCACCGAAGTGCTAAGCCACCCCAGCATCGCGGTGCTAAGCATAGAGACCTCGGGGAAAGGATGGAGAGAACCAATCAAAACGTATCTCGCAACCAACACACTCCCCGAAGACCCCAGCGAAGCCGCAAAAGTGCGAAGGCGCTCCGGCCGTTTCTTCTTAATTGGAGAAGAACTATATCGGCAAGGATATGCAAATCCACTACAGAGGTGTGTTAGTGAAGAGGATACTGAAATGATCCTCGAAGAAGTTCACGAAGGTGCCTGTGGTTCGCACATCGGAACCGACGCCCTAGCAGCAGTGATACTTCGCCAAGGATACTTCTGGCCTACCCTGAGAAAGGACGCCAAGCAGTTCGTCCAGAAATGTGGTAGTTGCCAGAGACATGCGAACATCCAAAGAACACCCTCAGAGTTCGTGACTTCGGCAGACTATCCTTGGCCCTTCGCAGTTTGGGGCATAGATCTCATTGGGCCACTCCCAACGGCGCCTGGAGGCGTAAAGTTCTGCGTAGTAGCAGTAGACTATTTCTCTAAGTGGGTCGAGGCAGAACCTCTGACAACTATCTCGGCAAAAGAAGTGCAGAAGTTCGTATGGAAAAACATCGTATGCAGATTTGGCATACCGAGGGTACTCGTAGCGGACAATGGATCCCAGTTTGTAGACAAAGGATTCCAAGAGTTCATTAGCGACCTCGGGACAAAAATGCACTTCGCCCCAGTAGCTCACCCCCAAAGTAATGGGCAGGTGGAAGTATCTAACAGGACCATAAAAGATGGTCTGAAAAAGAGATTGGGAGAAGCAAAAGGGAAATGGCCAGGAGAACTCCAAAGCGTGTTATGGAGCTACCGAACGACACCCCGAAGAGCCACAGGGGAAACGCCCTTTTCACTTGTCTTCGGTACAGAGGCCATCATCCCCGTCGAGGTAGTACAACCGTCAATACGAGTCCAAGTGTTCGATGAAAAAGGAAATGACCTCGGCCTGAGAACCAAGCTCGACCTCGTCGGCGAACACAGAGAAGTAGCCGAGCTGAGAAGAAAAGCTTTCCAGCAAAGAGTGGCAGCAGCCATAAACCTACGCGCCAGGCCAAAGGGAATAAAGAAGGGAGACCTCGTTCTCCGAAAGGCTGAATTAGCACCCCGAAAGCCGTCCCACGGGGTACTTCGCGCAAATTGGGAAGGACCCTACCTGGTACTTGCCGAAGTACGAAAAGGAGTTTATAAGCTCGGTGATGCCGAAGGCATAGAATTAAAAAATACTTGGCACTCAGAGGCCTTGAAAAAATTCTATGCCTAAAAAGTTCGGTGGGAAAGCTGTATTCCACAGGTTGGAAAAATTTGTCTAAGTAAAAAGTTCTGAAGAAGTACAAAACAACAGTCTCACGAAAGCAATCGCCGAGGAAAGCAAAAGTAAGCTTTTCCAAAGTCTCTTGAGCGAATATGTTCGGGACAAAGGAAAGCAAGAGTATGGTTTTCCGAAGTCTCTTGAGCGAATATGTTCGGGACAAAGGAAAGCAAGAGTATGGTTTTCCGAAGTCTCTTGAGCGAATATGTTCGGGACAAAGGAAAGCAAGGGTATGGTTCTCCAAAGTCTCTTGAGCGATTATGTTCGGGACAAAGGAAAGCAAGAGTATGGTTTTCCGAAGTCTCTCGAGCGAATTATGTTCGGGACAGAGGGAAACAAAAGAATCTGGCAAAAAATACTTAGCCGAAGTTGTATCTATTAAGCCAAAGAGTGCTTACAGAGAAGAAAGTTGCTGAAAGACTACAAAAAAGAAGAAGAAAATGAAGACAAAGGGCCCTAGTACAAACTAAGGAACCTCGGCGTCTTGAGAACTGCCAGCCTCTGTGCTTTTGTCAGTAGCCTTCGACGCCGGGAGACAAGGAGGCAGTTTCAAGTGCTCGATCTTGGACCAAGTCCACCGAGGCTCCTTGGGGATGTTCATGCCTTCCAGGAAGGAGAGGTCAAAATCTGGGAACTTCTGCAGAATTTGGTGCCGGACAAGGCAGAAGCCGTCTTGAAAGCCCAACTTCATCATATCATCGGACTCCCGCTTCTTGACCGCCAAATCCGCGTAGTCCTTCTCCAGATCCGCGTAATCCTTCGCCAGATCCTTGAGCTTTCTCCTCAATCCCTTCATCTTCTTCTTCTCTTCTGAAGGCTTCTTCAGAGATGCGACCTCGGCTTCGAGCTGCGCCTTTTCCTCGAGCGTCTTCGCAAGGATTACGTCACTTTCTGACTTATCCTTTTGAATCGCTTCAACGGTCGAGGTCAGCTCCGCCACTCGAGAACCGATGTCAGAAAGTTTCTGGGAGGTGTCTTTTTGAAGTTCCTCTTTCTCTCTTTTGAGCCCCTCCCGAAGTTCAGCAACCTCCTTCTCCGCAGACTGCTTCAGCTGAGCATTTTCGGCTTCCAGCGCCGAACACTGGGCCTTCGTCTTGGTGTAAGCGTCCCAGAGTGACGCCCTCCTTTCTGATTCCCGAGCCACCCGAACTCGGAGGAACCCAGCATACCCCATCAACTGCAAAAAAAGCAAACAAAGGGAAAATGATGCTAAGTAAAAAGCAAAGGTGAAATTGGCACTGAGAAAACAGTGAAGCGTACCTGGGCGGCATGTTCAGTGAGTTTGGCGGCCAAAGAGTTGTCACCTGGGTAAGCCGCCGCAAGGGCCTTGTAAGAGGCCTCGGTAAGCACCCCTTTGCACATCTGCCTGGCCATCTCAGGACAGTCCTCGGAGTACATATCCATGTCCTCCGTGAACGTCCAGAAGGGCTCCTTCGGAACTTTCCCTGCTGGGACTTTGGCATCCCGAAGGGCCCTCTTGCGGGCGTGTTCGGCAACCCAGTCAGGAGCGGCCACCTCCGCTGCACAACAAGGCAGAAAAATTGGTTAAGGCCAGAAAACCCTTAAGGATTTACAAAAGAAAAAAAAAGGTTCTTCGACAAAGTACAAACCTGCTGGCACCTCGGTAACGTCGTCGTCAAGAATCGACGTCGCCTCAGTAGAGATCCCCTTGCCTTTTATTTGGCGCCGTTCCTCGGCAGAAGGGGTCTCCTCCCCATCGCCCTCCAGAAGAGCATGCGAAGGCGTGGGGCTTTGAGGAAGGACGTCGGAAGAAGGGACGTCGGCAGAAGGAACCGGGCAAAGGAACCTCGGGCAAAGGGGCAGCAGGGTCTTCGGGCTCCTCGCCTACCTCCTCCGGAATTTGCGGAAGAGAGGAAGGAGCAGCTTTCTTTGCCCGTTTGGAAGGAGGGCCGCCCGAAGTCTGCTTCCGCCTCCGAGAGGCGGCCTTCTTTGTCTGTTCGCCCCTCTCGGCCTGCCCGGTAAAAAGAGCCTTGTAGAAGGCAGCCGCGTCGTCGCCCATCTCTGAAAAAAGAAAAAGAAGATCAGTGTAAGTCCAAGATGAAGTCATGAAGGGAAAAATGAGAAAGTAACTTACTCTCATAAAAAGACTCATAAGTCTCTTTCCCCCGAAGGAGTTTCACGAGCCAGGAGTCCTTCCCCGAAGAAGCCGGTTTCGGCATATTGAGGTCTGTCTCATGCTCCTTTACCACCTTGAGTTCCCGAAGGACCTCTTCGGTCATGAGCCTCCAGTTGATCGGAAAGGGGTAAAGGGCACGAGGAGGGACCTCGGCAGCCCAGTCAGAGACGGCCCGGATGCGCCTGTCGAAGTCCTCAAAGATAGGTGCTACATCGGCGTCTAGCAGTATCTTCGGGTCAACAACATCCATCTTGAGCCTCCCCTGAGCCCACTTGGTCGGGAAGTGCGACCAAGTCTCCGACTTCTTCAGGAAAAAGAATTTTTGTTGCCACCCTCGCCAGCTGTCTTTGGTGGCAAAGGTGAACGTATACTTTTTGCTCCCGGATCCCCGAGGTAGCATAAAGTAGAAGCCACCCTTCGGGACCACGAAGAGCTTGTAGTACTGAAGAAAAACTACAAAGTGAGGTTTTATTTTGAAAACGCCGCACATACAGAGGAAGGCGTTAAAATAACAGTACGAGTTCGGTGGGAGCTGGTTAACGGCAATGCCATGGAAGTCGCAGAACGCGCTAACCATCTCCGGGGGGGATACCGTAGTCTGGCCTTCAATTGGGCTCGGAAAACGGTGATTTCATCACTTCGGTTGGAGAAAGGAAATCAGTAAGGACGGGGCAACCTCGTCACAGAGTAAGAGGGTAAGAAAAACTTTTTCTTCCATTTCGCTAGCTTTGCCGGAGTAGTGCAGCAGGGGTGAGAAAGAAGAGGTTGCCAACTCTCGGGAACAGACATGATGAAAACGAGTTCGGGAAAAACAAAGAAAAAGCTTTGGAAAAAAGCAAAAGGACTAGAACCCACCAAGGGTCTTGCCGGAATTCGGATTTCTGGAAGCCGTCGTGAAAAGTGGTCGGAAAAACGCCTGAAAAAGGAGAACCGCCGCGGAAAATCGGGAGAGAATTAGAAGGCAGAAGAAAGCAAAAGCAGAAGCAAAAAGAGGGTTATGACAGGACTGGTATATATAGGCCGAGAAGGCCAGGTGAACCGTCGTCATTAGTACCCCTCGGAAGGCGAAGCGTCGCCATAACTGCTAAGTGAGCCTGAAAAGTCGCGCCTGCCGTACTCAGTGCATTCTCACCCAGTAATAGTGCGCCACGTGTCAGCCCTCGCGCAGCAAACGTGCCGCGTGTCGGTCATTGCGCAGCGAACGTGCCACGTGTCGCCCATCACGTCGAGCACGCCGTCTGACATCGTTTGGTTTAGAGGCGCCACCCTAGACTGACTCCGCTAGACGCAGGACGCGACGCATGAGCAGACCTATAAAGGCAAAAAAGTAGGTTACCTCGAAGACACCAAAAGACAGCCTGTGACTTCGGGCAGAAGGTCTATCTTCGGTACAAGGTTATCCTATCTTCCCTCGACACGAGGATACCAAGAGACAGCCTGTGACTTCGGGCAGAGGGTGTATCTTCGGCACAGGGACAGCCTATCTTCTCGCGCCTCGAGGACGCAAAAATGCTGCCCATCGCTACAAGCAGAAGAAGGCGTCTTCGGCGCAGATATCATAGCCACAGGACCCGAAAACCGATGAACCGAAGTTTCTCACTTCGGCTTTTCGGAGGGGGGCCTGTGATAGCCAAAGGCTATTGCCTCCTCGGTAGTAACTCCCTGCCAGAATATTGGCCGAGGAGTCTGACGTCACCCAAGAGAGGATCTTTTCACTGACCTCGGAAGGTGCGAAGTCAAACACTATGAGCTCGAGACTTTGGTTAGCTCGTCAGGAATTCCGAGGACAACACCGTCTCCATCGAGGGGCCAAACTGACTGCCCCGAAGAGGTCTTCCCCGAACAAGAAGCACCTGAACAAGGGAATCCCCGAACTATGGGTGTGAGTCCCGAAGAAGGTGTCCATCAAGGGAACTCTCAGAAATATGGGATAGATCCCGAAGGAGGTGCTCGCACCGAAGGACGGATAGAATCCGAAGAGCGTGCACGCACTGAAGGGCGACCTCGCCCAGGGGACCTCGGGAGTACGGTATGAGCATTTAAGGAGCCTCTAACATGTCGCCCACAAGCCCTACACGTCACATCAGAACGACGAACTGACACGCCGCAGCCGCCCCAGTCCTGATACAACCTGTCCGGGTCCAGGGCTAAAGGGCAAACGGCTGTCTGTCCCCTAGGTCCAAAAGCACAGATCAAATCCGACCGAACACGTGTCATGATCTGAACGGACCATCTACTCCTATAAATACTAGGAAAATGGACTGGGCAAAGGATGGGCATTTTCCTCCCTCTGAGAAAACACAAAACAGGCATACTCAGCTGGGAAACCAGAGCTCCAGGCGCTCGCCTCCTCAGGAAGTCTCTCCACCTGTCAACATGACAGCAAACGAAGATGCCTTGGGGCATCAGTTTATGCCCTCGGTCAATGATTTTGAGAATGAATGACAATGCAAATGCATTTTTACATGAGATAATAAAGGAAATAAATAATTCTAGTGTTGGATTTAGTTTTGCACTTTCTTATTTGCTGGCCTCCTCTATTGCCTTGATCTCGGAACAGGAGATATTGAATTTTTATTCACCATGACTGAGTATTGATTTGTTTTCCATTTTCATTCTAAACAAATCAACATGAATCCCTTTCCTAATTAACCATTTTTCCTCATTTGATTTCTTCTTCCACTCAGCATTTTACCATGTCGTAATTTCAACTTCGATTTCAGAGCAAATTACAGATCGGGTTTGCGATGCTCACATGTTCTCTCTCTCTTTCTCTCTCTCCCTCCCTCCCCCGCCCCCCTTCTCTCTAGTTATGAGCTATACCTGATCTGGGACAAAGCAAAGCCAGTTTGTGGCTTGAAGCTGCCGCAGCTTCAATATATAGTTTTTCTATGTTGAATTAGTTAGCAGAAACCAAACTGTCATGGCTATGGTTGGAAGTGGCTCTTCCGCTGGGAATCATCATAGGGGGTGCTCTGTCTTGTCGATAACATTCAGTACCACATCCACAGAGGTGTTCATGGCCGGGTACATTTTCTCTTTCCCTTCTTTAAATCCTTAAAAAATCTCACTTGTTCCCAATAGTTTCATCTTTTTAGTGGATAAAGGAATAAACTTATTAGGGTTTCGAATTTGAATCCGACAGCTGAAGCATAAAAGGTGACAATATGTGTGATTATGCTATGGATGAGAGAGATAAAAGACTTGTGGAAAATTTGTCCAATGCCCCTTCCTCCTATTGATCTCTCTCCCTCTATCTAGTGTAAGTTATTTTCTTTTCCTCAACTAGTGTTAAATTTTATCAAGTTTATTGCTTAGGATATTTAACTAGTAGTCTGGATCTTATCCAGTTTGATTGCTTAACATATTTCAAAGGTCATCAATTTTTATGCTTGTCTTTGCAATTTATGGCCTGATTGATACAAAAGGTATAGATGGACTTTCTGTAGAGGTTTTGAGGTTTTCAATTGATACAAAAGGAACTAACCACATATCAAACCAATTGAGGATAATAATGGGTACAAATGCGAGCATTTAGGCCTATTACAGAAAGAGAAGTTTTGGGGTCAAGTTACTGGCTATAATAAACATATATATAATGCTTCTATTCTGGTCATGCTACATTGTGCAAGCTCATAAATTTCTAGGCTGTTGTATGCAAAAATGACAAAATTGTTCTATGAGCTATAAGTTTGAACTTAATACTAGTGGGATTCATGATGCTGCATGTACTTTATCTAAGCAAGTTGGACGATATCATGTGTTGCAGTTGATGGAATCATCTATCTATTATGTTGATAATGATATCAACTAGGCATGATAGTGGGTAAGCACAATTATTAATGACTTCGTTAGACCCATTTTTTCCTAAAATTTAGAAAAGCTTCCAGTATTCTTCATTTTATAACAAAAAGCTTTTTTGCCTTGTAATATTTTGCAGACAAGATTTGAAACTTGAAAAACAAAAAAGCTAAATTTTTTGATATGAAATAATGGGACTTTGCTGATGAACTTAGATCTAAAAGTAAAAAACAAGGAAACTTAGTACCATCATAATTTGATGAAAACAAAATGGAAGAGTGAGACATTGGAAGAAAATGGTTAGAGTTCTAAACTAGATGTTTCTAGCAACTTCTTAACTTGGTTTGATATGTTTCATTTTGTGATGGGATGCATATTAAGAAAAATTTTAGAATTTGAACAAAGTTTAACATCTTTTACCATCTTCGAGCTTGAGGACTGAGTTAAGGGAAAAATACAAAAAAAAAATATTATACTTTTGGTCATTGACACATTTGGTCACCATTCTTTTAAATGGTGTCCAATGCATTACCGAAGTTTAAAGTTGGGTCCAACTTTATGATTGAGCCATTAGTTTCGATGATGTGTTAATAGAGGGGCAAGTTGGTAATTGATGATGTGTTAAATGGGAGGTTTAAACTGCTTCATTAGTCTCCAAATTAACCCAAATGATTTATATTAGCCTTCAATCTTTCATTTGTCTCATTTAGGTACATAACTCTCTCAAAATAGTTAGCCCAAATTTGCCACCACCCTTAATCGTTTGACCCGACGTCGTCGCCACCCTTAATCACCCAACCTTGACACCGTTACCACTCTTAATTAGACCCGCACCCTTAATCAAATCTGCACCTTCATTGTTACCACCCTCACAAAATGGGAGAATTACAGGTGTCATAATGGCTAAAAAATCATTATATTATGTAATTCTCACCATAGTGATTGAAGTGTGGAGGGTAAAAGGCATGATCAACACCTCCTTAAAAGTATTCCAAGTTCAAGTTGGTAACTTGGCCCCCAAGAAAAGCCTAAAGGATTGCTTGTTTGTCAAGCAACCTATGGACTTTTTTGTAAGGTTTTGGAAATTCGGGTACTCAATTGCAAACTCTTAAGAAAGAGACTTGGAGAGTTATGTGAAGGATATGAATGGTATGAAAGTGCTATTGGAGGACCAAATTGCTCATGGAAGACAAGTTTGGACAAAGGAAACACTAAAGGCAATAAGGACTTAAATGTCATAGTGTAAACCTTAAGGTGTTCAAGCTTTTGACTTAAGTCTAAGGGTGGAATTGTGGGGTTATCCCACCATGGGGGAGGCAGCCAAGACTTGATAATTAGTCAAAAATATTGGGCACATGTGTACTAATGAGTTTAAGACAAAGAAACCATAATTAGTGAGAAAGAAAATGACATAAAGCAAGGTTAAGCTTGTTAAGTGTGTTTTGTGCCCTTAAGCTCATTTAAGGTCATTTATGTGGCCAAATCACTTATCCCTCTCTCATTTTTGTCCTCCCCCAGTCCATAAACACAGCCATACTTCCTCCATAGCCACCACACCTTCAAATTTGCAATTGATTGAAATTGAAGGCAAAAAGAAGCAATTAGAAGCAAACTAGAGCTATTTCTTGGATACTTCAAGGATCAAGCTTGATTTTCGGCCTACCCACTTTGGTAAGGGTTCTCTTGCTCTCATGGACTGTTTTTCTACAATTTTCAAACATCCATGGAGCTAGGGCTAAGCTTGGAAGAGAGCCATGAGCTTGATGAACCAAGCTTAGTGAGGGGAGTGCACTTATTGAAGGTTTTTGTGATCTAGTGTGAAGTGCACAATGATGGCAGTAAAGTGAGGGTTTCTAGAGCCCAAAGTTAGTACTAACTAGTGTTAAAATCCTCCTAAGACCAAGCATTAGCTTGAGAGGGCTCCCATAGTGATTTATTTAAGTTTATTTCATGTTTTACAGACTAATATATGGTTATTGTTGCTGCTGCATTTGGTTGCTATATCTTGTATATATGCATTGTGGTTTTTGTGTTTTAATGTCTTTGGATGAAAGTTTTAATGAGGGTCACATTGCCTACTGAATCCAAGCGTTACCCTTACTAAGTTTCTCAATGAAACTTACTCCCCTCAATTCTGTCATTTCAGGTCCAGCAGAAAGATCACCTTCAAACTAACATTTGTGGTTTGAGTTTTGATATGAAATTTTAGGTACATGAACTTCCATATTTTTAGTTATGATCTGGAAAGTTTGGTGATTTTAGGAGCACATTTGGTATTTTTACTAGTGGTACTTATTATGTTGTGCAGCAGCTGTCCAGCATCTTGTTTTTGGAGTCCATTGTGTCTCAAGACCTCTTATAATCTAGGGTGCGTATTTAGCTGAGTTAAGACTATATTGTAGTGCATGTTTGCATGTACATGTAGTGTATGTAAAATGAAACAAGTATGTGAACATTTGAGTAATGTTTTGGCTATGTAAGTGATGTGGTGCAAAGCTGCCTAAGTGTGAATGATGGGCTGCTTACTTGTAAATTCTATTTTGGCCACATAAAGTTGTTAAAAGAAAGGGAATGTAATTCTTATGTGTAATGGACATATATGGGATAGCCTTGGAGATCTTTCCCCTTATGAATGAAGTGTTTGCATGGTTTGGAAAAATTGTATGGGCAAAATGGTCCAAAAGTTGCCATAATTTCGACTTTGGACCTAACGTTTAATGTCTCCTTGTGTAGAATGAATCTTGGTATGAAATTTTGACCACTCTTAGGGGACATCTAGAGGGTTAACTAAGATTTGTAATTTCTAGATTTATAGCCCTGTAGCCAAAGATATGACGTTGCAAAGTTGGTTGAGTTACTGTTCATTTGGTCAGAATTTTGTAACAACTTAAAAAATCCATAACTTGATCCATAGGTGGGCTATTGATGTAAGAAAAAAATTTCTTGGTTTGATCTAAGTCTTTACTTGATAATGGAGCAAATAAAACAGAGGGGTATGCGGCTAGGATGATACAGTTTATTAGTGGAAGTTACAGGTGTAGTAGCTGGTCACTAGAACTTAACAAAATTACCTAATGGGTGGAAGCCTCAGACAAGCTAGAGTTGGGTCCCAAAATTATTGAAGAGACAACAGTCAAAATCAAGAAAATTCAAGAGAGATTAAAGGCAGCCAATGAAAGGACGACAACCTATGTCAACAAAAGAAGAAGAGACTTGAAATTTGAGGTTGGTGACAATGTTTGGCTGAAAGTTGCACCAACCAAAGGCATTGTCAGATTTGGCAGAAGAACCAAGTTAGCTTCAAGATACATAGGTCCTTATGAGATCTTGGACAGAGTTGGTAAGGTAGCATACATGTTAGCTCTACCGCCAAACATGTCATGTGTTCATAATGTTTTTAACATCAGTATGCTTAAGAAGTGTCTATTGGACACAAAGCATGCTATTGTAGTGGAAGACATACAGTTGGAACCTAACTTGACACATGAAGAGAAAAATATACCTATCTTAGCCAAGGATACCAGAAGGTTAAGAAACAAACATATTCCCATGGTTAAAGTTCAGTGGTCACACCACTCTGAAAGAGAAGCAACCTAGGAAACTGAAAAAGATCGTATGGAAAGGTATCCTGAAGAATGCCCGAAGCTAAAGGCTATTTTGGAGGACCAAATTTTTTAAGGGGGGGAGGATTGTTACCACCTCACAAAATGGGAGAATTTCAATTGTGTCATAATGGCTAAAAACCATTATATTATGTAATTCTCACCATGGTGATTGAAGTGTGGGGGGTCAACACCTCCTTAAAAGTGTTCCAAGTTGGTAACTTGGCCCCCAAAAAAAGCCTAAAGGATTGCTTGTTTGTCAAGCAACCTGTGGACTTTTTTGTAAGGTTTTGGAAATTCGGGTACTCAATTGCAAAACTCTCAAGAAAGAGACTTAAAGAGTTATGGGAAAGATATGAATGGTATGAAAGTGCTATTGGAGGACCAAATTGCTCATGGAAGACAAGTTTGGACAAAGGAAACACTAAAGGCAATAAGGACCTAAATGTCATAGTGTAAATCTTAAGGTGTTCAAGCTTTTGACTCAAGTCTAAGGGTGGAATTGTGGGGTTATCCCACCATGGGGGAGGCAGCCAAGACTTGATAATTAGTCAAAAATATTGGGCACATATGTACCAATGAGTTTAAGACAAAGAAACCATAATTAGTGAGAAAGAAAATGACATAAAGCAAGGTTAAGCTTGTTAAGTGTGTTTTGTGCCCTTAAGCTCATTTAAGGTCATTTAAGTGGTCAAATCACTTATCCCTCTCTCATTTTCATCCTCCTCCAGCCCAAGAACATAGCCATACTTCCTCCATAGCCACCACACCTTCAAACTTGCAATTGATTGAAATTGAAAGCAAAAGGAAGCAATTGGAAGCAAACTAGAGCTATTTCTTGGATACTTCAAGGATCAATCTTGATTTTCGGCCTACCCACTTTGGTAAGGGTTCTCTTGCTCTCATGGACTATTTTATGCAATTTTCAAACATCCATGGAGCTAGGGCTAAGCTTGGAAGAGAGCCTTGAGCTTAATGAACCAAGCTTAGTGAGGGTAGTGCACTTATTGAAGGTTTTGTGACCTAGTGCGAAGTGCACAATGATGGCAGTAAAATGAGGCTTTCTAGAGCCCAAAGTTAGTACTAACTAGTATTAAAATCCTCCTAAGACCAAGCATTAGCTTGAAGAGGGCTGCCATAGTGATTTATTTAAGTTTATTGCATGTTTTACAGACTAATCTATGGTTATTATTGCTGCTGCATTTCATTTGTTTGTTGTTTGTGAATGGCTGCTGCATTTGGTTGCTATATCTTGTATATATGTATTGTTTTTTTTGTGTTTTACTGTCTTTGGATGCAAGTTTTAATGATGGTCACATTGCCTACTGAATCCAAGTGTTACCCTTACTAAGTTTCTCAATGAAACTTACTCCCCTCAATTCTGTCATTTCAGGTCCAGCAGAAAGATCACCTTCAAACTAACATTTGTGGTTTGAGTTTTGATATGAAATTTTAGGTACATGAACTTCCATATTTTTAGTTATGATCTGGAAAGTTTGGTGATT
Source organism: Aquilaria sinensis (assembly GCA_005392925.1). NCBI lineage: Eukaryota > Viridiplantae > Streptophyta > Magnoliopsida > Malvales > Thymelaeaceae > Aquilaria > Aquilaria sinensis. The sequence continues at coordinate 89,272 of SMDT01000541.1, forward strand.
TTAGGAGCACATTTGGTATTTTTACTAGTGGTACTTATTGTGTTGTGCAGCAGCTGTCCAGCATCTTGTTTTTGGAGTCCATTGTGTCTCAAGACCTCTTATAATCTAGGGTGCATATTTAGCTGAGTTAAGACTATATTGTAGTGCATGTTTGCGTGTACATGTAGTGTATGTAAAATGAGACAAGTATGTGAACATTTGAGTAATGTTTTGGGTATGTAAATGATATGGTGCAAAGCTGCCTAAGTGTGAATGATGGGCTACTTACCTGTAAATTCTGTTTTGGCCACATAAAGTTGTTAAAAGAAAAGGAATGTAATTCCTATGTGTAATGGACATATATGGGATAGCCTTGGAGAGCTTTTCCCTTATGAATGGAGTGTTTGCATGGTTTGGAAAAATTGTATGGGCAAAATGGTCCAAAAGTTGCCAGAATTTTGACTTTGGACCTAAAGTTAATATCTCCCTGTGTAAAATGAATCTTCATATGAAATTTTGACCACTCTTAGAGGACATCTAGAAGGTTAACTGGGAGTTGGAATTTCTAGAGTTAGAGCTTTGTAGCCAAAGATATGACATTGCAAAGTTGGCTGAGTTACTGTTCATTTGGTCAGAATTTTGTAACCAACTTAAAAAATCCATAACTTGGTCCATAGGTGGGCTATTGATGTGAAAAAAAATTCTTTGGTTTGATCTAAGTCTCTACTTGATAATGGAGCAAATAAAACAGGGGGGTATGTGGCTAGAATGATACAGTTTATTAGTAGAAGTTATAGGTGCAGTAGCTGGTCACTAGAACTTAACAAGATTGCTTAATGTCTGGAAGCCAAAACTAAGACTTGTGCTAGTGTTTTCCTTCTTAGCTACCATAGTGTGCATAAATTTAAATATGTGTGTTATGGTTAAACCAAGATGCATATATTTACATAGTGCTCAAGAGGGTCACTTGAGTATGTACACTAAGGGTGTTGTTCTGATGACCTACAGGACACACCTAACCTGGGAGTTTAAATGCACGGTTTTGGCACCATAACTGGACTAACCCAGAGTAGGTAACATTAATCACCTCAAATTAGTCACACATGACCTCCAATTAAAGATATCCTAAACCCAGAGTCAGGAAGCGTGTCAATGAGCGTCAGACAAAGGAATTGAATAATTTTTATCAAAAAATGAGGCTCAACTCATCGGTTACTCCAGGCTGGCATCGATGATAGAAAATGGGACTGATGTACAAAAGTTGATAAAATTATAGGACCAAAAATGTCCTTTCCCTTTTGCTTCCATGTCATGTCATTTCATTAGTGATTGCCATGCAATCATCCTTTAATTGCCACATAATCTTCTCTTGACGAAATATTTTAACATTTAATGAAATATTTCCACCATCAGTTACATCAATAACCTATTTGGCCCCCTTTCAAATTATTGATACTTGATTTGGCACCAAATATTGTCATTAGTGATGCATTTGGCACCACGTAAAAGAATGGTGACCAAATGTGTCCATGACTAAAAGTAGAGTCACTTTTTAGTCCTTTACCTCCTAAGTTAATGGTAACATATTTTATTCTGAATTAGGAGGGGATTTGTGGTCATAATGACGACTAGCCTTTCTTCAGATATTCTTGTCAATTGCTTTTCATAGGCTGAGTAGACACCATGTGACATGGCGGCCCTCGGCCCTGCCCAAGAAGCCTGTGAGAATGAGTTTCATGGTGGTTGCAATTAGCTAATTATATATGTGTGCGGATTAAAACTCCGTGATACTAGTTGATTAACCTAGAATATGCAGGATGCATACTCATTGTTCTTTGACTTAAGCCAAAAGAAATCATAGGAACATTCACTTGGCCAAGTATTTTCATAGAAAACAAGCTCAAATAGTCAAAGCAAACAAAATCAACATTTATATTGATATTACTACACATTAACTATGTGAGGGCATTCACAAAAAGTAGTCTAATGTCCCTCACCCAAAAGCAACCCTAGAGTCTAAAGCTCCAAACATAGATAGAGGAGGCAACTAGGCATAACATATACAAGCCTCTACTAAGATCCTCCTAACTAACTCCCACCTTGGAGATGAGTCCCAGTGGCGAGTCACAAAAGCCTATCTACGTGTTGTTAGCCACTGCGGCCAAGAAAATACTATAGTTAGTACTGTTACTTCACCGACAAGTAACTAAGAAAACTAGAATCATAACAATTCCCATAACAATATACCTACAACAAAAGACTACCATGACAACCCTCAGCGGTTATCGAGCTCAACATGGTCAGAATCTGCACAACATAAGATAAGGGAGTGAGAATTTGTAATTTTCAGTAAGGGATCTTCACCTGTAAGAAAAATGCTAAGGACAACACATATATCATCATATGTAATCTACTGTGAGCTCATCCAACGTGAGGCTAAACCTATGTGCATACGTTTTAATCCCTTGGGACTTGTCCTCTACCTAGTCCTTGACCTATAAGGCAAAGCCTTGTCCACTAGCAAGCATTGCTTACTAGCCTAACTAGTGAAGTTCATCACTAGTTGAACCTTTCTTATGTTGTACAGGGGCACTATGATAGACTGATATTTCCTAAGTCCCAAAGAACCCACTAGGTGTACTAAGGTTTCCTCTTTGAGGCCTTGAACCCAAAGGTGCAACTAAGGTCTCAATGGTGCTAAACCTTCCACCTCCTGTAATGGTGTATTTGTTATGGCCTATGAACTAGTTTTCTCATGAGGTATAACCACCATTTACAAAAGTATGAGAAAACTGTAGATCATGATAGAGTTTTTAAATGTTCCAGAGTGCCTTTGTACCATTTCAACCTTTAGGCACCCCTAGGACCATCCCTGCCCTCTCCCGGATCCTTTTTTAAAAAGCTAAATTTTGCTGAAAAATGGCTTTGGGGCCTAGGCTCCAGGAGGGGCTCCTAGGGCCTAGGCGCCAGGAGCACTTGAGCACTTGAGGCCTAGGCGCCAGGAGTACTTTGCTTTATTGAGAGAAAAATGCACCTTGGGTATTAAGGTGCCAGGTGGCGCGTAGGCGCTAGGAGCTCGTGTCCTAAGCCTTAAAACACCCTCCTAAGCCTCTTTGGAGACTTCTTATGAGCTTAAGGCATACAATGGATGCTTAAACTCATCATAAACCTGTAAAACAACTTGCATAGGCCACAAATACACCATCACAACACAACTATGATGCATTAAAACATCATCCTAACCTCAAATTCAAGCCTAGCCCACCATAATTCAACTTGCCCACTAACTAATGCTATTGACAAAACTACTTGAATTCATCAAGCAACAACATTCCAATAGCATTAATCAAGCTTAAAACCATAAATCCTTTACCTCAATTTTATCTACCAAGCAAGGATTAGCCAACCATTCAACAAGAACAAAGCTCCATAAAGTTTAACCTAAGTTCCAAGCAATCCAAGCCAAATGACACCAAATTAACACCAACCAAGCAAAATCCATGCCTTAAAACATCTAATAAACAAGAAACAAGCAAGAAATCAAGGTTACCTATCTCCAAAAATAGGAACCCAACTGGAAAACATGGAAAATGTTGGGTTTCAGGAGCCAAACAGCACAGCAGAATTTAACCGAAACCCTTCAGGATCAAGTGAAACGGGGTAAACCGGGTGTTCGAAAATTATCATACCTAATTTTCGGTTAAGATCTCTCACTCAACTGTAGAGTCGAATCACTAAACTTGAACAGTTGACGTGTTCAAGCTCTCTATGGTATCCACACGAGGCTCTCAGGATCACCACGCTTCCACCACGTCCCGGCAGATGCGTTTCTCTTGCGCTCGCAGTGCTAGCTTGCGTCCTCCAAGGAATTGCAATAGAAGAGTACGGCTGTCTTTTTGGGAGGCTAGGGCAAGGAGACCTGCGGATTTCTCACTAAAAGTTGTATTTATAGTGAGACTTAACTTCTAGGCCTAATGGGTTTTAAAGCCCTAATCCAATTAGGCTTTAAATTCGGGCGTAATAATGGCTCAACTATTTGGCCCATTATTAATACGAAATTATTGTGAAACCAAAACCCAAATTATTAGCCCACGCACTCTAATGATCCAAATAGCTCTATGTGTGCGACTTAATAGGCTCTTACCATGTTGGCAATGATCATAAGTCACATTTATGATCTTAAGCAATGAGCGGTGTCTAGAAACACATCATTGCTACCCAAGTGACAAGGTTGTTGATGATTCGACTAAACCTTTATGATCATCACCAATATATGCCATTGTCCCTTTGTCCAAGATATTAAGACTAAGCACGAGACATGGAATGTGTCATTCTCGTATAGCTCAATCTTTGGTTTCTTGATTACTAAGTAGACTAACTTAAACTGATGACATTGATATCGTATATCAACTCATCCGAGCATGGCCATGCATTTTTCTAAGTCTTACTCTATCAAGGGACCCGAATATATCACTCCCGTTACATAAGAGGGACAAATCTCATCTTGATCATGCAAATCCCTCCGCATGATATGTGGCATACCCAATGACCTCCTTCAAGTTCACTCAGTTACGAGCAACAAAGGAAAGTATCAAAGTACGTGACTCACATGTAGGGAACCTTGATGATCTTAGGTTGAAGGACTACATATACCATGATCACTATGAGAATCACTTATGACACTCATATAACGATCCATGTAGTGTTCTCAAAGTGCGTCGGTCCAGTACACAAGTTCTCCAACTTGTACCCATATGTAGACTACATATATCATATTAGTCTCCACATATGCTAGTCATTATGTATTATTACAACCCGCTCCACAATAATACTAGACTAAGGACGTGGACGTTTGAGAATATCATTATTCTAGGGTTACAATTATGTTTATTATGTTACGCAGAAACAAAACAACAAACATAATTGCTGGATTAATGCCTGAATAAAATATCATGACTCAATGTGCAAAAATGCAATCATCTCATGATTGGCCTTTTGGGTACGACACTAACAGCAAAAACTTCCAAAACCAAGAAACAAGCTTGCAACAAGTTGCCCAAAGCTTATATACACCTTGGGTCTTCAAATTCCTTCAAGAACACTTGATTCTTAGCAAGAATTCAAGTAGAAATGGTAGGGGCAAGGTGCAACTCGGGAATGGGAGGAGGAAGATCAACAATGGCTACCACATGAGCTTTACCAAGCTTTTAAAGGTTTTAAATCACCAAGCCACCAAACTTTATTAAAACTTAGAAAAAGCCCCCTTCCCTAAATAGTAACCCAAGTCAAACTTTAGTCAAATCTTTAACACTTAAGCAAATCTTTAGGTTTTAAGCAAGGCTTATGCTTCAAACATATTTTTGATTTTTGGGTCTTGGCCCGATAACTCAGGATGTAAAATTATCATTTTGCCTTCTGTCCTCTTTTGGTGCCATAAACTACTCGGAACTTAGTTAACTTTGTCCAAGTTACTAATCCTTGCCTAGTTAACTTGAGATAAGGTACTAAACTAGGAATTAATACCTCCCTCAGTTGAGATTCCTGCTAGGAGGGTCGTAACACCATGGCACCAATTAAACTAAAAACTGAGAATGCTCTTGCTGCTACTTTCATTTCCAATTGATATGCTCAGAACTTCTGTATACAAGCATTTGTTGAGCTTAGACAAGCCAATGTAACGATAGATTCTTATGGTCTTCGTTATGGTAATCATGATGGTAGAGTTACAGTTTCCTATGTTTTTGCACTGTAGTTTACTTTTTGGTTGTTATTGACTGTTAATTTTTGATAAATGAAGTATACTTTTGTGCTTTAAAAATATGTGCAGTGGACAAAGTTGAGACTCTAAAAGGCTATAAGTTTAGCTTGACTTTTTAAAACTCCAATGAGGAGGATTATGTCATTGAGAAGTTTTTCCAGTCTCTTGTGGGAGGTATAAGAGCTTCCTCATTAGCCCACCACCAACACAACACTATTCTTTTCCTCTCCTGTATCTATAAATACCAAGTATAGGTGTTTGACAATGGGGAACTCATTTCATAATTTTTTCTTTCCTCCAAGGGATTGAGGATTCGTTGTCTTTTTAATGCATATAAGTTTTATCTTTTGTTTGTCTTCCTGTTGATAAGCCAAACATGATGTTGCTATCTTAGGTACTATTCCAGTGGTTGTTGGTGCACCAAAAATTGAAGATTTTGTGCCATTGGCCTATTCTTTACTACACATTAAGACACTAGATGATTCTAAGTCACTTGCCAAGATAATTAAGTAGCTTGCTAAAAATCCTGATGCATATAATCACTCATTAATGTCTATGGTTGAACACTAGAAAGAGTGATGCACCTCATTTGCCCATCATATGACATTTTAAGAGAAGTTTGGTGTAGTGCTTAATATGCCATATATTTTTCCCATTTTGCATAAGAAATATCATTTATTCTTAGCATTTGAAAATCCTTTTTAAGTGGAAGCATGAGGGCCCATCTGAGTCTTTCAAAGCCTTTGTGGACATGGCAGCAGTGCATTCATCATGTCGTCTATGCATTCACTTGGCTACAAAAATCAAGGAGAAGGAAAAAATGAATGCTAATTTTAAGAAATGTCCTTACAAGTGCACAAGAGGGCTGGAAACTCTCTATCACTTGTATGTAAGAAAGCAAGGAGGTTTAGAATGGATTATATTTTTTTAAGGTATCTTCTTTTACTTCTTAGTTCTTGATTTTCTCTGTGTGACATAATTTTAGCAATAAGCCTTTTGATGGTTTTAGTTAGCAACAATGTAATCTATTTGAGTAGCGATCCCTAATTTCAGGTCTAGGGATTTGACTTTAGCTACATTAGAGTCTGCAATGCTGACAAAGTTCCAATTTCAGAAACATCAACCAGTATGGAAATAGGAAAGACTGGAAAGCTTGAAAAAAGGAGATAAATTGAAAGTGTACAAGATATATCCTGTGGGGTTAGCCTAGAGAAAGGCTTTATATGAATTCAAATTCAATGGGGATTTGGACTTAAGAACTCATATAGTGACATGGCCGTCCTTGGCCCCTGCCTAGGAAGCCTGTGAGAACTGGTCTTACGGTGGTTGCAATTGACTAGCTATATATGTGCGCAGATTAAAACTTCGTAAAACTAGTTGATTAACCTAGAATATGCAAGATGGATGCTTTTATGCTTTGACTGGAGTAAATAAATAACACAAAACATTCACTTGGCCAAGATACTTCCATAGAAAACAAGTTCAAAAAGTTAAAGCATACAAAATCAATATTTATATGATTATTACTACACATAACAACTGTGTGAGAGCATTCAACATAAAGTAGACCAATGCTCCTTACCCAAGAGCAACCCTAGAGTCTAGGGCTCCACCATAAACAAGGGAGGCAACTAGGTGTACAATATATACAAGCCACGACTAAGATCTCCTCGAACTAACTCCCACCTTGAAGGTAAGTCCCAAAGGTGAGTCAAAGTCCTGTCCACATGTTGTGAAGCTCTACAGCCAAGAAAACACTATAGTTAGCTATATTACTTAACCAACAAGTAACCCAAGTAGACTAGAATCATAAAGATTCTCAAGCATAGTACCTGCAACAACAAGCTACTGTGACAACTCTCAACGGTTATCCAGCCCAACAACGTTGGAATTTGCACAACATAAGTTAGGGAGTAAGAATTCAAAAATTCTCAGTAAGGGTCTTCACTTCACCTACAAGAAAAAAGTTACTAAAGACCACGCATATGTGAGCATATGTAACTTGCTGTGAGCTCATACAACCTGAGGCTAGACTTATATGCATAGATCTTAGTCCCCTGGGGCCTTTTTTCAACCTAGTCTTTTAACTACAAGGCGGAGCCTTGTCCTCTAGCAAGCATAGCTTAGCCTAACCAGTGATAAGTCATTAGTTGAAACTCCCTTATGTTGTACAGGGGCTCTATGGTAGGACTACTATCAACTAGGTCACAAAGATCCATTAGGTGCACTAAGGTTTCACATCGCAACCTTGCGGCTAATTGCATAGGTAAGTTGCTGATGGTACTAAACCTTTCACCTAAGCTAGTGATACCTAGTTGTGATTTTTTGTTAACTAGTTTTCTTATTTATGGTCGAAAAAACCATAACACTAAAGAAAACTCATATGTCTTGGAGGAGTTTTGGAAGCCTCGGAGTACCCCTGGAACACTTAGACCCCTAGGTACCCTAAGAACCCCTTAGGCCTCCCCTTGAACCTCCTAGCAAAATTAGAAAATTTCAGCCAACATAACTGTGGCGATGTGTCGCCACTGTTACCAATGCACTGTGAACATTTCGTGGCGATGATGATGCATCGCCGGTAATGGCAACTTGCGAATATCCAAAATTTTCAATTTTGCTACTATGAACTTTGAAGATTCACCAAACATACTAACACATGCTTAGATGGCCTTCAAACTTCATACACTTGTAAAACATGTTGCAAAGACCACAACCAACTATCACAAGCACCCCTATGATGCATTATAACATCATTCCAATCTCCCCAAACCTAGTAGTCCACCATGATCAAACTAGCCCACTAACTAATGCTATTGCCAAAACTATTTGATTTCATCAAGCAAACACAAACCAGTAACATTAATTAAGCTTGAAAACATAACTCCCTTACCTTAACTTTATTCCACAAGAAAGAAACAAGTAACCTTTCCTCAAAAACCAAAGTTCCACAAAGTTCTTCCTAGTCCAAGCAACCAAAGGCACAAACACATCATTACTAACTTCTAACCAAAACCCAAGCTCTCAATCAACTAATAAACAAGAATTCACCAATAACACAAGTGTTACCTTATATAAAAAACTAGGGATGGTGGAAAACATGGCTCCAAGCTCCAAAAACATGAAATTCTTCTTGGAACAAGCTTCCTATAGCTTATACTCCCTTGGTAGCTTCAAATTTCCCCAAAAACTCTTGGTTTTGGGCATGAATTGATGAAGAAATGGTAGAGAGAAGGATGAGCTCGATTTTGGAGTGGAAATGGCGGCCATCATTCACCTTTACCATATTTTATACTCATTTTTAAAATCACGCCACCAAAGTTTACAAAAAGTTACAAATAAACCCCTACCTTAGGTAACCTTAGTCAAACTTGGTCAAATCTTGTTTATTTGAACTAAACTTGGGTTAAAGATAAAAGTTAAGTTATAAAACTCATTTTTAACCTCACTCAGTGCCTTAACCTTCTCGGAACTTAGTGAACTTTGCTAAACGTACATATTCTTGCTATGTGAACTTGAAATAAGGTTCCAAACTAAGTTTCAAATACTTTACCTTCCTCAAATGAGCTTCCAGCTACGAGAGCCATAAAATTCTCCCATCTTTCTTGAATTTGGTCCTCCAAATTCCACTATAACTGAGGAAAAACACTAGGATACCTTTTTAGCATATCCTGCTTTGTCTCCTAAGTAGCTTCCTTTCCACTATGGTTTAACCAAAAGATCTTAAGTAGCTTCCTCTCCATTATGGTTTAACCAAAGGATCTTAACCATTGGAATCCACTTGGTCCCAAGTTTCTTCACTTGCCTATCAAGTATTTGAACTGGCTTTTCTTCGTAGGTCAAGTCCGTCTAGATAGGAACCACCGATGGGTTAACTACTTGTCCTGAATCAACTATGCACCTCCATAGAAGACTAACGTGAAACATGTTGTGCACTTGGGACAAGTTGGGTGGAAACACCAACCAATATGCAACTTTCCCTACTTTGTCTAGGATTTCATAGGGTCCAATGCATTTAGGGGCCAAATTACCCCTCTGCCCAAATCGAGATACTCCCTTCATAGGAGATACTTTGAGAAGTGCTTTATCACCAGCTTCAAAACTCAAATCTTGTCTCCTCTGATTTGCATACTTAGTCTGTTGGTCATTTGTTGCTCTAATCCATTTCTGGATCAATCTAATCTTAGCCGTGGTGTTGGCTACAATCTTAGGCTCGATGATTACCCTATCTGAAGAATCTGCCCAACAATGGGGTGTCATGCATTGCCTACCATACAATGCCTCGTATGGCGCCATACCTATAACAGTTTGGTGACTATTATTATAAACAATTTCGATGAACGATAGGTGCTAATCTCAATCACCTCTAAAGTCAAGTCTGAATCACTCTTTTAGATTGTCCATCAATCTGAGGGTGGAAGGCAGTACTGAGGCTAACCTTACTCCCCAATGCCTCCTAGAAAGCATTCCAAAATCATGACACAAACCGAGGATCTCTATCAGATATGATCTGATCCAGTATGCCATGCAACCTCACAATCTCCTTAACATACACTAAGCCAACCTTTTCCAAAGTGTAAGTAATCATTATGGGTATAAAGTGTGCTAATTTAGTTAACCTATCGACCACGACCCATATAGCATCATGCTAACTTTGAGTGTTCGGTAACCCTACTAGGAAATCCTCACTTCCTCTCTAGAAAAGGTAAACTCTGAAGTGTGCCTGTCCGTTTTTTATGTTCAGCTTTAACCATTTGGCAAGTTAAACACTTGGCCACATGTCCTGCTACATCCCTCTTAAGTCTCTTGGTTTTGCCAAAACTCATGCAAAGCTGAAAAATAATCCCCCAACACTACTCCTAAAGAACTTGTAGCCTGATCCTTAGATAGGATCACTCTTATGTACTTTCAACTTAGTGCATCTACCACCACATTTCCTTTACCTGCACAATACTCAATTGAGCAATCATAATCCTTTATGTACTCAATCCATCGCCGTTGCTTCATATTCAAATCCTTCTATGTAAATAGATATTTCAAACTCTTATGATCAATGAAAATCCTAAATGATCTCCCTATCAAGTAGTGCCTCCAAATTTTAAGAGCGAAGACTACCACTTCTAGCTCAAGGTCATGAATTAGGTAGTTCAATTCATTAGGCCTCAACTACCTTGAACCATAGGTGATCGCTTGACTTTCCTGGATCAAAACACATCCCAAACCCGAACCTGATGCATCAGTATACACCATAAAGGCTTTGTTCAAATTTGGCAAAATGAGTACTGGTGCACTTGTCAACCTTTTCTTCAACTCTAAATAAGCCTTCTTACACTTCAGTGTCCAATCAAACTTCTGAGTTTTCTTGGTTAAGGCTATTAACGGTGTAGCTATCATAGAGAACTTTTTTATGAACCTTCTATAGTAGCATGCCCAGCCCAAAAAACTCTTGACTTTTGTAACTGTAGTTGGTCTCTTCCACTTAACCATTGTCTGAACTTTCTTAGGGTCAACCGACAAACCCTGAGCACTAATGATATGTCCTAGAAACTGTATTATTTTAGACCAAAACTCACACTTAGATAGCTTTGTGTAGTATTGATTATCCTTTAGTACTTGCAAAACGTTCTAAGGTGTTTCTCATGCTCCTGGGCAGACTATGAGTATACCAATATATCATCGATCAAGATTTCAACAAATTGATCTAAGAATGGCCTAAAGATTCTATTCATGGCTTCCATGAATACTGTTGGGGTGTTGGTTACACCAAACAACATAACTGTATACTTGTAGTACTCGTATCTTATCCTAAATGCAGTTTTCAGGATATCTTCCTCCTTAACTTTAATCTGAAAGTATCCAGACTGGTGGTCAATCCTAGAAAACACCTTCTCTCCCCTAAGCCTATCAAACAAATCATCGATCCTAGGAGTTGGATACTTGTTCTTGAATGTTACTGCATTCAATTTTTTGTAATCGATGCACAGTCTCAAAGTTCCATCCTTTTTCTTCACAAATGACACCGGGGCTCTCCACAGTGATACCCTAGGCCTTATAAAAACTTTCTCTAGTAGTTCTTCCAATTGCTTCTTCAACTCATCCATCTCAGGAGTTGACATTCGATAAAATGGTATTGAAATGGGTTCTGCTCTTGGCTGAAGATGGATAAAAACTCAGTGTCCCTTTTGGGTAGGAACCCAGGCAACTCCACTGGAAACACCTTAGGAATTGGACATAGGGATCTTCTTAAGTTCTTCCTCTATGGCCACCCCATTCAAAGAACAACACTCCTCTTCATTGACTATGGGGATGGTATCCATATGTCTAAGGTACAAACTCTTAGCACTAGATGCCAACCCTCCTGTGTAAATTGCCCTAGCTCCTTGAGCATCAGTAATGTCAATTGAGTGACTAGCATAGTCAATTTGCACCTTGTGCTTGCTTAGCCAATCCATTTCCAAAACTAGGTCATAAGACCTCAATTCTATAGCCCACAACTCATAAGAGAAATCATGGTCACCTAACTGCAATGGATACTTAGTAACCAACTCATTGGTCATAATAAAACTCCTTCCTGCAATTCTGATGAGTCTCAACTTATCTGAGATTTCTTGCCATAATTTTAATCTATCAACCAAGAAAGATGATATCATAGAAAGAGTACCTTTAGTATCGAAAAGTACTCTAACACTACTGTTCTGAAAAGTAAAATTACCTTAAATGGCAGCTGGTTCTTTGGTCACCTGACTAGCTAGTGTGAAAACCCTCAGCTCAATTGCTACTGCGACCACACTAGGTTGATTTCCTATGTCAAGGGGTACAGGGGGTGGATTCCTAGGTAGACCTAGCAAGGGTTGAGCCCGTGGGCATTCTCTCGCCCAATGACCTCACTAACCACAGATGTTACATATATCTATTCCCAACGTGTAGGGCTTCGTGCCATGGAACCTTCTACACTTAGGGTACAAACCCATTTTCCTCCTCTTGAAGAGACCTTGACCCTCGGTAGTCTTTCCTACCATTGGTCGTTTCTCGGCACTTTTACCTAGGTTGGCTGGTCTAACCTCCACCTTTTTGCTTGGTACTTTCGAATCTTTAATTTCCCTTTCTAAGGCCAATGCCCTCTGAACCATTTAGGGATAACTTCGGATGTCCATCATCACCATATACCTTCGCAGCATGAGCTTAAGGCCTTGGAAAAATTTCTTGGCCTTCAATTCATTATTACCGGCCATATAGGGAGCATACCATATGAGAGAATTTTAGCATTGCTCATACTCTTTCACTGACTTTTCTCCCTAAATCAAATTCTTAAATTGGATCCTTCTTTGATCCTGTGCAACTTCATTGATATATTCCAGTTGAAACTTCTTCTGAAAGTCTGACCACTTGAGTACCTTTTTCTTGTGCTTTGGTCGAGTACCATTACTTTCTCTCAACATCTCCATTACATCATCCCACCAGAGGCTAGCTCTCCCTATAAAAAAAAAAGGTATTAAGGCCATCCTTTATTCTAACTCGTAGCCTCCACATATGAACAACCAATTCATCTTGGATAACTAATGCTCTACTCGATCAGGGCCACCTATTCTATCAAAATTAGGTGGGTCCGCAATCTTGAACTTTTCAAGCAACCTTATCTGATGTGGGGTTTCTCCCCTCCTTAGAGCCTCCGCATCCTCCTGCTCATAGGCATATTCCCTTCTCTCATGGGCCCTAGGCACTTGCCATTGCTTAGCATGCCTCTCCTAACCTTGTGATGGTTCATTCCCTTGGTCATTTTCTTCCTGGGCAACTTCTCTGTCCTCATGATTTTGGAACAACTCATTCATGATGGTAGTCATGCCCCGTGCCACTTATGTCATAGTTTGAGTTAACCCCTTAAGCACCCTAGATATCTCATCCAACCTTGCCACAATCGGGTCACTACAACCTTCACCAAGTTCCCTAGCTCCTTTTAAAGCTTCTGACCAAGTGTCAACCATAGCAACCAGCAACTAAAGCCAGATGACATTCCCTAGATGTTTGTCAGTACTAACTATCCTAGCACGTGGACTTCCAAAACTAGATCTCAGTCTTAGCCTCCAATATCTATAAATTGACCTATAAGCTCTGATACCAAACTGACATGACCATCCTTGGCCCTGCCCAAGAAGCCTATGAGAACTGGTCTCACGGTGGTTGCAATTGGCTAGCTGTATATGTGTGTAGATTAAAACCTCACAAAACTAGTTGATTAACCTAGAATATATAGGATGCATGCTCTTATGCTTTGACTAAAGTAAATAGAAAACACAAAACATTCATTTGGCCAAGATACTTCCATAGAAAATAATTTCAAATAGCCAAAGCATACAAAATCAACATTTATATGATTGTTACTACACTTAACAACCGTGTGAGAGCATTCAACATAAAGTAGACTAATGCTCTTGACCCAAAAGCAACTATAGAGTCTAGGACTCCACCATAGACAAAGTAGGCAACTAGGAGTACAAAATATACAAGCCAAGACCGAGATATTCTCGAACTAACTCCCGCCTTGGAGGTAAGTCCTAGTGGTGAGTCACAAAAGTCCTATCCACGTGCTGCTAGGCTGTACGGCTAAGAAAACATTATAGTTGGCACTATTACTTAACCAACAAGTAACCTGAGTAGACTAGAATCATAAAGATTCTCAAGCACAAGCACATTACCTGCAATAACAAGCTACCGTGAGAACCCTTAATGGTTATCCGGCCTAACAATGTCAAAATCTACACAACATAAGTTAGGGAGTAAGAATTCAAAAATTCTCAATAAGGGTCATCACTTCACTTACAAGAAAAGTTATTAAGGATCATACATATGTGAACATATATAACCTGTTGTGAGCTCATACAGCCTAAGGCTAGACTTATGCACATAAATCTCAGTCCCTTGGGGCCTTTTCTTATCCTAGTCCTTTAACTACAAGGCGGAGCTTTGTCTTCTAGCAAGCATAGCTTGCTAGCCTAACCAGTGACAAGTCACTAGTTGAAACTCCCTTATATTGTACAGGGGCTCTATCGTGGGACTACTGTCGACTAGGTCATAAAGACCCATTAGGTGCACTAAGGTTTCACATTGCAACCTCGCGGCTAACTACACGGCTAGGTCATCGATGGTACTAAACCTTTCACCCAAGCTAGTAATACCTAGTTGTGATCTTTTGTTAGCTAGTTTTATTGTTTATGGAGGAAGAAACCATAAAAATCAAGAAAACTCTTATGTCTCACAGTAGTTTTGGAAGCCTCGGAGTACCTCTAGAATACTTAAACCCCTAGGTACCCTAAGGACACCCTTAGGCCTCCCCTTGAATGTCCTAGCAAAATTGGAAAATTTTAGCCAACATAATTATAGCAACCTGCCGCCACAGTTACCAACGTGCTGTGAACATTTCGTGGCAATGGCGACACATTGCCGATATTGGTGACGCATCGTTATTACCTATGAAAACCCAGAATTTTCAATTTTACTGCTATGAACTTTGAAGACTTACCAAACATACTAAACATGCTTGGATGGCCTTCAAACTTTATACACTTGTAAAACATGTTGCAAAAACTACAACCAATTATCACAAGCATTCCTATGATGCATTATAATATCATTTCAATCTCCCCAAACCTAGTAGTCCACCATGATTAAACTAGCCCACTAACTAATGCTATTGCCAAAACTACTTGATTTCATCAAGCAAACAAACTAATAACATTAATTAAGCTTGAAAACATAACTCCCTTACCTTAACTTTAATCCACAAGAAAGAAACAAGCAACCCTTCCTCAAAAACCAAAGTTCCATAAAGGTCTTCCTAGTTCCAAGCAACCAAAGGCACAAACACATCATTACTGTCTTTTAACCAAAACCCAAGCTCCCAATCAACTAATAAACAATAATTCAACAAGAACACAAGTGTTACCTCACATAAAAAATAGGGGATGGTGGAAAACATGGTTCCAAGCTACAAAAACATGAAATTCTTCTTAGAACAAGCTTCTTATGGCTTATACTATCTTGGTAGCTTTAAATTTCACAAAAAACTCTTGAGTTTGGGCATGAATTGATGAAGAAATGGTAGAGAGAAGGATGAGCTTAGTTTTGGAGTGGAAATGGTAGCCATCCTTCATCCTTACCATGTTTTATACCCATTTTTAAAATCAAGCCACCAAAGTTTACAAAATATTACAAATAAACCCCTACCTTAGGTAACCTTAGTCAAACTTGGTCAAATCTTGTTTATTTGAGCTAAACTGGGGTTAAAGATAAAAGTTAAGTTATAGAACTCATTTTTAACACTCAGGACTCGGCTTGACTATATCAAGAAAGAAAATTACCATTTTTCCCCCAAACCTTATTCCGTGCCTTAACCTTTTCGGACCCTAGTGAACTTTGCTAAACTTACATATTGGTGCTATGTGAACTTGAAATAAGGTTCCAAACTAAGTTTCAAATACTTTACCTTCATCAAATGAGCTTCTAGTTAGGAGACCCATAACACAGAAGAAGTTATAAAATTTATTTTCCACCAATTGTTATAGGAGATTATGTTATTGCCTCTGCTCTGCTATGTAACCATGAAAGGCAGCACGTCTTGTTGGTGTTTGATTTGGTGACTTTGATGGAACATAGCATTCTGTCAAAATGTTAAAGATAATTGTAGTACCAGTTCAATGCTTATTTCTTCCAATTATTTCCTTGTCATCCATCAACAATAGTATATCTATAACATGTTAACTCATTATTTTTCCTTTGAATTAAGACAAAAAAAAAGGGCTAACACTAAAAATTGTGGGACAAATTAAGACAATAGTTTGAGATATGCCCTAAGAAAAACAAAGAGCAAAATGTGGGAAACTACTATATTTCAATTGACTTAAAGGCTAGGTAATGGTTTGGCACCAACCTAGATATTGCTTAAGGATGCTTAATTGGTGTACCAACTTATAGTTTTTATTTTTATATATATACCATTTTCTTTCTCATTAAATTTTTTTTAGTATATAGAAGCATTTATAAGTACAAGGAGCTAGAAGGTTCTCATTAATCTTGAGTATGAAGGATCTTTTGATCCCCTATTGTCACTAATTAAAATAGATTAATTAAGTTGATGTAGTGAAAAAATTCTTTAACCCAATGTATATTCTAATCCACTTTGGTTCATTATTGTTTAATGACAATTCAATGTTCAAACAAATTCCTTTTTTCCAATGGATGCCTAAAATGCTTCATAAGAGAAATCATTTAACCAGGGCAAAAACCATGCTCTAACCTCATTAGGAATGATAGTTGAAATGCTTGTCTCACTAGCTGGCTAGAAAATGGTTATGGATCTAATATTAGTCATTGGCCAGCATGCCTTCATGATTCACCAGATAGGCTTTAGAGCATAAAAATGGATGCTTACATTTGAAGGAGAGAATTATGTAAGGCAAAGTGCAAATACTGGTATGTGATACTAGACAATTATTTGCATGTTTTTTGTTGGAATGAGTTGAAATTTCAAAATGTTATGGACATGAGTGCTAGTTTTGTAGGGTACTTATAGTGAATAATTCCCACTTAATTCAGATTGATCCAGACATTCTTTGTAAGAAAACTTTTGTAGACAACTTTTTTACAACTATCATAAACAACAACAACAAACCAATTTCAAGCTTAGGCTATTTTATCTAAGTGTTAAAATTTCCCCAACATTGGACAATTTTTAAACAAGAATATATCTAGAGGCTATGCTTACAATTGAAGCCAAATAAGAATTCACTTAGCATATGTAAAAGTGATATGAAGTTCTGAAATAAAAGAGTGGTCCATTGTGCTATTTATCAAACTATGGTATTATGTCTTGTAAGGATCATGTGAAAGCCAGGATAAGGGTATGAGTCGATAGACATAAGATACTTATTATTTGTTAGTCCTTTAACATTAGACAAGGTATTAAATACCATTGCTACTAGATATACCGCATCATATATTTTCAAGGTATACCATATAGTATATCACACCATATACTATTACCATTTTCACAAAAAAAAAATGTTAGAATTTTTTTTAAAGGTAAACTGTGGTATTAAATACCATGACTTTAGACCCAGTGTTGCTAGGCACTAGTTGAGGCTATGGTTGACGCAGCCCTAAGCCGCCTATGGCTGCCTACACTGCCCAAGATCGCTAGGAATCCATGGAATTCCTAGGTTTTGGTCCGTAATTGTTGGTTTCTATGCTTGTAATAAAAATTAATGCACGTGACCTAAGCTTACTAACCTAGCTACTAGCATTAAATAATGCATGGTTCGCTTTGGCATGGAAATCTAAACATAAATTACAACATTCAAAACAGTGGCAGATTTGCACTTAAAAAAATTATAAAATTAGCCAAAGTTGTAAACACATTTTCTACAAGTTTTAACCCTATGTACATTATTCAGTTATGTACATGAATCACAAACCAAAACATAAAACTAACCAATGTTGCTGGAGGCATCTAGTATAATTAAGAACTCAAGCATAACCTACTGACATGACCAAACTAGGCTAACCACCTGAGCTCCTCAAATGCCTTTAGCCTCGATCTCCCCTTGTGCTCCTAGATCAACCACTACTTAAGGTCAATCCAACATAGTTAGTACTTAACAACCAATAAACACGAAGATGCAAACTAGTAAGTATAACTCATACCTGCTCAACTAGCTCAACAACCAAGCCCAGGTTGTTGGCCAAACTCTTTAAACTTACACACATAAACTGAGGAGTGAGAATCATAGATTTCCAGTAAAAGGTCTTCGGGCGGTACGTGCAAAAGAAAATACAAGAGGACACTGGACAATAAATGTCACAAATCTACCACGTGCTCATTACGGTCTGAGGCCTAATATATGCACATATACTCAAGTCCCTTAGGACCCTTCATCATCCTAGTCCTCTCCTAGTGAGTTTTGGCCCTGAACTCACTCTAGCAAGCCTTGACTTGCCTACTATACCAGGTTGTCACCTAAGCATGTAATAACCTCCCCTTGAATACTATGTGCATAAGTAATCCAAGTCTACTTGACATAGCCAAGTTGGGTGCACTAGTGCCTCAGGTCTAGGACTAGGCTAGGCCACTAGGTGTTACTAACCTTTCACCCTTCTTATGGTGAACCTCGACTAGCATATAGCCAATCTAGTTTGGGCGTACTAGGTTCCTACTCTAGCTCCTTGGGCCTAAGACTCAAATAGGTAGCTAGGCATACTAAACCTCCACCCCTAGGTGTACTAAGCTCCCACTTTAGTCCCTCAGGTGTTACCACTCTAAGTGCTTAAATACAGTGACCATATTTGATGTGTCAATTCCCAATAGCTATGCATGTTCTGTAGGCCATCAGAACAATGCTCACTATATTACCTAAGTGGCCCTCTTGGTCTTTAAGCAAATATATGTACACTAGTTCAACCATCACACACATATTCACATACAATTTCATCTGGAAGTAATAATGATGACAATAAATTCTTTATTCCTAGTCAATATGGGATTTGAGTAAAATCCCTAATTGCATGTACAATCATATGCACAATTGGTACCATTGGTGCCCATTTCACATGTCCAAACTTTCACACTATGTCCAAATCAAATTCTACCCATGTTCTCCTGTGCCCTAAAGGTATTAAACCCTTTAATACAGTTAAACCTTCATAGGGAAAAAAATTTGAAGCATTAAATCTATACAAGTTTGCAATTATGGATTTTATATTCAACTGGGTAAAATGGACCATATGAACAGTACATAGCAAAATCAGCCAACTTGGATAGGCTATAACTCTGGCTACAGGGCACCAAATCTAGTTATTCAAAAGCCAAATTATTCATCTTGAAGTGTTATAAGTGTGGTCAAAATTTCATAGCCAAACGCATTATGTACAGTAAGTTATGGCTCATGGAGCACAGGGTACCAAATCTGTACAACTAATGACCATAATGCCCATACAAAATTTCATAAAATTCATACACTTCATTTCCAGGTGCAAAGTCAACATGGGTAGGTTCTTACATGTATTAGACACTTGTTAAAGTCATTCCCTGAATTTATAGGCATTCCATAAGCATTAAACATAATTTTCTTTAAAACAGCCAATTAGTTGCAAAATGGACAGAATTGAACATACAAGTTCAAACATCACTTTATTGCTTCATATATCATCCATACATCATCCATAGTGTATTTACATGCATAGATGCATCATATGTCCTCAC
Organism: Aquilaria sinensis; assembly: GCA_005392925.1. Lineage (NCBI taxonomy): Eukaryota > Viridiplantae > Streptophyta > Magnoliopsida > Malvales > Thymelaeaceae > Aquilaria > Aquilaria sinensis. The sequence continues at coordinate 109,257 of SMDT01000541.1, forward strand.
TTAATTGGGTATGTACACTAGCTTCTTGGAGAGCCTTACAAAAACAGTGTACTCTAGAAACTTCAAAAGGTAGCTGCTGTGTGAGACAGAAAGTACCAACATTAAAATTATCAAATGTACTCTAAAAATCATGAAAATCTCTAGTTTAGTACTAGACATATTGAAGTTTATGTACCTCAAATTTCATAGGAGAAAGCAAACTATAACTATTAGTTTGAATGTTCTCTTTTAGGTATTCCTGAAAATGGACAGAAAGTAGAGTAAGCTCTTTATAAAGAACTTAGTAAGGGCTTTCAATGTAAAGTCTTCCATAGAAACGTACCACCTGAAATACAAAGTCATAAAAAAATATAAAAACAACACATACACACAAATATGGGAACCATATGCAGCAAAAAACATAGCAGAAAACACATGTAATGATGGCAGCAATAACACATTAGGGTTAGTCCATAATCATTCAATAAAACAACAAGACATCACTTTAGTAACACTATGGCAGCCCTCCTTAATATTTTTTTTGGTATTAGGAGTTTATTAGGTCTTAGTTAGTACTAACTTGGGCTCTAGAAACCCTTTTTTCTTGCTGCCATCCTTAGCATGGTAACACTAAGGCCGAAACCTTGCCATGCTTATTTCCCCTTAGTTAGTATAGGTTCCTTGAGCTTTTTGTCTCTTCCAAGCATGGCCTTAGCTTTATGGGTGTTTTAAAATACAGTAAACAATCCAAGAAACTTAAGAAAACCCTTGCCTTGAGGTGTTAAAGATGAAACCCTAGATGAACCCAAAAACTAGGGATTTTGTGCTTTTTGTTGAATTCTCTTTCTTTCTCTTGATTTTTTGCAGTAAGGTGGCTATGGTGGATGGTGGAGGAGCTTAAGGAATAACTCTATCTATTGGGGGTCAAATTTTTGGAAGAAATGGGGAGAAAATGATTTTTTTTCTAGCTTTATTTCTTTCTTGGTCTATAGTAATGGCATGTTTGCAAATTTTGCAAACTTTAGGCCACACTTGGACAACATTTGTACCAGCCATTTAAGATGGAAAAATGATAGTTTTGACCTTTTTTAACCTTGGTCAAGGGTCATTTTCACCTTTAGAAAAGTTTAGGACACTTAAGCCCTTAACTGTCCTTAAGCATTAAATGACTAACTTTGCCTCCTTGAGCACTTTGGTCCAAAAAAATATCCTTAATTTTATCCATATCCTTTCCTCATAACTCCATCCATGTCCTTTCCATAGCCATATTTGGAAATTTGTGCAATTAAGGATCCAACATTTGTAACCTCACAATTTAGTCCATAGGTTACTTGAAAATTAGGCAATATGTCAATGCTTTCTTGAGGACCAAACTATCATTGTTTGTGCCATTTAAAGGAGTGTATATTGAATACTTTACACTTCATAATTCATACACTATGGTGAAAATTAAAGCATATAAGTTAGGTCCTTATGTTGTAATTTTCCTAGTTTGTGAAGGTGGTAACATCAGGTCTAAGACCCGACTAGGTGACCAAGTGTTACTAAGCCTCCACCTTCCTTGGTGGACCTTGTATAATACTAGGCTTGGCATTTGCTACACTTTAATGAGTCGGCCATCACTAGGAATCATGCTTGCTCTAAGTGCTCACATTGTTTCCTAGCACATATTAAGTTCCTAAATGCACTAAGGTAGCTTAACTACCTTGTTCCTAAAAGATCCCTCAATGTGCCCAAGTAACTTAGCTTGAGTGCTAAGTCACCTACCTGCTTAGAACTTTTAGTGTTCTTCTTGATTCCTTAGGGTAGCTTGCACTTACTTGGGTATTACACAACTTCCCAAGCCATGCCAAGCTCCCACATTACCCAATCTAGGCTTCCTATGGGCCCTAGAGCTCACATTGTGCCCTAATGCACTTATGTGCCCCTATTAGCCTCATAGTGCTTTCTTTGGCCCTTAGGTGTTTTCATTAACTCTTTGTAGTTATTGTAGCTCTTGAACCAATCTAGGGTCAATGAAATACTAACCCAAAATATCTTACCAAGCTACAAGAAGTTGTGCCATAAATTGCCCATACTAACCGTGCCTTAGTGCACATGCACCATTCTTAGTTAACTAGGCTACGGTTCTAGTATACCACTGCTAATTCACCATGTTCCTTGCTTAAAATACTTGGCTACTCATTATTAATGCATTTAAAATATCTTAGGGATGACTATAAGACTCAACTGGGGCACCAAAATAACCTTACAAACACACATGGTTCAATTGTGCACACACCATCTTCTCCTTGCTTCATTTAATCCATTTGTCACTTGTTCTTCATTCCACTTCCATTTTAAACCTTGGTCCAACCTTAGGAACATGTCTATGATGTTTATGAACCAATTAGAAACCAAAAAAAACTTCTTTGGATGCGTTTCGAAGTGACTATGGTGTTGTAGTGTAAGCCTAGTGTGATGGCGCCATAGTTATGTGATTCTGGCAAAAATGTGTCTGGTGCACTGGCACCGCAGTGCCATTGAGCACATTCTTGGTATCCATTTCCTTGGCGCCTCAATGCTGGAATGGTGCCGCAAAGCCCAGAGCTTTCCAGGTTCGTCCAACTTCACAAAATTTATGCACAATTGATCCAAACTTAATTCTAATCACTTCTAGGCTTGAAATTACTCATCCCTAAGGCCAAATATGATAGAAATGCATTAAAATAACATGGAAAACAAGAAATCCCCTTACCTTAAACAAAAATTATGCAAGATGAAGCAACTTGAACACCAAAGCTTCCATGGCTCCACTATGAGTTTTCTATGGTTTCTAGGCAAATTCATCACAAATTGGCACCATTTTTAGCTAAATTAAGCTTGACCCAACCTCTAGGAAGCTTAATAAACCAAAAACACAAAGGGAAAAAATGTACCTAAGCTCCCATGGACCAAAAAGGTCCTTCCAAAGCTCTCCACACCAAAACTAAGCAATAGTAAGCTTGCATTCACTTGGGCACTCCATTGGGCTTCCAATTTTACCAAGAATTAAAGGAATGAATGAGATTTGGGCATGAAATTTGTAGGGGAAGAGAGAGCTACGGTTTTGAGTGGAGAAGATGATGAATAGTGGCATTCAAGCCACCCAAAATGGTTTAAATGCCAACTCCCCCTCCATGGCTCCTCCAACTTCTTTAACTTTGCCAAAAGAACCCCACTTCCAAATAGTGCCACTAACTTAGGCAACTTTATCCCCCACTTTGGTTTCTTGTTACTTAGGTCTAAATGAATTACTTTGAGCTTTAAAACCAATCCTATCACCTTAGAACACAAAATGACCATTTTGCCCTTGATGACACTTAGGTGTCATTTGTGCTCTAAGAACCTTTTTATCCCCTTCTACTTGCTTGAAATGCATAATAAATATTTACTAAGGGATTTCTTACCTCGTAACCAAGTCTTACCTAACCATCATCGGTCTGATACCTAGATGATCGTAACAATGGTACTATAGTTTGTTGTTATTTAATATGAATGGAGATATGTGTTGAAACTATATAATATTATTCTCAATTGTTTTAGTATGGATTGACATCATTCTAGACATCACGAACTTATATTTCTAATTTCTTATTTTGCACTTATAAGATTTTATGAGAATTTAAATAATGTTAAGGAATTATTGATCTTTTTTGCCTCACATTTTTTCAATCTCGTGGCAGCACTGGGTATATAAACTAGGTCATTTAGGTTCAGATTGAGTGAATTTCGGGTTCGTGTTGGGTTAGGTCAGGTTTATTTGGGTTCAGATTCAATACAAGTCAAGTCAATTTTAGTCTCGAGAAATTTTAGGTCTGGTTTCAATCTGAACTTGAGTTGACCCGTAACATTTAAATTAAATAATTCAATTTTTGGGGCAATTGATTTTTGTTAATTTTTCTTTTCTTAGTATGTTAAATTAAAAAATTCATAAAAATTTTGTTAATTATGGTATGATAATTTTGCTATGATATCTAACTTTTGATGTGAAATTGCAATGAAATATAACTATAGTTTACTATTACTATATTGGTGACTAAATTGCAAAATTTTAAAAATTTTGGATGAAAATGTAAATATTTGAAAATTTTAGGGACCCATGTTGTAATTATTATGGCAATAAAAATGAAAATTTCAAAATTTAGGTACTTATTGCACTATGCTTAAAAGTTTAGGGACCAATATTGTAATTTGACAATTGTCTACCGAGATTATCAAACTTACTAAATATGAAAGTTACTTATTTTAGAAGAATGCAAATATGTTTATCAAAACCAAAAACTCAAATATGGAATTTATTAAATATGAAAGTTTTTGAATATAAGACCTACTAAATATGGATGTTCCTAAAAAATGGAAGCTGTTAAATATGAAAGCTGCAAAATATAAAACTTATTAAATATGGAAGGTAATAACATATGAAAGTTTAGGTTTAGGATAAAAGTTAGAATTAATTGTTAAGGTTTAGGGTAAGGGTTAGGAATGAGATTAATTGTTAACGTTTAGTGTTTAAGGTTTATGGTTAGGATTGAGGGCTTATGGTTAAGGCTATGGTTTAAGTTTATGGTAACGATTAAGGTTTCTATTAAGGTTAGGATTTAGGGTTTAGGGTTTAGGGTTTAGAGTTTAGGTTTAGATATAATGTTTATGGTTAGTGATAGGCTATCTAGGGCATTTGATTCCCAAAATAGGAAAAAATATGAAAGTATATGTCGATGACATAATAGTTAAAAGTAAGCTAGCAAACAACCATATTGCCACTCTACAAGAAACCTTCCAATAGCTCCATCAATTCGGGATACATCCTAATCTTGAAAAGTGCGTATTTGGAGTAACAGTTAGTAAGTTCCTTAGCTTCATGGTATCCAAGAGAGGCATAGACGATAACCCCAAAAAGGTTAAAACCTACTCGGATCTAGGACACCCATAACCATCAAAGACATACAGAAGCTCACAAGAAGAATAACTGCACTTTAGCAAATTTATATCCAGATATGGGGACTGGTGTCGTCCTTTCTTCAAAATATTAACTAAAGCATAAAAAATGAACATTGAAAGTGATGCTAAATGACATCCTTAGAATGAGAAATGCCAAAAAGCCTAGGAGGAGTTGAAAAATTACTTGGCAAAACTGGCAACACTTCGACAACCCAGGGAATGAAAACCCCTCATACTCTATCTCATAGTCAGTGAGAAAGCTGTCAGTTCGGTCCTCAGTAGGGAAGAATTTGGAAAGCAATGGCCAATTTATTACGTCAGTAAATCTTTGTATGAGGCCAAAGTAAGATACCCAACCTTACAAAAAGCAATTTATGCCTTAGTCATGGCAAGTAGAAGACTACGACCATACTTTCAAGGGCATACCATCATAGTAAGAAGTAACTTGCCCTTTAGAGATGTCATCAGAAGGCTAGATCATTCAAGGCAACTGCCAAAATGGTGTATAAGTTCGGGGAATACGACATTGTCTATGAACCAAGAAAAGTGATAAAAGCCATAAGTCTAAAGGACATTATGGAGAATCAATGCTTCAGAAGTAGATGGAAATGATGTCGACACTGATGGCTAAATAGTTAGATGCCATCACTTTTCATAATGGCAAAGAGCTACTTGATAGAAAAAGTGATGAAAGCGAAAGGCTGATAGAAGTTGAGAACTCATATCAAGAGCTCTAGTTAGAAGTCATTACCTTATGCAAGGTCAAAGAACCATCGGAATCACACAAGAAGAAAGAGGAAGTGAAGAAATATTGTCCACTTTTTCCTTATTGTTCCCGTTTATCAAAAGATAAAGATGAGGAATGATTTGCTAAATTTTTAGTTATGTTTAAACAACTCCATACTAACATTGCTTTTGCAAAAGCTTTATAATAGATGCCGCGTTACACAAAGTTTCTGAAGGGTATTTTGGCAAAAAAGAAGAAGCTGGAAGAATTGTCTTTAGTAATACTAAATGGAGAATGCTTGGCTATCATCCATAATGACTTGCCAAGGAAGATTGGTGATCCAGGGAGTTTTTTTATTCCTTGCACTATTGGTCCGTTGTCAATTGGTAGAACATTAGTAGATTTAGGTGTTATTATAAATCTAGTGCTTTATACTTTGTTTAAAAAACTAGACTTAGGAAAGCATCAACTAACTAAGATGAGCATTTAGTTAGCTAACAGATTGATTTAATATCCTAAGGGAATAATTGAAAATGTCTTGGTAAAAGTGGATAAGTTTATCATTCCTGCTGACTTTGTTATATTAGACATGGATATAGATGCACATGTACCTATGATTCTAGGCATACCATTTTTAGCTGCTATAGGAGCATTAATTGATGTTCAAAATGGTAAATTGGTTTTGAAGATAGGGATAGAAGATGCTACATTTCATATTGCTGATACTATGGAAAAAACTCTTGATAAGAATGACACTTACTATTCTTTAGATGTAATAGATATTGAATTTGTTTGTTGTTTTCAGGAATGTATTTTAGAGAATCCATCGGAGGTGTGCATCACTCAAAGGAATGGGTTCAAGGTTGATACCCTAGAAAATAATGAGTTAGTGGTTTAGTTGGCCGCTAAGGGGATCTTTGACTATGGAGAAAATGGAGAATGAATCACTCCAAGCATAACAAAGAAGAAGAAATCAATTGAGCAACCACCAGATTTGGACATGAAAAAGCTACCTAATCATTTGGAGTATGCTTTCTTAGCACTAGATTCTAAGTTACCGGTGATTATTTCCACTTTGTTGAGTATAGAAAAGAAAAGAAAATGAGCTATTACATGGTTGATTATAGATATAAAAGGGATAAATCCATTCTATTACACATAAAATTTTGATGTAGGAAAATCATAAATCAGTAGTACAACCATAGTGAAGATTAAACTCGAATGTCAATTGGGTAATGAAAGCTGAAGTGATTAACCTGTTGGATGCTGGAGTAATTTACCATATTTTGGACAGTGTATGGGTAAGCCTAGTTCAAGTTATGCTTGGGAAATGAGGGATGACCATCATTCAAAATGAGAATAACGAGCTTATTCCTACTTGAACAATCATTGAATGGAGGGTGTGCATTGATTATAGGAAACTGAATGATGCCATTAAAAAGGATCATTTCCCTTTCTCTTTTATCAATTTAATGTTAGAACAGCTAGCCGATCATGCTTACTATTATTTTCTAGATGGTATATCAAGTTACTTTCAAATTCCAATTGCACTAGAGGATCAAGAGAAGACCATCTTCACTTGGCCTTATGGTATGTTTGCTTACCATATAATTTCTTTTGGTTTATGTAATGCCCCTGCCACCTTTCAAACAAGCATGCTTGTGATTTTTTATGAATTGGTGGAAAACATCATGAAGGAATTTATGGATGATTTTTCTATTCATAGTGATTCACTTGATAGATGTCTTCGTAATTTGGATAAAGTATTATAAAGGTGTAGGAAATGAATTTAGTTATAAACAGGGAAAAATGCCACTTTATGGTTCAAGCAGGTATAGTTCTAGGACACAATATATCTAGTAAAGGCATAGATGTAGACTAGGCAAAGATTGAAACTCTTTCAAAACTATTGCTATCGTCTTCAGTTAAAGAGATTTTAAGTTTTCTTGGTCATGCGGGTTTCTACAGGAAGTATATTAAGGATTTCTCTAAGATAGCAAAACCACTCACTAAATTGTTAGAAAATGATGCACTTTGCAATTTCAATGATAAGTTTTTGCTAGCCTTTAACATTCTAAAGGACCGTTTAACTAATGCACCTAGTTATGGTTTTAACCCTGCTGGCCATCGTCATTCGAATTAATATGTGATGCTAGTGATTGGGCTATAGGTGCTAGCTTGGGCCAACATAGAGTTGAACATTTCCAACCCATTTACTATGCTAGTAAGACACTGACTAGTGTACAAGAGAACTACACTATCACTGAAAAAGAGTTGTTAGCTGTAGTTTTTGCAATTGATAAGTTTTGCACTTATATGCTTTTATCTAAAGTCATTGTGTACACTAACCACTCTACTTTGAAGTACCTTTTAAATAAGAATGATGTAAAGCCAAGGCTAATTAGGATGGATTCTGTTACTGTAAGAGTTTGATTTAAAAATATTAGACAAAAAGGGACCAAAAAATCTGGCTGTAGATCACTTTTATAAGTTGGAGGATCCAAGGAAAGAGTCTGTAAGGGAAAAGGATATTAATGATTCATTTCCTGATGAACATCTTTATATGCTTAATTCTAAGTATATGCATGAACTGTGGTTTGCTGACTATGCTAATTACCTTGTATATAGGGAGCTAACCTTAGATATGATGTACCAACAGCAAAAGAAAAATTTTTTTGACTTGAAATATTATTTCTGGGATGAACCATTTTTGTTAATGATTTGTGCAGGTCAAACTATCTGATGGTGCATATCCTATCTAGATATGGAGAAAATACTAGAGCATTGTTGATGCGAACCCCAATGGTATAAAGGCCATGAAACGTGCCCAAGATGTTTTTCAAGCTCCACAAGACATCAAAGAGACTGGATTTGAAGACCCCCACCCCTAATCAACCTGTGACTAGAAATGAGAAGTATAAGAACACCAAGAACACAAGCACACTTGTGCACCAAGATAGTCCACAAAGAACCAAAGAGAAATTCTCTCCAAAGTAGCAATATTATTTCATGTCAAGGCTGTTGTTTTACAACCAAAATATATGCCTATTTATAGGCCTAAACTAGGGTAAAAGACTCAGAAAAATTCACAGCCCAAGTCTCCTAGGAAACCTAGTTACAAAAGACTCAAGAAAACCTAGTCAAACTAGGATTCCTACACCCTTTTAACACATGTTTAAGGTGTGTAGCGAATTCCATTTATCCTAAGTGACCTAAATCACTTCCATGGCCTAAATAACATCCTAAATAATGTAAATAAACAGAAAAATAAAATAAAATACATTACAACACAAGATTGGCCATAAAAACCCCAAAATGGTCTTCTCGGGTGGTTCTTGCTTGTGTCTTCAACTTCAAGCTGAAATTAGAACTTGATGTAGCCATAATTTCTCAAAATTCAAAGCATGAAAGTTGTAGATCTCTTCCTTATCTTTGAAATGACACCTGAATCACATAAAACGGACATCTAAGCCAAATTATATGCCCAAAATACTACACCTGCTTTTGAACCAGCAATAACTCGCAAATTGCGACTTTGAAGCTAAATTGGACCCCCTTAACGTGAAAATTGGGTTTCATGGTCTTCATAAGCTTTTTAGCTCCAGATGTTAGCTTTCCAATGAATCAAGAATCACTCAATTCTGATCTGTTTACCTCAGGATATGATTTTTCTACCAGAACATCGCCAATCTGTCAACATCCAAGCTTGGCCATAATCTCCAAATGATTCCTTCCATGTTCCAGTAGCTCCTTGCGAAATTCCATGTCCATTCTCCATGAAGAAGCTTGAAAATAAGGCTTGTAGTGCACTTGAGAGCTCCTTAGCCTTCTTCCTTGTCAATGGTCCACTAGTTATCTTCAATGGATCATTGCTATCCTTGGTTGTGCCTTCTTTGATCATATCAATTGTCATAAAGGCCTAATGGGAGGTTACTTTTAAGGCAACACTATGGCAAGGAAAGTGTTAGAGTCAGGTTTCCATTGGCCAACCTTGTTTCATGATGCAAGAAGGTATGCAACTTTGTGTGATAGTTGTTAGCTGGAAATATTTCGAAAAGAGATGAAATGATTCAACATGGCATCCAGGTATGTGAAATATTCAACATTTGGGGAATTGATTTCATGGGCCCTTTTCCATCATCATTGGAAAATAAGTATATTTTAGTAGCTGTCAATTATATTTCTAAATGGGTAGAGGCATAGGCCTTACCTACAAATGACGCAAGAGTTGTGGTTAAATTCTTACAGAAGTCGTTTATCCAATTCGAGACTCCTAGAGCAATCATTAGTGGCAAGTGCACACATTTTTGTGACTCTTAATTTAAGAAAGTGCTTAATAGTTTTGGAGTTACCCATAGAACAACCACTACCTATCACCCATAAGCTAGTGGCCAAGCTGAATCATCTAATAGAGAGATTAAGTAGATTTTAGAGAAAGTAGTTTTTATGTCTAGAAAGGATTGGTGTCTCAAGTTAAATGATCTTTTATGGCCATATCGAATAGTGTATAAGACACGTATCAGAACTACACTGTATCATGTAGTTTATGGGAAAGGTTGCCACTTCCCGGTAGAGTTAGAACATAAAGCATATTGGGCTATAAAGAATATTAACTATGATTTTGAGCATGCAGGTGAGAAACATCTGTTACAACTAAATGAGCTTAACGAAGTGGCAAAATGTCACCTATGAGAACTCTAGAATTTATAAAGAGAAGGTGAATAAGTGGCACGATGCAAAGATCAAGCAAGGAAAAGAATTTTAAGAAAGAGACCAAGTATTGACCTATAATGCTTGACTTCAACTTTTTCCAGGTAAGCTTAAATCTTGTTGGTCTAAGCCATTTGTAATAATGAAGGATTTTCCTTTAAGTGCTATGAAAATCAAGAATCCTAAAAACGGAACATTCAAGGTAAATGGCCATCAACTTAAGCGATAGTTATGAGGTAAGTGTTAGTGTTGTGCCCAAAAGCCAATCATGAGATGATTGTATTTTTGCACATTAAGTCATGATATTTTATTAAGGCATCAATCCAGCAATTATGTTCGTCGTTTTGTTTCTGCGTAACGTAATAAACATAATTGTAACCCTAGAACAATGATATTCTTAAACGTCCCTGGTCTAGTATTATTGTGGAGCGGGTTACAATAATACATAACGACTAGCATATGTGGAGACTAATATGAGATATGTAGTCTATATATGGGTACAAGTTGGAGAACTTGTGTACTGGACCGACCCACCATGAGAACACTACATGGATCGTTATATGAGTGTCATAAGTGATTCTCATAGTGATCATGGTATATGTAGTCCTTCGACCTGATCATTAAGGTTCCCTACATGTGAGTCACATACTTTGATACTTTCCTTTGTTGCTCGTAACTGAGTGAACTTGAAGGAGGTCATTGGGTATGCCACATATCATGCGGAGGGATTTGTATGATAAAGATGGGATTTGTCCCTCCTATGTAACGGGAGTGATATCTTCGGGCCCCATGGCAAGAGCCTATTGGGTCACACACATAGAGCGACTTGGATCATTAGAGTGCATGGGCTAATTATTTGGGTTATGGTTTCACTTTAATTTCGTATTAATAATGGGCCCAAGAGTTGAGCCATTATTAAGCCCGAAATTAAATCCTAATTGGATTATGGCTTTGAAACCCATTAGGCCTGGAAGTTGAGTCTCACTATAAATACAACTTTGAGGTGAGAAATTCGTAGGTCTCCTTGCCCTAGCCTCCAAAAAGGACAACCACACTCTTCTCTTGCAATTCCTTGGAGGATGCAAGCTAGCACTGCGAGCGCAAGAGAAACACATTTACCGGGACATGGTGGAAGCGTTGTGATCCCGAGAGGCTCATGTGGATACCATAGAGAGCCTGAACACGTCAACTGTTCAAGTTTTGTGATTTGACTCTACAGTTGAGTGAGAGATCTCAACAGAAAATTAGGTATGAAAATTTTCGAACACCTAGTTTACCCCGTTTCACTTGGATCCTGGAGGGTTTCAGTTAAATTCCGCTGCGCTGTTTGGCTCCCGAAACCCATTATCCCCTACTACAGAAAGCTATCTATGCCCTGGTGCTGCAAGGAGAAAACTGCGTCCATACTTTCAAGCTCACCCCCTTATTATCCGAAGTAACCTACCCCTTCGGGATGTCATGAAGAGAGTACACCATCCAGGAAGGCTTTCCAAGTGGTGCATAGAGCTTGGCAGGTATGATATTACTTATGAGCGAAGGAAAGCAATAAAAGCCCAAGCTCTAGCGGACTTCATTGCTGAAGTACCTATTACCGAAGGTGACCAATCAGACATCGACAAAAGTGAGCCAGAATGGACTTTGTTCGTAGATGGGGCCTCCAGCTCCCAACACCAGGGAGCCAGGGTAATTATCCATGGTCCTGAAGGTTTGGAAGTCATGAAAGCCATCAAATTTGGATTTAACATCACCAACAATGTGGCAGAATATGAAGCTCTCATAGTAGGATTACGCCTAGCTAGAAAGATTGGTGTAAGAAACTTAACAGCCCACAGCGATTCCCAGCTAGTGGTGCTACAGATGGCAGGGGACTATAGCGCGAAAGATCCGACTTTGGCAAAATATCATGAGTTCATATCAAAGCTCATCCAGAAGTTTGACACAGTACATATTGAAATGTACCTCGCCGAGACAATGCCGAAGCGGATAGCTTGGCCAAATAAAAAAGGTTCACCGAAGTGTTCAGCCACCTAAGCATAGCGACGCTGTGTTATGGACCTCCTAGTAGTCAGCACTCCCGAGAGAGGTAAAATGTTCTAAATTAAGTTTAGAACTTTAATTTCAAGTTTACAAAGCTAGAATAAAGGAGTTACAAAAATTCACTAAGTTCCAAGGAGGTTTAAGCACTAGATGAGGAGCAGGGGCAAAATGGTAATTTTGCATCCTGAGTAACCGGGCGGGGTCCCGAGTGTTTTAAGTTAAGTTTTGTAACTTAACCTTTAACCTTAACTCAAACTTGAAACAATAACAAGAATTAATCAAGAAATGAGCATGTGTTAAAAGATGGGGGTTTATGTGTTTAAGGGTTGTAACTTGGATGGCTTAAGGGGTTGAGTGAGGGTTTAAGAAGGGAAAGGTGGCTAATGGCTGCCATAACCACGTTTTCCCCTCTCAAGCACTCATTTCTCTCTCAATTCAAGCTAGAAATCAAGTGATCTTGATTCCTAGAGTTGCCATCCAAGGATACCAACCAAGAGGAACTTGTTTCAAGCTAGAAAACAAGGTTTGGAGGCTTGGAAGCATGATTTCTCTACTCCCCTATTTTTGATACGTGGTAAGCATTGTGTTCTTGGTTAATTCTATGTTATTTGAGTGATTTGAGGCTTGGGTTTTGGTTAGAGAGGAAGATTGTGATGTTTGGTGCTTTGGTTTTGATTGGAACTTAGGTGAGGATTTCTTGCACTTGGTTGCTTGAAAAGAGGAGTGATTCTAGCTTGTATCTTGGAGTTGAGGTAAGGGAGTAGTGTTTTTAAGCTTGAACAATGCTTGTGGCTTGAGTTTGTTGTAAGAAATTGATTGAAATTAGCCATAGCATTGAGTATGAGTTTTGGTTGAATTGTGGTGAACTATGAGGTTTGAGGAAGATTTGATGATGTTATAGAGCATCATTAATGGCATTGTGATAGTTGGTTATGTTCCTTGCAACTTGAACTATGTGTGTGTGAAGTTTGGTGGCTTTTTATGCATGTTTGATATGTGTACTAAGTAGCCAAAGGTCATAGCAGCAAAATGCGTGCCAATTCTGCAGTTTCGCAGATTGGTGACGCGTCGCCAAGAGGTACCCATAATTGGCGACGCGTCGCCAATTGGAAAAAGGATCACAGAACGTCGACAACTGTGGCGACGCGTCGCCACGGTTCGCCAAGACAGCATTGGAGACCCGATTTTGTTTTTAGCATAACTTTTCGCTCGGGTGTCCGATTGAGGTGATTCAAAGTTCCACGCGAAGCTAAGAGGGAGTACTATCACTTCCAAGTTTTAGAAACATCTAAAATGCCCCAGATTTAAAGTTTTTTTGAATCAAAGTGAGGGTAATTTTTAAAGGCAGAATTTTGCACATTTTGCTAGGATGATTGAGGTGAGTCCCAAGGGGGTCCTTTGGGTACCTTGGCCCTCAAGTATGCTGGGGGTACTTCGAGACTTCCTGAAGTCCCTCGAGAAGTGGGAGTTTCCTTGAGTTTTGAAAAGTTTTGAGGTTACTTGTTGAGTAAGCAAGGAAACTAAGTTGCAAGCGAATATAACCAAGTGTCATGAGCTTGAGGTGTAAGTTTTAGAACCCTTGGCAACCTGGCAGTGTTGGAAATCATGGGGTTGTAAGGAGAGGCTTCAAATGCACCGAGGTTATGAGGTTTAATAACCTAGTTACATAGTTCTCACCACAATTCCCCTGCACAACAAAGTTAAGGAGAGGTTATATAATAAGTCAGGCGTAAGCTAAGGCTTAAGGCACAAGTTGAGAGTTGGACTCACGGAGTGACGCCCGTGAGAAAGTCAGGCGTAAGCTAAGGCTTACGAGGCACAAGTTGAGGGCTAGACTTGTGAGCCACGGAGTGACGCCCGTGAGAAAGTAAGAAAATTATGTGAGGAGTGGTCCTTCGGGATCCGAGCATGCATATCCATATATTTACATATATGAGAGGTCCCTCACACTGCGAGAGCCAGCAGAGAGTATGCATGAGTTATTTCATATCTGTCCACAGTTTTACTGTTGGTACATGAGGTTACCCCTTACTGAGAATCTTGGATTCTCACCCTTACTGTTTTGTTGTGCAGATACAGAAGGAGTTGGGCCGAGTGACCGTTGAGGGTTACTCTGGTAGTAGTTTTTGGTGCACAGGTAGAATACCTGAGTTTTGATGATTCTAGTACTTATTGTTTGGATGCTTGTTGGTCTTGCACAGTACTAACTAAGTTGCTCATTGGTTACAGAGCCTAGTGCACATTGGACATAGTCAGGCATAGCTAGACCTAGTTGGATCCAGAGGAGTCTCTAAAGCTCGCCACTGGGATTCACATCCAAGGTGGGAGTTAGTATGAGAAGATCTCAGTAGAGGATTTTGTATGTGTACATAGTACTCTAGTTGCCTCCTTAGTTATGAAATGAAGAGTCATGGACTCGAGGATTGCTTTCTGGGCGGGGGCATTAGCTACTATATGTATGAATGCTCACGCATGTTGCTATGTGTAGTTAACTCATATAAAGGTTGATTTGTATGCTTTGACTGCTCTACTTGTTTTATATGAAAAATTGTGGCCACATTAACATTTTATGGTTTTAAATAACCCGTCAAAGCATAAAGAGCATGCATATTGCATATTCTAGGATAATCAACTAGTGACATGGATTTAATCCGCGCACATATCAATGAGTACCAACTGCAATCTGCCGTGAGACGAAGTTCTCACAGGTGTCCTGGGCAAGGGCCAGGGACGGCCGTGTCAGTTTTTGGTATCAGAGCCTAAGGTTTTCATTTCATAGGTATTGGAGGCTAAGACTGAGATCTAGGTTGGATATCCATGTGCTAGGAATGTTAGTACTGACCAACATCTGGGTGATCTTGTCTGGCTTTGGTTGCAGGTTGCTATGGTTGACACTAGGTTTGGAGGTGTAAGGGGAACTAGGGAACCTGGAGAAGGTTCTTGTGACCCAGTATTGGCAAGGCTGGATGAGATGTCCAGAGTATTATAGGGGTTAACTGAGACCATGAGTTTGATGGGACAGAGCATGACTACGATCATGACTGAGATGTTCAGAGATTATGAGGACAGAGAAGAAGTCCAGGAATGAAATGATCCATATCAGGGTCAGGAGAGGCATGCTGAACCACAACAGATGCCTAGAGCTCATGAACAAAGAAATCAAGTTCATGAAGAGGTAGTGGAACCAGAGGTGATGGAGGCCCCAAGGAGGGGAGATACTCCACATCAGATGAAGCTATTGGAGAAGTTTAAGGCCGTTGATCCACCTAGCTTTGATGGGACAGGTGATCCCGATAGAGCAGAGGACTGGTTATCCAGGATGAACAGGTTGTTCTCCTGTGGAGGCTACGAGTCTGAGCAGAGGATGATTTTGGTGCCTTTCTTTCTGAGAGGAAGGGCTAGCTTATGGTGGGATGATGTTATGGAAATGCTTAGGGAAAGTAATGGTACCAGACCAGAGCATAAACAGAAGGTGCTTAAGTGGTCTGACTTTGAGAAGAAGTTCAGACTGGAGTATGTCAGTGAAGCTGCACAGGATCAGAGAAGGGTTCAATTTGAGAACTTAGTGCAGGGAGAAATGTCTGTAAGAGAATATGAGCAACGCTTTAACTCACTTATTCACTATGCTCCTTACATGGTGGGTAATGATAAGTTGAAGGCTGAGAAGTTTTGTCAAGGTTTGAAACCAGTACTCAGAAGGTACATAGCGACAGTGGATGTTTAGAACTATCGCCAGGTTGTTTAGAAGGCATTGACCTTAGAGAGCGAGTTTGTTGACTCTACGGCATCGACCAAAAAGATGGAGGTTGGGTCATCCAACCAAGGAAAGAGTGCTGGAAAGAGACCAATGGTTGAGAACCAAGGTCCATCCAAGAGGATTAAGTCCAGGATGTGTCCTAGATGCAAACGGTTTCATGTTGGGAAACCGTGCACTGCGGGGACAGATATCTGTAATATCTGTGGCCAGAGAGGACATTGGGCGAGAGAATGCCCCAGGGCTCGACCGATGCAGGGTCCGCCCAGGAACTTACCCCCTGTACCACTTGCCATAGGAAACCGACCTGGTGTAGCCGCAGCAGTAGTTCCGCCGAGGGTATTCACCCTGGCGAGTCAGATCACCAGAGAGCCAGCTGCCGTTCAAGGTATGTTTACTTTTCAGAATGGTAGTGTTAGAGTGCTTTTTGATACAGGAGCTACTCTTTCAGTGATATCTTCTGCCTTGGTAGATAAGTGTAAATTGCAGCGAGAAATCTCAGATGAGTTGAGACTCATCAGGACTGCAGGGAGAGGTTTTATTGTAACCAATGAAGTGGTTACTAGGTATCCCTTGCAGTTAGGGGACCATGATTTCTGCTGTGAGTTGTGGGTAATAGAACTGAGGTCTTATGACCTAGTGCTGGGAATGGATTGGCTAAGTAAACATAAGGCGCAAATTAACTGTGCGAATCACTCAGTCGACATAACCGATGCTCTGGGAGCTAGAGTGACTTGCACAGGAGGTTTAGCATCTAGTGCTAAGAGTTTGCACCTTAGACTTATGGATACCATCCCCGTAGTTATGGAGGAGGAGTATTACTCATTGAATGGGGTGGCCATAGAGGAGGAACTTAAAAAGATTCCGGTAGCCAATCAGTTTCCTGAGGTGTTTCCAATAGAGTTACCTGGGTTACCACCCAAGAGAGAGACTGAGTTTACCATTCGTCTCCAGATAGGGGTTGAACCTATTTCGGTTCCACCTTATAGGATGTCAGCTCCTGAGATGGATGATTTAAAGAAGCAGTTGGAAGAACTGCTAAGGAAGGGCTTTATAAGGCATAGTGTGTCACCGTGGGGAGCCCCGGTGTTGTTTGTAAAGAAAAAGGATGGAACTTTTAGATTGTGCATCGACTATAGAAAGTTGAATGCAGTGACAATCAAGAATTAGTATCCGCTTCCTAGGATCAATGATCTGTTTGACAGACTCAGAGGAGCGAGGGTGTTTTCTAGGATTGACCTCCATTCTGGATATTTTCATATTAGAGCTAAGGAGGAAGATATCCTGAAAACTGCCGTCAGGACGAGGTATGGACACTATGAGTATACAGTTATGCCTTTCGGTGTAACGAATGCTCCAACGGTGTTCATGGAAGCAATGAATCGGATCTTTAAGCCATTTTTAGATCAGTTTGTTGAGGTTTTCATTGACGACATTCTGATATATTCACAGTCTGCGGCAGAGCATGAGGAGCACCTTAGGGCAGTTTTGCAAGTGCTGAAGGATAATCAGTACTATGCAAAGTTGTCTAAGTGTGAGTTTTGGTCGAAAAGGATTCAATTTCTGGGCCATATTATTAGTGCTCAAGGGTTGTCAGTTGACCCTGAAAAAGTTCAGGCAGTAGTTGAGTGGAAGAGGCCAACTACAGTTACAGAAGTTCGGAGTTTCTTGGGCTTGGCAGGCTACTATAGGCGATTCATAGGGAAATTCTCTGTGATAGCTACACCTTTGACAGCCTTGACCAAGAAGACTCAGAAATTTGAATGGACACAGAAATGTGAGGAGGCTTACATGAAGTTGAAGGAAAAGTTGACTAATGCACCAATACTTGTCTTACCGGATCAGAACAAGGCTTTTACAGTGTATACTGATGCTTCAGGTTCTGGTTTGGGTTGTGTATTGATGCAGGATAGTCAGGTTATTGCATATGGTTCGAGACAACTGAGACCTAATGAGTTAAGTTACCCGGTCCATGATCTCGAACTAGCAGCAGTAATCTTTGCATTGAAATTGTGGAGGCATTATTTGATGGGAAGATCGTTCAGGATCTTTACTGATCATAAAAGTTTGAAGTATTTATTTACTCAGAAAGATCTGAACATGAGGCAACGGCGATGGATTGAGTATATCAAGGATTATGATTGCTCAATCGAGTATTGTGCTGGAAAAGGGAATGTAGTAGCAGACGCATTGAGCAGGAAGTACACGGGAGTGATCCTATCTAAGGATCAGGCTACGAGTTCCTCTGAAGGAACAGCAGGGGATTGTTTCTCAGTTTTGCATGAGTTATGGCAAGACCGAGAGAAGTCCCTAGTCTACACTCTAGAAGTCCAGACAGCTTGGTTAGTCAGAGTCAGAGAAGCTCAGATGAAGGATCCGTTACTGAAGAAGATTTCAGGTGAAGCTAAGTCTGGTACTGTGAAGAAGGAGTTTAGATACAAGGATGGAATACTACACTATGGTGATCGACTCTATGTACCGAATGTTGAGGGACTTAGGCAACAAGTCCTACAGGAGGCACATAGTAGTACTTTGAGTATTCACCCTGGTGTTAGTAAGATGTATCACGATTTGAAGACGCATTTCTGGTGGCCGGGATTAAAGAGGGATGTGGCAAAACATGTGGCAATGTGTTTAACATGCCAAATGGTGAAAGCAGAACATCAGAAACCGGCGGGTACACTTCAGAGTCTACCTTTACCAGTGAGGAAGTGGGGATCCGTTACTATGGATTTCCTAGTTGGGTTACCAAATACCCGGAGTCAACATGATGCAATATGGGTAGTAGTGGACCGACTGACAAAGTCAGCTCACTTCATACCTATAAAGATTTCCTATACTTTGGAAAAGTTGGCTCAGTTGTATCTCAAGGAGATAGTGAGACTCCACGGGATACCAGATCAGATTATATCTGATAGAGATCCACGATTCACGTCGAGGTTCTGGAATGCTTTCCAGGAGGCATTGGGGAGCAAGGTCAGTCTTAGTACTGCTTTTCATCCCCAGACCGATGGGCAGTCTGAGAGAGTGATTCAAACTTTGGAGGACATGCTACGCATGTGTGCTATTGATTTTAAAGGTGATTGGGATCAGCACCTACCGCTGATCGAGTTTGCTTACAATAACAGTCATCAAACTGTTATTGGTATGGCACCATATGAGGCTCTGTATGGAAGGAGATGTATGACCCCCCATTGTTGGGCAGATTCTACAGATAAGTTAGTCATTGGTCCAGAGGTCATAGCTGATACCACAGCTAAGATCAAGTTAATCCAGCAAAGGATTAAGGCAGCCAATGATCGGCAAACCAAGTATGCAAACTTGAGGAGAAGAGATTTGAGTTTTGAAGTTGGGGACAAAGTACTTTTGAAAGTGTCTCCAATGAGAGGAGTTAGCCGTTTTGGGCAAAGGGGCAAGTTGGCTCCTAGGTATATTGGACCATATGAGATATTGGAGAAGATAGGCAAAGTTGCTTATCGGTTGGCATTGCCACCTAATTTGTCCCAAGTGCATGATGTGTTCCACGTGAGTCTACTTAGAAAATGCACAGTGGAACCGGGACAAGTAATTAGTCCTTCAGTGATACCCATTCAGGGAGACTTGACCTACGAGGAGAAACCCGTTCAGGTACTTGATAGGCAAGTCAAGAAGTTAAGGACTAAGTGGATTCCTATGGTTAAGATCTTATGGTCTAACCATAGTGAGGGAGAGGCTACATGGGAGACGGAACAGGATATGCTGAAAAGATATCCTGATGTCTTTCCGGAGTTGCAACGGAATTTGGGGGACCAAATTCCAGAAGGAGGGGAGAATGTTATGGACCTCCTAGTAGTCAGCACTCCCGAGAGAGGTAAAATGTTCTAAATTAAGTTTAGAACTTTAATTTCAAGTTTACAAAGCTAGAATAAAGGAGTTACAAAAATTCACTAAGTTCCAAGGAGGTTTAAGCACTAGATGAGGAGCAGGGGCAAAATGGTAATTTTGCATCCTGAGTAACCGGGCGGGGTCCCGAGTGTTTTAAGTTAAGTTTTGTAACTTAACCTTTAACCTTAACTCAAACTTGAAACAATAACAAGAATTAATCAAGAAATGAGCATGTGTTAAAAGATGGGGGTTTATGTGTTTAAGGGTTGTAACTTGGATGGCTTAAGGGGTTGAGTGAGGGTTTAAGAAGGGAAAGGTGGCTAATGGCTGCCATAACCACGTTTTCCCCTCTCAAGCACTCATTTCTCTCTCAATTCAAGCTAGAAATCAAGTGATCTTGATTCCTAGAGTTGCCATCCAAGGATACCAACCAAGAGGAACTTGTTTCAAGCTAGAAAACAAGGTTTGGAGGCTTGGAAGCATGATTTCTCTACTCCCCTATTTTTGATACGTGGTAAGCATTGTGTTCTTGGTTAATTCTATGTTATTTGAGTGAATTGAGGCTTGGGTTTTGGTTAGAGAGGAAGATTGTGATGTTTGGTGCTTTGGTTTTGATTGGAACTTAGGTGAGGATTTCTTGCACTTGGTTGCTTGAAAAGAGGAGTGATTCTAGCTTGTATCTTGGAGTTGAGGTAAGGGAGTAGTGTTTTTAAGCTTGAACAATGCTTGTGGCTTGAGTTTGTTGTAAGAAATTGATTGAAATTAGCCATAGCATTGAGTATGAGTTTTGGTTGAATTGTGGTGAACTATGAGGTTTGAGGAAGATTTGATGATGTTATAGAGCATCATTAATGGCATTGTGATAGTTGGTTATGTTCCTTGCAACATGAACTATGTGTGTGTGAAGTTTGGTGGCTTTTTATGCATGTTTGATATGTGTACTAAGTAGCCAAAGGTCATAGCAGCAAAATGCGTGCCAATTCTGCAGTTTCGCAGATTGGCGACGCGTCGCCAAGAGGTACCCATAATTGGCAACGCGTCGCCAATTGGAAAAAGGTTCACAGAACGTCGACAACTGTGGCGACGCGTTGACGACATGTCGCCAAGACAGCATTGGAGACCCGATTTTGTTTTTAGCATAACTTTTCGCTCGGGTGTCCGATTGAGGTGATTCAAAGTTCCACGTGAAGCTAAGAGGGAGTACTATCACTTCCAAGTTTTAGAAACATCTAAAATGCCCCAGATTTAAAGTTGTTTTGAATCAAAGTGAGGGTAATTTTTAAAGGCAGAATTTTGCACATTTTGCTAGGATGATTGAGGTGAGTCCCAAGGAGGTCCTTTGGGTACCTTGGCCCTCAAGTATGCTGGGGGTACTTCGAGACTTCCTGAAGTCCCTCGAGAAGTGGGAGTTTCCTTGAGTTTTGAAAAGTTTTGAGGTTACTTGTTGAGTAAGCAAGGAAACTAAGTTGCAAGCGAATATAACCAAGTGTCATGAGCTTGAGGTGTAAGTTTTAGAACCCTTGGCAACCTGGCAGTGTTGGAAATCATGGGGTTGTAAGGAGAGGCTTCAAATGCACCGAGGTTATGAGGTTTAATAACCTAGTTACATAGTTCTCACCACAATTCCCCTGCACAACAAAGTTAAGGAGAGGTTATATAATAAGTCAGGCGTAAGCTAAGGCTTACGAGGCACAAGTTGAGAGCTAGACTTGTGAGCCACGGAGTGACGCCCGTGAGAAAGTAAGAAAATTATGTGAGGAGCGGTCCTTCGGGATCCGAGCATGCATATCCATATATTTACATATACGAGAGGTCCCTCACACTGCGAGAGCTAGCAGAGAGTATGCATGAGTTATTTCATATCTGTCCACAGTTTTACTGCTGGTACATGAGGTTACCCCTTACTGAGAATCTTGGATTCTCACCCTTACTGTTTTGTTGTGCAGATACAGAAGGAGTTGGGCCGAGTGACCATTGAGGGTTACTCTGGTAGTAGTTTTTGGTGCACAGGTAGAATACCTGAGTTTTGATGATTCTAGTATTCATTTGTTTGGATACTTGTTGGTCTTGCACAGTACTAACTCATTTGCTCATTGGTTACAGAGCCTTGTGCACATTGGACATAGTCAGGCATAGCTAGACCTAGTTGGATCTAGAGGAGTCTCTAAAGCTCACCACTGGGATTCACATCCAAGGTGGGAGTTAGTATGAGAAGATCTCAGTAGAGGATTTTGTATGTGTACACAGTACTCTAGTTGCCTCCTTAGTTATGAAATGAAGAGTCATGGACTCGAGGATTGCTTTCTGGGCGGGGGCATTGGCTACTATATGTATGAATGCTCACGGATGTTGCTATGTGTAGTTAACCCATATAAAGGTTAATTTGTATGCTTTGACTGCTTTACTTGTTTTATATGAAAAATTGTGGCCACATTAACATTTTATGGTTTTAAATAACACGTCAAAGCATAAAGAGCTTGCATATTGCATATTCTAGGATAATCAACTAGTGACATGGATTTAATCTGCGCACATATCAATGAGTACCAACTGCAATCCGCCGTGAGACCAAGTTCTCATAGATGTCCTGGGCAAGGGCCAAGGAGGGCCGTGTCACTTATTCCCCAAGGAGGGCCCATCATTGAAGGAGTTCTCACCCAGATGAGACAAAGACGGTTAGGAGCCTCTGACACACAGCCCTCCCACACGCCCTTGACCTCTGGTCGGAATGGCTACAACCAGCTAGGGGCGCTTGTTCCCGAACATACGGATCAAATCCAGCGACCACGTGTCATAATCTAAGACGAGCTGTAGCAGCAGGCCTTCTCCTCATGACCTCCTATAAATACTCGTGAAGAACGTTGGTAAGGACACAAGAGATAGAAAAACCCTAGCTATCTTCTACTCTCCATTGCTTCTTTCTTACCTTTATTCTTTAGAGTACTGACTTGAGCACCGGAGGCTCCTCCCCTGGAATTACACTCTAGGGAGTCTCTAACCTTTGTTTTACTGAATTGTTGCAGCCGTCTTCCCGTCGGAAGTCCCTTTCCCAGACACCTTCACATCGAAAGTCCTCCTTGTAGCTGCACCATGTCATACAACGAGGATGCTGCCGGGCATCATTTGGCGCCGTTTGTGGGAACCTACCCTTAGGTAACCATCGTTGAGACTCGGCATTCTAAGGATAAGGGACTCCCGAAGTCCTCATCCGCGCCGGAGAGTCAACTGGCGACAGAGCAGCTAGCAGCCGGGACTTTTTTACCGGAGGATGAACGTCCTCTAACGGTCACATTGGGCTTCTTAAGGGATTTCCAGCGTTCCATCATGGCTGAAATGACACAGAAACTCAACTAGAGGTAGTCTCCACCACCTTCGGCCCGAAGGGCCTCCTCACCAGCAGCCCACCGAGAGAGCAGGCCTAAGCCTGCCCACTGGAGTTTAGGCAGTAGGGACTTCCCTAACGAGCCCTCAATTGAGGACGTGCCCCCCAGGGGGCGTCCAGTTGAAGAAACAACATCAAAAGGGCCCAGAACCTCTTGCCGGAGAAGCCCATTGCCATACAGAAGGTCAACGGCCCCTCGCCGATGAAGTTATTCCCCGAAGAGGAGACGTCGCTCCTCGTTGCCGGAGACTCTCGGGCAATGGGAAGAGGCTAGTACTACTGCACTCATGGAGAAAATCCTTGAGAGGTTGGACAAGGTAGAGAGGTAGGTGTCTCGGAAGCCTATTTGGTCGAGGCTGTTGGAGACCTTCACCGAAGAAGAGTCCCCGTTCATCCAAGTAGTAGTTGAGGCACCCATGCCCAGCGACTTCCGGGTACCTCGCCTAG
This sequence comes from Aquilaria sinensis, assembly GCA_005392925.1. Taxonomy (NCBI): domain Eukaryota; kingdom Viridiplantae; phylum Streptophyta; class Magnoliopsida; order Malvales; family Thymelaeaceae; genus Aquilaria; species Aquilaria sinensis. Next base: position 133,116 of record SMDT01000541.1, read on the forward strand.
AGATGTATGATGGGCATAGTGACCCCCAAGCCCACCTAACCAAGTATAGGCATAGCATGGTGCTACATGGTGCTGATGATGCCACGCTTTGCAAATGTTTTAAGGTCACCCTCTCTGGACCAGCGACTGCATGGTATAACTTGTTGGCCCCCGGAACCATCATGGGTTTCCAAGAGTTTTCCATCGCGTTTACACAACAATTCATCGGCAGCAGGCCGACGGCGAAGATGCCGGTTCAGATGTTCGACATAGTGCAAAGGAATAGAAAGACCATTCGCAACTATGACGAAAGGTTTTACCGAGAGGCCCTGAGTGTGACGGACTTCCATCCCGAAATACGCATCCTCGCCATGATACAGGGATTTCGGCGAGACTCACAACTCTTTTACGAGTTCTTGAAGGACCCCCTGGACACCCTCAGTGAGTTCTACCGAAGGGCCAACAACACATGACTGCTGAAGAGCTAAGGATGGGAGGTCCAAAGCCCAACCACACTCACCCCGAAAGGCCAAGCCAACAACCTCGCTACCCAACCGTAGCCGGAGGTCAACCTTGGAAGTAGAAAGGGGGGAAGCCAGTGACCTTCACTCCCTTGAACACCACGAGAACAAACATCCTAATGGCTATGGAGAAGCAAGGGAGCCAAATTCAGCGTCTGAAGGTCATGACTTCGGAAAACAAGAAGAATATGAAGAAATTCTGTCAATTCCATCGGGATCACGGTCATGACACTGAGGATTGCTTCCAACTCAGGAAGTACATCAAGTCCTTGATCAAGCAGGGCCAACTTCACCGGTACCTACAGATGCCCTCTCTTAGGGGAAGGAGGGAGGAGGAAAGAAAGGAAGATGAGGACTACGATTCCGACCGACGTCGGAACTGAAGTCCCAAGAAGAATCCTCCACTTGCAACTGGAGTAATCTAGACGATCACCATGGGACTACCTTCGGCAGAGAGAAAGAGGAAAGCCAGGGAGATCTTGGTGATGGAATTTGGTAACCCATCGAACAAGCGCATTCGGAAAGATGGGTTTACCGTAGTGTTCTCAAATGATGACTCACTCCTCATTATGGCAAGGATTGGGAGTTGGGACATAAAAAGGGTGCTCCTTGATGATGGGTCCAACGCCGATGTCCTATTCTGCCACTTGTTGCCAAGCTTGGGCATCGCAAAAACTGACCTCAAGCCTGTCACATCCCCTACTTTCGGGGTAGGTCCTTCCGAACTCCCTGTCCTCAGGTGGATTGACTTACCTCTGATGTTAAGAGGAACTTCTGTTCAAAACAACGGAGAGCTCCTCACCTCTACCATGACCAAGTTCATTGTCATCGACGTCCCTTCTTCATATAATGCCATCCTTGGAAGGCAGACTCAAGGGAACTTTCATATCCGACCAGAAGTGAAGTACCTGACGATCACCTTCGGGACAAAAGATGGGGATGCAGAAATATTTATTGATCAAGTTGAAGTCCGGAAGGTCTTCGTAAGGGCGAGGCAGAACCCAGTGAAAGTACACACACAGACCTTGGGAGAGAAGGGCATACTGATAGCCGAAGGGCTATCGCCTCTCTCAGTACATACATCCTGCCAATAGTATGGTCAGGAAACCTGGCGTTACCCGAAAGAGGCGATATCACGGACCTCGGAAGGAGGGAAGTCAAATACCCCGAACTCGAGACTTCAACTAGAACGCCAGGAATTCCAAGGATGTTACCGGCTCCCTCGGGGGACCAAACGGATTGCCTTCAGAGATGAAGAGCCAGCTATTTCAAGCAGGAGAAAATCTCCCCGAAGGCGGAACCCCCGAACCAGGGAACTCCCCGAACTACAGGCATAATTCTCGAAGAAGGGCGTCCGTACCGAAGGACGACCTCGCTAGAGAACCTCGGGAGTACGGCATGGGCATTTAATGAGCCTCTGACATGTCGCCCACATATGCTACACGCTGCCTTGAAGAGCGGTCTGACGCGCCGATGCCGTCCAAGTCTTGTCACGACCTGTCTCGGTCCCAGACCCAAGGAGCCTACAAATGGCTACCTGTCCCCTACGCTCAGAAGTACAGATCGCATCCGACCGAACACGTGTCATGATCTGAATGGGCTGGGCACCACTATAAATACCAGGAAACAAGCCCTGGCAAAGGAGACCTCTCCCAGGGAAAACATAAGCAGGCAAGATCCCCCAGCTCCCTTGCATTCTCTCCTCCCTTCTCCTCCTAAAAGTGCTGACTTGGGCGTCGGAGGCTCCTCCCCGGAAAGACACTCCGGGGACCTCCTAACCCCTTTCTCCCGAGCATTTCAGGTACACTCCCCTGGGAAATCTTTGCTCCAGGCGTTCTCCCTCTCAGGAAGTCCCTCCCGGAGTCACAATGTCACTGGACGAAGATGCTGCCGGGCATCATTTGGCGCCGTCTGTGGGAACTCACCCTCAGGTCGCCGTTGTTGAAACTCGGCGTTCAAAGGACAAGGGAATTCCAAAGTCCTCGTCCGCGCCTGAAGCTCAACCGGCTACTGAGCAAACCCTTCCAGGGACTTCCTCGCCCGAGGAAGAACGTCCTCTAGTCATAACTATGAGTTTTCTACGTGACTTCCAGTGCTCTATTGTGGCTGAAGTGACACAGCAGATAGACCGTAGGTGGCCGCAATCAACTCAGGCCCAAAGGCCTTCCTCGCCAGTACGCCCTCGGGAGAAAAGCCCTAAATCAACATATCGCAGTTCGGGAAGCGGGGATCCGCGTGATGAGTCTTCGACGGAAAATATACCCCTCGGGGCACGGCCTACGGGACAAATGGGGTCCAAACGACCTAAAACCCCACGCCAAAGGAGCTCATCACCTGAGGCGAAGTCCCCATCCCCTCGGCGCCGGAGTCACTCCCCGAAGAGACGCCGGCAATCTCCCTTCCCATAAGCCTACAAACACCAGGAAGAAGAGCCCAGTGCCATGCTCCTTATGAAGAAAATGCTGACAAGGTTGGAGAGAGTGGAGAAACAGGTAGCTCGGAAACCAGTCTGGGCTAGGTTGTCTGAAACTTTTGGCGGGGATGAGTCGCCGTTCACCCGAACAGTAGTCGAGGCAGCCATGCCAAGTGACTTCCGGGTGCCTCGGCTGGAAACCTATGATGGCCGAACTGATCCACAGGCTCATCTAACCAAATACAAACGCAGCATGGTGCTGCACGGTGCTGATGATGCTACCCTGTGCAAATGTTTTGAGGTCACCCTCACAGGACCAGCAACAGCGTGGTACAATTCGTTGGCTCCCGGAACCATCAGGGAGTTCCAGGAGTTATCCACGGCCTTTATGCAGCAATTCATTGGAAGCCGGCCGACGGCGAAGATGCCTGTCCAGATGTTCGACATAGCGCAGAAGAATGGAGAAACCATCCGCGACTATGTCGAAAGGTTTAACAGAGAAGCCTTAAGTGTTCCAGACTTTCGGCCCGAAATACGCATCCTCGCCATGACACGGGGCCTTCGGAGGGACTCACAGCTGTTCTACGAATTTTCCAAGGACCCCCCCGACACGCTTGGTGAATTCTACCGAAGGGCCGAGCAGCACATGACAGCCGAAGAGCTGAGAATGGGCGGACCGAAGTCTGATCACGCCCGTGCTGAAGGGTCTAGCCAGCAAACGCGGTATCCAGCCGACCAGACAGGACGACCTCGAAGGATTAGGGGAAGGAAACCCCCAATCTTCACACCCCTGAACACCACGAGGACCAACATCCTCATGACGATGGAAAGACAGGGGACCCAGATTCAGCGGCCAAGGGCCATGACCGCTGATAATAAAAAGAACATGAAGAAGTTCTGCCAGTTTCACCGCGACCACGGCCATGACACCGAAGACTGTTTCCAATTGAAAAAGTACATAGAATCGCTGATAAAACAAGGCCAACTTCGGCGATATCTGCGAATGCCTTCCCCGAAAGGAAGGAAGGAGGAGGAAGGAAAGGCAGATGACGAGGACTACGACTCCGACAGACGGAGGAACCGAAGTCCGAAGAGGCGTCCTCCACCTCCGGCGGGAATAATACAAACAATTACGACAGGACTTCCATCCTCGGAAAGAAAGAGGAAGGCCAGGGAAATATCAGTGATGGAATATCAGAGTCCGACGAAGAAACTGGCCCGCAAAGATGGTTCCACCGTCATCTTTCCCCATGACGATCCGCTGTTGGTCATAGCGAGGATAGGAAACTGGGACGTCAAGAGAGTGTTGCTTGACGATGGATCAAACGCCGACGTCCTGTTTTCACATTTGCTGCCGAACTTCGGTATATCCAACACTGATCTCAAGCCCGTCACTTCGCCTACTTTCGGGGTAGGGCCATCCGAACTGCCCGTCCTCGGATGGATCGATCTTCCCCTAATGATGAAAGGAACTTCGGTAGACGGGACAGACGAATTATTTGCCTCCATAATGACAAGGTTCATTGTCATGGATGTTCCTTCATCATATAACGCCATCCTTGGAAGGCAAACACAAGGAAATCTGCACATTCGCCCTGATGTAAAGTACCTAACTGTCACTTTTGCCACCAAGGATGGAGACGCGGAAATCTTCATTGATCAGGGCGAAGTAAGGAAAGTGTTCGTCAAGGCGCGAAAAGCTCCAGCAACCAACTTCGCGCAAACTTTAGAGGCAGAGGCTTCGCCAGATGGAAAACCAAAAAAGGGAGAGGCAGAAGACCCCGCGAAGGTAGAAATGGAAGAAGTAGAACTTGTCCCGGGCCGAAATACCCGAATAGGGAAAAACTTGGCCGAAGGTGACAAGAAAAAACTTGTATCCTTTCTACTGATGAATAAAGACCTGTTTGCCTACTCGCCGAAAGATATGCCGGGGGTAGACCCTCGCATAATACAGCATAGCCTTAAAGTAAGTCCGGAAGCAAAACCTGTCCGGCAAAAGAAACGGGGCATCTCAGTCCATAAAAATAACTTCGTCAAAACCGAAGTCCAGCGCTTATTGGACGCAAATGTAATCAGGGAGGTCAAGTACCCCGAATGGTTAAGCAATGTGGTTATTGCCACAAAAGAAGGGAGCAGTAAGCTCCGAATGTGCATCGACTTCAGAAACTTGAACGATGCTTGCCCAAAAGATTCATACCCTCTCCCACCAATAGACCGGTTGGTAGACTCAACTGCCGAATACGGGCTCCTAAGTTTCCTAGACGCCTTCAGTGGATATCATCAAATAAGGATGGACCCCGAAGACGAGGAGAAGACCGCCTTCATCACCGAGGGTGGAACGTATTGTTACATCAGAATGCCCTTCGGGCTCAAAAATGCAGGAGCTACCTACCAGAGGTTGATGAGCAAGGTCTTTAATGACCAAATAGGGAGGAACATGGAAGTCTATGTCGATGACATGATAGTCAAGAGCAAGCTGCCTAACGACCACGTCGCAGATTTAAGGGAAACTTTCCACCAGCTCAGAACCTTCGGGATTCGCCTTAATCCCGAAAAATGCATCTTCGGCGTAACCTCGGGAAAGTTTCTTGGGTACATGGTATCAGAAAGAGGCATTGATGCTAACCCAGAAAAAATTAAAGCCCTGCTTGAATTCCGAACTCCCGTCACAATAAAAGATGTGCAGAGACTCACCGGAAGGATAACCTCTCTTAGCAGGTTTATTTCCAGGTATGGGGACCGGTGTCGAGCATTCTTCAAAGTCCTCACTAAGGCAGCAAAAAAGGAGGGCAACCTCGGATGTGATGATCACCCTTGGAATGAGGACTGCCAAAGGGCTTGGGAAGAACTCAAAATCTACTTAGCCCGTCTGCCCACTCTTCGGCAACCACGCGAGGGGGAGCCCCTCGTGTTGTACCTCGCCGTCACAGAAAAAGCAGTAAGCTCGGTCCTGGTGAAAGAAGAAGGGCCGAAGCAATGGCCGGTTTATTATGTAAGCAAGTCCCTGCACGGCGCCGAAGTCAGGTATCCCTTGCTACAAAAAGCTATATATGCCCTGGTACTGGCAGGAAGAAGACTACGGCCATATTTTCAAGCTCACCCAATCATCGTCCGAAGTAGTCTACCTCTACGGGACGTCATGAGGAAAGTTGATCATTCGGGAAGGCTTTCCAAATGGTGTATAGAGCTTGGCGAGCACGACATTACTTATGAACCTCGGAAAGCCATAAAGGCTCAAGCGCTGGCAGACTTCATTGCCGAAGTACCCATCACCGAGGACAGCCATTCGGATCCTGGCGAAGATGAGCCAGAATGGACTTTGTATGTAGATGGAGCCTCAGGGTCCGAACACCAGGGAGCCGGGGTAATTATCAGAGGCCCCGAAGGTCTAGAAGTAATGAAGGCCATCAAGTTCAGCTTTAACGTCACCAACAATATGGCTGAATACGAAGCTCTCATAGCAGGGTTGCGCCTAGCCAGAAAAATTGGTGTAAGAAACTTGAAAGCCCACAGCGATTCCCAGCTGGTAGTTCGGCAAACAGCAGGGGACTATGGGGCGAAGGACCCGACCTTGGCAAAATACCATGAACTGGTAGCAAAGCTTATCCGAGAGTTCGACACCGTGCGAATCGAAAATGTGCCTCGCCGAGATAATGCCGAGGCAGATTGCTTGGCAAAATCGAAAACATGCACCGAGGTGCTAAACCACCCGAGCATCGCAGTGCTGAGCATAGTAACTTCGGGAAAAGGCTGGAAAGATCCGATAAAAAGATATCTCGCAACCGGTGCACTCCCCGAAGACCCCAACGAAGCGGCAAAAGTACGAAGATGCTCCGGTCGTTTCTTCCTAATTGGAGAAGAATTATATCGGCAAGGATATGCAAATCCACTGCAGAGGTGTGTCGGCGAAGAGGATATTGAAATGATCCTCGAAGAAGTTCACGAAGGCGCTTGTGGTTCGCACATTGGAACCGACGCCTTGGCAGCAGTAATACTTCGCCAAGGATACTTTTGGCCTACCCTAAGAAAGGACGCTAGGCAGTTCGTCCAGAAATGTGGTAATTGCCAAAGACACGCGAGTATCCAAAGGACACCCTCGGAATTGGTAACTTCGGCTGACTATCCCTGGCCCTTCGCAGTTTGGGGCATAGACCTCATTGGGCCACTCCCGACAGCGCCTGGAGGCGTGAAGTTCTGCGTAGTCGCAGTGGACTATTTCTCTAAATGGGTCGAGGCAGAACCCTTGGCGACTATCTCGGCAAAAGATGTGCAGAAGTTCGTATGGAAGAACATTGTATGCAGATTTGGCATACCAAGGGTGCTAGTAGCCGATAATGGGTCCCAGTTCACAGACAAGGGGTTCCAAGAATTTATCAACAACCTCGGAATAAAAATGCACTTCGCTCCAGTAGCTCACCCCCAAAGCAATGGGCAAGTAGAGGTATCTAACAGGACCATAAAAAATGGTCTGAAAAAGAGGTTGGGGGAAGCAAAAGGGAAATGGCCAGGAGAGCTCCCAAGCGTGTTATGGAGCTACCGAACAACACCCCGAAGAGCCACAGGGGAAACACCTTTTTCACTTGTTTTCGGTACAGAGGCTATCATCCCAATTGAGATAGTACAACCATCGGTACGGGTACAAGTGTTTGACGAAAGGGGAAATGACCTCGGCCTAAGAACCAAGCTTGACCTCGTCGGCGAGCACAGGGAAATAGCCGAGCTGAGAAGAAAAGCTTTTCAGCAAAGAGTGGCCGCGGCTATAAACTTGCGCGCCAGGCCAAAGGGAATAAAGAAAGGAGACCTCGTTCTCCGAAAGGTTGAATTTGGACCCCGAAGACCATCCCATGGGGTACTTCGCGAAAATTGGGAAGGTCCTTATCTGGTACTTGCCGAAGTGCGAAAAGGAGTTTATAAGCTCGGCGATACCGAAGGCGTAGAATTAAAAAATACATGGCATTCGGACGCCTTGAAAAAATTCTATGTTTAGGATTTTGATGGGAGTTAGAAAAATTTCTAAGTACAAAAGCTTCTTAGAAAATCTTTCTAAAGTACAAAAAGCTTCTTTTCACCAGAGCGGTCGTCGCCGAGCACGATTTAAGAGAATTTATGTACAAAGGTTATCAATCTTCTCTGAAGTTGGAAATTTACTTAAAGAGAATTGCGCGAGGGCGATTCCAAGGCTAATTGCCGTAATAAGCATGATTTTCCGAAGTCTCTTGAGCGAACGTGTTCGGGACAGTGGGAAATGAAAAAATCTTGCAAAAGACTTAGCCAAAAAATTTCCCAAAAGAAAGAAGGAGTCTTTATTAACAAAGATGGCTCTGATTACAAAGAAGGAAGCTCGCCAAAAGAAGAAGTACAAAAAAGAAGAAAAGAAGGCAAAGGACCCTAACACAAGCTAAGGAATCTCGGCATCTCGAGAGCCACCAACCCCCGCGTCCTTGTCTACCACCTTCGGCGCCGGAGGAGGAAAGGGCAAGTTGAGGTGCTCGATTTTGGACCAAGACCACCGAGGCCCCTCGGGAATGTTTAGGGCCGCCAAGAAGGAGAGGTCCAGATCTGGGAACCTTTGCAGAACTTGATGCCGAGCAAGGCAAAAGCCGTCCTGAAAACCGACCTTGGTCGCTTGCTCGGCCTTCTCCTTCTCGACCGCTAAATCGTCAAGTTCCTTCTCCAGATCAGCGATCTCCTTCTTCAATGCCTTCGTCTTCTTCTTCTTCGGCTCCTTCTTCAAAGACTCGACCTCGGCCTGGAGCGCGGCCTTCTCAGCAAGCACCTTCGCCAGGAGAGCCTCAGACTCTGACTTCTCCTTTTGATATGCCTCGTTTGCCGAAGTCAGCTCCGCCACCTTGGAGCCGAGGTCAGAAATCTTTTGGGAGGAGTCTTTCAAGAGCTCCTCTTTTTCCTTCAATAACTCCTCCCGAACGGCAGCAACCTCCTTCTTTGCAGCTTGAGCCGTCTCCGCGTTCTTGACAACCAAGTCAGAGCACATGGCCTTGGATTTCTCCACACAGTCTAAGGCCCAGACTCGGAATGCCGCTTGCTTCGCTGCCCGAACCCTGAGGAGGCCAGTGTACCCCAACAGCTGCAAAGAAGTAAGAACAAAGTCAGTAAGGCAAAAAATGAGCCAAACACTTAGAAGAAATCAAAAGGAAAAGACAAAGGCCTGAAGTATACCTGGGCAGCGTGCTCGGAAACTTTTGCAGCAAGGGACTCTTCGTCCGGGCACGCCTCGAAAATGGCCTTGAAAGAGGCCTCGGTGAGGATCCCCTTTGAAATCTGGTTGGCCATTTGCTGGCAGTCGTCGGAGTACAAGTTCATGTCCTCCGTAAACGACCAGAAAGGCTCCCTCAGGATCTTTCCCTTCGGGATATGGGAATCCCGAAGGGCCCGTTTCCGGGCGTGCTCAGCTGCGCATGCCAAAGATGGCACCTCCTCTGCATGGCAAGACGAGAAGCTTGTTAAGACGAGCAATCCTCAAAGTTCAAAAAATAAAGACACTACAGCTTGTCTTAAAAAAAAAACAAAACAAAAAACAAACCTGGTGGCACCTCGGCAACATCGTTGTCGGAGTCCCGGACCCCCTCGGCAGAGATTTCCTTGCCTTTGCTCTTGCGGCGCTCCTCGGCAGAAGGGACTTCCACCAAGGCGTCCAGAAGAGCCGCCGAGGAAGTGGGACTCCGAGAATGGGCGTCAGCAGTAACCTCGGTTGGTGGGGCAGCAGCAGCGTCAGGCTCTTCGTGCGCCTCCTCGGGAATTTCCGGGGGAGGAAGAGGCGCGTCTTTCTTCACCCGCTTTGCCGAGGATGGCCCGGCCCCAGACGATTTCCGCCTTCGGGAGACGGCCTTCTTTGTTTGCTCCCCCTTCTCGGCTTGACCGAGGAAGAGCACCTTGTAGTAAGCAGCGGACTCGTTGCCCATCTCTGGAACAGAAGGAAAACATCAGTGTGAGTCCAAGGCGTACCTATAGCAAAAAGTTTTTTTAGATAACTTACGCTCACAAAAGGCCTCGTAAGTAACCTCCTTCCGAAGGAGTTTCACCAGCCAGGAGTCTTTCCCAGCGATGGCAGGAGCCGGCATCCCGAGGTCCGTCTTATGCTCCTTCACTACCCCTAGTTCCCGAAGGACCTCCTCGGTCATCAGTTTCCACATAATGGGGAAGGGGTAGAGGGAGCGTGAAGGGACCTCGGAATCCCAGTCGGAGACTGCTCGGATCCGACTGTCGAAGTCCGCGAATCTGACCGCCAACTCAGGAGTCAGCAGCCTCTTCGGGTCTACAACATCCATCTCCAGCCTTCCCGAAGCCCACTTGGTCGGAACGTACGACCAGGCCTCCTCCATCTTCAGAAAAAAGAATTTTCCTTGCCACCCTCGCCAGCTGTCCTTAGTGGCGAAGGTGAACATATACTTTTTGCTCCCTGATCCCCGAGGTAGCATGAAGTAAAAGCCACCCTTCGGGACCGCGTAGAGCTTATAGTACTGCATAAAAAGAATGAAATGGGGTTCTATTTTGAAAACGCCGCACATGCAAAGGAAGGCGTTAAAATAGCAGTACGAGTTCGGGGGAAGTTGATTTACGGCAATGCCATGAAATTGGCAAAAGTCGCAAATCACCCTCGAGGGAGGAAACCGAAGTCCGGCCTTCAGTTGGGCATGAAAAACGGTAACCTCATTTCGGCGGTTCATAAAACTGACCACCTGAGGGCCAGGAAGTCTGGTGGTGGCGTAAGAAGGAAGAAAAAACTTTTTGGTCCATCTTTCTAATTTTTTTGAAGTCGTACAGCAAGTATGATTGAGAAGAGGAAGCCAGCTCTCTGGGATGGGGGAAACAGACATAAGAGGAGTTGGCGAAGACATTTTCAAAGAAAAAAGGACTTCGGGGGATGAAAAACTGACTTCGGGAAAGCTTTCAGAAAAGCAAAAGAGCACAGAAAATCAAAGGATTTTGAGAGTCAAAACCCACCAAACGCTTTGCCAAAATCTGGGTTTGGAGTCGCCGTCATAAAAGGTGGCCGGAAATCACCTGAGAAAAAGCACCGCCGCGAAAAATGCAAAAACAGTTGTGAGCAGGGGAGGAGCAAAAGCAGAACAAAAAGGAACTTATGACAGGAGAGGCTATATATAGGCCGAAGGCAATAGGCGAATCGGCGTCATAAGTACTCCACGAAGGCGAACAGTCGCCATAACTGCTCCCTGCATAAAAAGGTGCGCCTGCCGTAACCGATGCAGTCCCCTCCAATGATAGCGTGCCACGTGTCAGCCGTCGCGCCAAACAAGGGACACGCCTTCTGACACCCCTAAACCCTGGGCGCGCCGCTCCAGACTGACACGCTTGGTTATGAGACGCGACGTTGCGCAGACCTGCAAAAGGAAAGAAGTGGGTTACCTCGAAGACACCAAAAGACAGGCTATGGTCGAACAGCCTATGTCTTCGGACAAAAAGGTGCATCTTCGGCACAGGTATTACACCCAAGACCCCCGAAGGGCGCCCTCAGAAAGCCTACAAACCGAAGTTTTCACTTCGGCTTTCCGAAGGGGGGCATGTGATAGCCGAAGGGCTATCACCCCTCTCAGTATATACTCCCTATGAATATGATGGTCAGGAAACCTGGCGTCATCCGAGAGAGGCGCTATCACTGACCTCGGAAGGAGCAAAGTCAAACACCCCGAACTCGGGACTTCGGCTAGAACGTCAGGAATTTCAAGGACGTTACCGGCTCCCTCGGGGGACCTAACGGATTGCCTTCGGAGATGAAGAACCAGCTATTTCAAGCAGGAGAGAATCTCCCTGAAGGCGGAACCCCCAAACCAGGGAACTCCCCGAACTACAGGCATAATTCCCGAAGAAGGGCGTCCGTACCAAAGGACGGCCTCGCCCAAAAGACCTCGGGAGTACGGCATGAGCATTTAAGGAGTCTCTGACATGTCGCCCACGTGCGCTACACGCCGCCTCAAATGGTGGTCTGACGCACCGACGCCGTCTAGGTCTTGTCACGACCTGTCTCGGTCCCAGACCCAAGGAGCCTACAAACGGCTACCTGTCCCCTACGCCCGGAAGTACAGATCGCATCCGACCGAACACGTGTCGTGACCTGAACGGGCTGGGCACCACTATAAATACTAGGAAACAAGCCTTGGCAAAAGGGACCTCTCCTAGGGAAAACATAAGCAGGCAAGATCCCCCAGCTCCCTTGCATTCTCTCCTCCCTTCTCCTCCTAAAAGTGCTGACTTGGGCATCGGAGGCTCCTCCCCGGAAAGACACTCCGGGGACCTCCTAACCCCTTTCTCCCGAGCGTTTCAGGTACACTCCCCTAGGAAATCTTTGCTTTAGGCGTTCTCCCTCTCAGGAAGTCCCCCCCAGAGTTACAATGTCACTGGACGAAGATGCTGCCGGGCATCACACACCAACCGAAGAGTCTATAGAAGGAGAAAAAAGTGACTCGGAAAACATTAAAACTGAGAATGTGGAGCTTGTCACAGGCCGAAGTACCCATATGGGGAAACATTTGGCCAAAGGTGACAAACAAAAGCTTGTATCCTTCCTTTTAATGAACAAAGATCTATTTGCCTACTCGCCAAAGGACATGCTTATTAGTGTTGTGCCCAAAAGGCCAATCATGAGATGATTGTATTTTTGCACATTGAGTCATCATATTTTATTAAGGCACTAATCCAGCAATTATATTTGTCATTTTGTTTCTACGTACCTTAACAAACATAATTGTAACCCTAGAATAATGATATACTCAAATGTCCGTAGTCTAGTATTATTGTGGAGCGGGTTGCAAAAATACATAACGACTAGCATATGTGGAGACTAATATGATATATGTAGTCTGCATATGGGTACAAGTTGGAGAACTTGTGTACTGGACCGACCCACCATGAGAACACTACATGGATCGTTATATGAGTGTCATAAGTGATTCTCATAGTGATCATGGTATACGTAGTCCTTCGACCTAAGATCATCAAGGTTCCCTACATGTGAGTCACATACTTTGATACTTTCCTTTGTTGCTCGTAACTAAGTGAACTTGAAGGAGGTCATTGGGTATGTCACATATCATGCGGAGGGATTTGTATGATCAAGATGAGATTTGTCCCTCCTATGTAACGGGATTGATATCTTCGGGCCCCTTAATAGAGTAAAACTTAAAAAAATGCATGGCCATGCTCGGATGAGTTGATATACGATATCAATGTCATCAGTTTAAGTTGGTCTACTCGGTAATCAAGAAACCAAAGATTGGGCTATACGAGAGTGACACATTCCATGTCTCGTGCTTAGTCTTGATATCTTGGACAAAGGGAAAATGGCATATATCGGTGATGATCATAAAGGTTTAGTCGAATCATCGACAATCTTGTCACTTGGGTAGCAATAATGTGTTGCTAGACGCTGCTCATTGCTTATGCTCATAAATGTGATTTATGATCATTGCCAACGTGGTAAAAGACTATTGGGTCACACACATAGAGCTATTTGGATCATTAGAGTGCATGGGCTAATAATTTGGGTTTTGGGTTCACAATAATTTTGTATTAATAATGGGCCCAATAGTTGAGTCATTATTAAGCCCGAAATTAAAGCCTAATTGGATTAAGGCTTTGAAACCCATTAGGCCTGGAAGTTGAGTCTCACTATAAATACAACTTCTAGTGAGAAATTCGCAGGTCTGCTTGCCTTAGGCTCCCAAAAGGACAGCCGCACTCTTCTCTTGCAATTCTTTGGAGGACGCAAGCTAGCATTGCTAGCGCAAGAGAAACGCATCTACCGGGATGCGGTGGAAGCGTGTTGATCCCAAGAGGCTCGTGTGGATACCATAGAGGGCTTGAACACGTCAACTGTTCAAGTTTTGTGATTCGACTCTACAGTTGAGTGAGAGATCTCAACCGAAAATTAGGTATGAAAATTTTCGAACACCTGGTTTACCCCGTTTCACTTGGATCCTGGAGGGTTTTGGTTAAATTTTGTTGCGCTGTTTGGCTCCTGAAACCCAACAATGCCTGGGGTAAACCCTCGCATAATTCAGCATAGTCTTAAGATACGGCCTGATGCGAAGCCTATTCGCCAAAAAAAGAGAAGCCTTTCGGCACACAAGAACAACTTCGTTAAATCCAAAGTCTAATGGTTGATGGAGGCGGACGTAATATGGGAAGTCAAATATCCCGATTGGCTTAGTAACGTGGTTATTGCCATAAAAGAAGAGAGTGACAAACTCCGAATGTGCATCGACTTCCGAAACGTGAACGATGCTTGCCTTAAGGATTCATATCCTCTCCCGCCAATAGACCAATTGGTGGACTCAACTGCTGAGTATGGCCTCCTTAACTGTCTCGATGCCTTCAGAGGGTATCATCAAATCAAGATGGACCCAGAAGACGAGGAAAAAATTGCCTTTATCACCGAAGTTAGTACATACTGCTATATTAGAATGCCCTTCGGGCTTAAGAATGCAAAAGCCACATACCAAAGGTTGATGAATAGGGTCTTCGACTCCCAAATCACGAGAAACATGGAAGTCTACATTAATGATATGATAGTTAAGAGCAAACTGCCTACTAGTCATATCATAGACTTAGAGGAAACATTCCACCAACTGAGGACATTCGGAATTCGTCTCAACCCCGAAAAATGCATGTTCGGGGTGAATGCAGGTAAGTTCCTCAGATTCATGTTGTCGGAGAGAGGTATTGATGCCAATCTGGAAAAGGTCAAGGCCCTGTTGGGATTCCAAACTCCCACAACAACTAAGGATGTGCAAAGACTCACAGGGAGAATCACGTCCTTCAGCAGATTCATCTCTAGAAATGGGGATCGCTGCCGACCGTTCTTCAAAGTCCTCACTAAAGAAGCCAAAAATAGAGGTGACCTTGGAACTGAGGTGCGCCCTTGGAATGAAGACTGCCAAAAGGCCTGGGAAGAGCTTAAATTCTACCTAACTCGTCTGCCGACACTCCGGCAGCCACGGGAAAGAGAACCCCTCATACTCTACCTCACCATCACCGAAAAGGCAGTAAGTTCGGTACTTGTAAAGGAAGAGGGGCCAAAGCAATGGCCAGTATATTATGTGAGCAAGTCTCTACATGGTGCCGAAGTCAGGTACCCCTTGTTACAAAAGGCTATTTATGCTCTGGTACTTGCAAGCAGAGGGTTATGACCTTATTTCCAAGGGCACTCTATTTTCGTCCGAAGTAACCTGCCTCTTCGGGATATCATGAAGAAGGTAGACCACTCGGGAAGGATATCGAAGTGGTGCATCGAGTGTTGGGTTTCGGGAGTGAAACAGCACAGCGGAATTTAACCGAAACCCTCCAGGATTCAAGTGAAACGGGGTAAACCGGGTGTTCGAAAATTTTCATACCTAATTTTCGGTTGAGATCTCTTACTCAACTGTAGAGTCGAATCACAAAACTTGAACAGTTGATGTGTTCAAGCTCTCTATGGTATCCACATGAGCTTCTCGGGATCACCACGCTTCCACCACGTCCCGGCAGATGCGTTTCTCTTGCGCTCGTAGTGCTAGCTTGCGTCCTCCAAAGAATTGCAAGAGAAGAGTGCGGCTGTCCTTTTGGGAGGCTAGGGCAAGGAGACCTGCGAATTTCTCACTAGAAGTTGTATTTATAGTGAGACTCAACTTCCAGGCCTAATGGGTTTCAAAGCCCTAATCCAATTAGGCTTTAATTTCAGGCTTAATAATGGCTCAACTATTTGGCCCATTATTAATACGAAATTATTGTAAACCCATAACCCAAATTATTAGCCCATGCACTCTAATGATCCAAATAGCTCTATGTGTGCGACCCAATAGGCTCTTACCACATTGGCAATAATCATAAATCACATTTATGATCATAAGCAATGAGCGGTGTCTAGCAACACATCATTGCTACCCAAGTGACAAGAATGTCGATGATTCGACTAAACCTTTATGATCATCCCTGGTATATGCCATTTTCCCTTTGTCCAAGATATCAAGACTAAGCACAAGACATGGAATGTGTCACTCTCGTATAGCCCAATCTTTGGTTTCTTGATTACCGAGTAGACCAACTTAAACTGATGACATTGATATCATATATTAACTCATCCGTGCATGGCCATGCATTTTTCTAAGTCTTACTATATCAAGGGGCCCGAAGATATCACTCCCGTTACATAGGAGGGACAAATCCCATCTTGATCATACAAATCCCTCCGCATGATATGTGACATACCCAATGACCTTCTTCAAGTTCACTCAGTTACGAGCAACAAAGGAAAGTATCAAAGTATGTGACTCACATGTAGGGAACCTTGATGATCTTAGGTCGAAGGACTACATATACCATGATCACTATGAGAATCACTTATGACACTCATATAACGATCCATGTAGTGTTCTCATGGTGGGTCGGTCCAGTACACAAGTTCTCCAACTTGTACCCATATGTAGACTACATATCTCATATTAGTCTCCACATATGCTAGTCGTTATGTATTATTGCAACCCGCTCCACAATAATACTAGACCAGGGACGTTTAAGAATATCATTATTCTAGGGTTACAATTATGTTTATTACGTTACGCAGAAACAAAACAACGAACATAATTGTTGGATTAATGCCTTAATAAAATATCATGACTTAATGTGCAAAAATACAATCTTCTCATGATTGACTTTTGGGCACAACACTAATATCGAGCTCGGTGAATATGATATCACCTATGAGCCAAGGAAGGCAATAAAAGCACAGACATTAGCAGATTTCATTGCTGAGGTACCCATTGCCGAAGACAGTCCACTTAACTTTGGAAAAGGATGAACCTGAGTGGACTCTGTTTGTTGATGGGGCCTTCGGCTCCGAACATCAAGGAGCTAGAGTAATTCTTCATGGTCCCGAAGGTATGGAAGCCATGAAGGCCATCAAATTCTGGTTTAATGTCACCAACAATGTGGCGGAATATGAAGCCCTCATAGTAGGTTTGTGCCTGGCCAGAAGAGTTGGTGTAAGAAAGCTAAAGGCCCACAGTGATTCTCAGCTAGTGGTCTGACATATGGCAAGGGACTACGGTGCGAAGGACCCAACCTTGGCAAAGTATCATGACCTCATAACAAAGCTCATCCAAGAGTTCAACGTGGTACACATCGAGAACGTGTCTTGTCTGGACAATACTGAAGCAGATACTTTGGCCAACTCAAAAAATTCCACCTAAGTGCTAAGTCACCCGAGCATAGCAATAATGAGCATAGCAACCTTGGAATGACGATGGAAAAATCCCTTAAAAGAACCTTATGACTTCAGAGCTTCCCGAAGACCCTCTTGAAGCGGCAAAAGTGTGAAGACGTTCTGGACGATATTTCTTGATCAGAAAGGAGTTATACTGACAAGGGTATGCGAGTCTACTACAAAGGTGTGTCAGCAAAGAGCATGTAGAGACAGTCCTCAAATAAGTCCACGAAGGGGCTTGTGGTTCCTATATAGGAACTGACGCTCTGGCAGGAGTACTGCTCTGCCAGGGATACATCTCGCCCACTTTAAGGAAGGACGTGAGGCAATTTGTCCAGAAATGTGACAATTGCCAAAGGCACACTAACATCTAGAGGCTACCCTTGGAAACGATAACTCCGGCTAACTACCTTTGCCCCTTCACAGTATAGGGTCTTGACCTCATTGGCCCTTTCCCAACTGCACCTGGAGGCGTGAAGTTCTGCGTAGTCGCAGTAGATTACTTCACTAAATGGATTGAGGCAGAGCCTTTGGCAACCATATCGATGAAGGACGTATAAAAATTTGTCTGGAAGAACATCGTATGCAGATTCGGCATACCAAGGATGATAGTGGCTGATAATGGTTCCCAGTTTATTGACAAGGGGTTCCAGGAATTCACTGCCGAACTTGAGATAAAAATGCACTTCGCCCCGGTAGCTCATCCTCAGAGCAACGAACAGGTAGAGGTGTTATGGCCCTTATAGTAGAAAGCGAAATTGAGGAAGGTAAGGTGATCTAAATTAAGTTTACAACTGTAATTCAAGTTTACATAGCAAGAATAGAGAAGTTTAGCAAAGTTCACTAAGTTCTGAGAAAGATAAAGCACTGAATGAAGTTCAGGGGTAAAATGGTAATTTTGCATCCTGAATAGCCGAGACGAGTCCTGAGTGTTTTAAAATGAATTTTTATAACTTAAATTTTGACCTTAACTCAAACTTAAAGAATAGACAAGGATTTAATCAAGAATCACTAAGTTACAAAGATGGGGGACTTAATTCCATTAAACTTGAAACCTTGGTGACCTTGATGCTAAGTAAGGGTTTAAGAAGGGAAAGAGATGGGGGAGGCTGCCATAACCATGTTTTCATACTTTCCTCACTCATTTCTCTCTCAAATTAAGCTTGGAATCAAGTGATCTTGGTGTCAAGAGGTGCAATTCAAAGCATATAAGCTAGGAGGAGTGCATTTCAAGCTTAAAAACATGATTTTGAAGCTTGGAAGGGCATTTTTCCACTTCCCCTATTTTTGAATGAGGTAAGAGATGTGTTCTTGATTGAATTCATGTTTGTTAGTTAGTTTGGAGGTTGGGTTTTGGTTAGAGAGTGAAGTTTTGATGATTGGTGCTTTGTTTTTGGATTGGAACTTGTTTAGAACTTTGGTGAGCTTGGTTGAACGAAAAGGGGATTGATTCTTGCTTGTTACTTCGAGTTGAGGTAAGAGAGATGTTTTTAAGTTCATTTGATGCCATTAGCTTGAGTTTTCTTGAAGAATTCGAGTGGTTTTAGCTATGACATTAGTTAAAAGTTTTGGTTAAATTATGGTGGACTAGAGGAATTGGGAGGATTGGATTGATGTTACAAGGCATCATAGATTAGCTTGTGATAGTTAGTTATGTTCTATGCAACATTTTCTATGTGTATATGAAATTTGGAGGCATTCCATGCATGTTTGATATGTGTAGGAATCATCCAAAGTTCATAGCAGCAAAATGCGCCAATTTCTGCATTTCTGCAGATTGGCGACACATTGCCAATTACAGGTCGACCCCAGTGACATGTCACCAATCCAAAAAAGTGTCTCAGAACGTTACCAACTTTGGCGACACGTCACCACAGTTGGCGACGCGTCGCCACAGACAGAAATGCTAAATTTTTCACATTTTGCTCAAGTGATCCAAGTGAGACCTAAGGGGGTTCTTAGCATGCCTAGGGGTCTAAGGATTCCGGGGGTACTCCGAGACTTCCAAAAGTCCCACAAAATATAAGAGTTTCCTTGAGTTTTGTAGAGTTTTAAGGTAGCTTGTGCAACAAGCAAGGAAACTAAGTTGCAAACAAACATAACTAGCTACCACTAGCTCGGGTGAGAGGTTTAGAACCCTTGTTGGCCTAGCCGTGTTGTAGCCATTAGGTCACAAGGTGAAGCCTTGTTCATCTAGTCTACAACAATGAGGCCCTGCAGCCTAGTCTACAAAGTTACACCATAATTCCCCTGCATAACGACTACGGGAAGGCTACATGATTGCATCCAGTAAGCTTTGGCTTGCTAGGAGCGGGTTAGTGATTAGAACTCGCTAGCCACGGAGTGATGCACCGTGAGAAGGACTAGTTGAGGAGAGGTCTTTATGGCCTAGTTATATGTGCATATATCAGACCCTTATGCTGTGTGAGCTTGCAGCAAGTTTACAAATGTTTATCATATGTCCAGTCCTAGTAATTTTCTTGCAGGTACACTAAAGACCCCTTTCTGAGAATTGTCGAATTCTCACTCCCTAGTTATGTTATGCAAAGACTGAAGTTGCTGGACTGGGTAATCGTTGAGGTTTATCGCGGTAGTAACTCTTGTACAGGTATTGTACTTGATGCCCTTCAGCATCTTCGTCTTGCGACATGGTGAATTCCGAGGGAGCTTCCGAGGAGGGAGAACATCTGACGGAGAGGTTCCCCAGGTGGGAAAGTACCTGAAAGATTCCTAAAAAAGGGTTAGGAGGTCCCCGGGATGATTTTCCGGGGAGGAGCCTCCGACGCCCAAGTCAGTTTTCTGAGAAGGTGAAAGGAGACACTCAGGAAGTTTTGCGGTCTTGCCTGTTTGTGTTTTTTCAGGAGAGATGAGTCCAATCCCTTGCCAGGACGTGTTCCTGTGTATTTATAGGGAATCCTGACCCGTTTAGATCATGACACGTGTTCGGTCAGATCTTTTCTGTACCTTCGGACGTAGGGGACAAGTAGTCAGTGGCAGGCTCCTTGAGCCTTGAACCGAGTCAAGTCGTGACAAGACCCGGACGGCTTCGGCGCGTCAGGCCGCCGTTTCAGGCAGCATATGGGCGACCTGTCAGAGGCTCCTTAAATGCTCATTAAATGCTCATGCCGTACTCCCGAGGTCCTTTGGGCGAGGTCATCTTTTGGTACGGACGCCTTTCTTCGGGAATCACGTTGGTGGCTCGGGGAGTTCTCTAGCTCGGGAGTTCCGCCTTCGGGGAGAATCTCTCCTGCTTTCAGTAGCTGGTTCTTTTCTCCCGAAGGCGATATGTTCGGTTCCCCGAGAGAGTCAGCGACACATTTAGATAACCTGGCGTTTCAGCCGAAGTGCTTACTTCGTCATGCTCGATTTCGCTTCTGCCGAGGTCTGTGGCAATGCTTCTTTCCGAGCTACGTCAGGCTCCCCGGACAAACCTTCGGGGAAATTCATACTGGGGGAGGCGATAGCCTTTTGGCTATCACAGGCCCCCCCTCGAAAAAGCCGAAGTGGAGACTTCGGTTTGTTCGCTTCCTGAGGGCCCCTCTTTGGGCCTTGAGTGCAGTACTTGTTCCGAAGACGGACCTTCCGTCCGAAGACGTAGGCTTTTCTTCCATAGCCTGTCTGTTGGTGTCTTCGAAGTAACCTGCTTTCCAGCTTTTTAGGCCTTCCTCGAAGAAGCCGAAGTGGAGACTTCGGTTCGCTGTCTTTCCGAGGATGCTTCTCGGGAGTTTCTAGGGAGTGTAACCTGTGCCGAAGATACACCTTTTTGTCCGAAGATACGGACTGTTCGGCCATAGCCTGTCTTTTGGTGTCCTCGAGGTAACCCACTTCTTTACTTTTGTAGGTTAGTGAAACGTCGCGTCTCGTAACCAGACGTGTCAGTCTAGAGCGGCGCGACGTCTGTCAAAGGGCGTGTTCCTCTTTTGGTGTGATGGCTAACACGTGTCTGCTTTTTGTTGGCTGGGGTTGCATCGGTTACCGCGGGCGCGCCTTTTTAGGTGCAGAAGGGCAGTTATGGCGGCGTTTCGCCTTCGCAGAGTACTTATGACGCCGGTCCGCCTACCCCCCTCGGCCTATATATATGCTCATTCCGTCATTTGTCTCTTTTGCTTTTGCTTTTGCTCTGGTTTTCCTTCTGCTCTCTTCTGCTTTTCGCGGCGGTTCTTTCACCTGAGCTTTTTTCCGGTCATCTTTCACGACGGCGTCTTCACACCCAGATTTCGGCAAAAGATTTGGTGGGTTTTGATTTCCAGAACTCTTTATTTTTCAAAGTTTGCCCGAAGTTCATTTTTGCCTTTTCCGAACTCATTTTTTAGCCAAAAATGCCGATTCCTGAAAGTTGGCAGCCTCTTCTTTCTCACTCTTGTTGCACCACTCCTGCAAAATTAGCGAAGTGGAAGAAAATTTTTTTCCTTCCTTCGTACGCTGTTACGCGGTTGCCACGTCCTGACCACTACAGCTTTTCAAACCATAGTAACGAGATCACCGTTTTCCGAGCTCAACTGAAAGCCGGACTTCGGTTCCCCCCTCCGAAGTTGATTTGCGACTTTTGCCAATTTCATGGCATTGCCGTAAATCAACTTCCTCCGAACTCGTACTGCTATTTCAACGCCTTCCTCTGTATGTGTGGCATTTTCAAAATAGAACCCCACTTCGTCATTTTTATGCAGTACTACAAGCTCTACGTGGTCCCGAAGGGTGGCTTTTACTTCATGCTACCTCGGGGATCCGGGAGCAAAAAGTATATGTTCACCTTCGCCACTAAGGACAGCTGGCGAGGGTGGCAAAAAAAGTTTTTCTTTCTGAAGATGGAGGAGGCCTGGTCGCATGTTCCGACCAAGTGGGCTCAGGGACGGTTGGAGGACGACGTCGTAGATCCGAGGATACTGTTGACTCCCGAGTTGGTTTCCGTATTCACGGATTTCGACGGACGTATCCGAGCCGTCGCCGACTGGGGTCCCGAGGTCCTTTCGCGCCCTCTTTACCCCTTCCCCATCAATTGGAGGTTGATGACCGAGGAGGTCCTTCGGGAGCTCGGGGTGGTAAAGGAGCACAAGACGGACCTCGGGATGCCGGCTCCTGCCATCACCGGGAAGGACTCCTGGCTAGTGCAACTCCTTCGGGAGGAAGTTTCTTTCGAAACTTTTTATGAGAGTAAGTTACTTTCTAATCTCCTTGTTATAACTTCGTTCCGGACTCACACTGATGTCTTTCTTCCTTTTCAGAAATGGGCGAGGACACTGCTGCCTTCTACAAAGCCCTTTTCACCGGTCAGCCCGCGAAGGGTGAGCAGACGAAGAAAGCTGCCTCCCGAAGACGGAAAACGTCCGGGGCTGGGCCGTCTGTTTCCAAACGGGCGAAGAAGGATGTGCCCCCCCTCTTCCGGAGATTTCCGAAGAGGTGGGCGAGGAGCCCGAGGCTGCTACTGTCCCTCAGTCCGAGGTTGCTGCTGAGGTCCCTCCTCAAAGTCCTACCCCGTCGCAGGCTCTTCTGGGCGCCGTGGTAGAGGCCCCTTCTGCCGAAGAGCGGCGCCGAAGAAAAGGCAAGGGGATTTCTGCCGAAGAGGCTCGAGCTTCCGACGACGACGTCGTCGAGGTGCAAGCAGGTTTGTTCTTCTAACAAACTGTGGTGCTCCTCTTTTTGATGATCTTTGAGGTTTTCTTGCCCTGACCAATTTTCTGTTTTGTCGTGCAGAAGAGTCGCTCACTCCGGGTTGGGTAGCTGAGCATGCAAAGAGGAGAGCCCTTCGGGACGCCCGCATCCCGAAGGGAAAAGTCCCGAAGGAGCCTTTCTGGACGTTTACGGAGGACATGAATTTGTACTCCGGAGACTGCCAGCAAATGGCTACAGAGATCTCGAAAGGGGTCCTCACCGATGCCTCCTTCAAGGCCATTGCCACGGCTCACCCGGGCGACGATTCTCTCGCCGCGAAGCTTTCCGAACACGCCGCCCAGGTATACTTTGCGTCTATCTTTCTCCCTTGAATTTTTTTTCTAAGTGTTTGGTTTTCTCTTTGTCTTGATGACCTCGCCTTTATCCTTTTGCAGCTTCTGGGATACACCGGCTTTCTCCGAGTTTGGGTGGCGAGGCAGACGGAGTTCCGAGATAAGGCCTTAAAAGCCATAGAAAAAACTAAGGCCATGTGCTCGGAATTAGCTGTCAAGAACCTGCAGCTGGCTCAAGCTGCGAAGAAGGAAGTTGCCACCCTTCGGGATGAGTTCCAGAAAGAAAAAGAGGAACTTTTGAGGGACTCCTCCCAGAAAATTTCTGACCTCGGCTCCCAAATGGCGGAGCTGATCTCGGAAAATGAGGCGCATCAGAAAGAGAAGTCAGAGGCTGAAAGGCTCCTGGCGAAGGCGCTTGCTGAGAAGGCTGCGCTCCAAGCCGAGGTCGATGCTATGAAGAAGGAGACGGAAAAGAAGAGAGTGAAGGAGCTGAAGAAGAAGGTCTAAGATTTGAAGAAGGACTTCGAGGAGCTTGAGGTCGAGAAGGACAAGTCTGACCAGATGACCAAGGTTGGTTTTCAGGACAGGTTCTGTCTTGTTCGGCACCAAGTCCTTTAGAGGTTCCCAGATCTGGACCTCTCTTTCCTGGCGGCCCTGGACATTCCCGAGGGACCTCGGTGGTCCTGGTCTAAGATTGATCATCTGAACCTGCCTCCTTCTATTCCGGCGCCGAAGGTGGTGCAACAGGACGCAGGAGCCGAAGACTCCCGGGACGCCGAGAACCCTTAGTTTGTTCTAGGGCCCTTTTTCTTCTTTCTCTTCTTTTTTGTACTTCTTCTTCTGGCTATCTTTTTTGTAAGCACACTTATCTCAATAAAGACCTTGAAAATTTGGCTAAATCTTTTCGTGAGATTCTTTGTTTCCCTTTGCCCCGAACTTTATTCGCTCAAGAGACTTCGGAAAACTTTGTCTGTGCTTATCATGGTGACCTCTTTCGCGAAATCCTGATTTGTTCAACTTATGCCCAAAAATTTTGGCTAAGTCTTTCGCCAGATTTTCTCTGTTGTCCCGAACACGTTTGCTCAAGAGACTTCGGAAAATAATACCTTCGCTTATTTTAGCCGGCCACCTTTGCGGAATTCGCACCACTCATGCTTAGGACTTTTTGGCTAAGAAACTTTTTATGCTTTAGAGAAAATTTTTCTTTCTTTGTACAGCACGGTCTTCTTCGCCGAGATTCTAAGCATAGAATTTTCTCAAGGCGTCCGAATGCCACGTATTTTTTAATTCTACGCCTTCGGAATCGCCGAGCTTGTAGACCCCTTTTCGTACTTCGGCAAGAACCAGGTAAGGGCCTTCCCAGTTGGCGCGAAGTACTCCGTGGGATGGCTTTCGAGGTGCGAATTCATTCTTTCGGAGAACGAGGTCTCCTCTCTTTATTCCTTTTGGCCTGGCGCGCAAGTTTATAGCCGCGGCCACTCTTTGCTGAAAAGCTTTTCTTCTTAGTTCGGCTATTTCTCTGTGCTCGCCGACGAGGTCGAGCTTGGTTCTCAGGCCGAGGTCATTTCCATTTTCATCAAAAACTTGCACTCGAATTGATGGTTGCACTACCTCGATTGGGATGATGGCTTCTGTACCGAAGACGAGTGAAAAAGGCGTTTCCCCAGTGGCTCTTCGGGGTGTTGTTCGGTAGCTCCACAGTACACTCTGGAGTTCGCCTGGCCATTTCCCTTTTGCTTCCCCCAGCCTCTTTTTCAGACCATCTTTTATGGTCCTATTAGATACCTCTACTTGGCCATTGCTTTGAGGATGGGCTACTGGGGCGAAGTGCATCTTTATTCCGAGGTTGTTGACAAAGTCCTGGAACCCTCTGTCAATAAACTGGGATCCATTATCGGCTACCAGTGTCCTCGGTATGCCAAACCTGCATACAATGTTCTTCCATACGAACTTCTGCACTTCTTTAGCTGAGATAGTTGCTAATGGTTCTGCCTCGACCCATTTAGAGAAGTAGTCTACTGCGACCACGCAGAATTTCACGCCTCCGGGGGCTGTTGGGAGCGGCCCAATGAGGTCTATGCCCCAAACTGCGAAGGGCCAGGGATAGTCAGCCGAAGTCACCATTTCCGAGGGTGTCCTCTGGATTTTTGCGTGTTTTTGGCAGCTGTCACATTTTCGGACGAACTGTCGGGCATCCTTTCTTAGGGTAGGCCAAAAATATCCTTGGCGAAGTACCACTGCGGCGAGGGCGTCAGTTCCAATATGTGAACCACAAGCGCCTTCGTGGACTTCTTCGAGGATCATTTCAGTATCCTCTTCGCCAACACACCTCTGTAAAGGATTTGCATATCCCTGCCGATACAGTTCTTCGCCTATTAGGAAGAATCGCCCAGAGCGTCTTCGCACTTTTGCGGCTTCGATGGGGTCTTCGGGGAGCGCGTTGTCCGCAAGATACCTCTTTATTGGATCTTTCCAGCCCTTTTCCGAAGTTACTATGCTCAGTACTTCAATGCTCGGGTGGTTTAGTACCTCGGTGTATGTTTTTGCCTTTGCCAGGCAATCTGCTTCGGTGTTTTCCCGACGAGGTACATTTTCGATGCGTATGGTGTCGAACTCTCGAATGAGCTTCGTCACCAGTTCGTGGTATTTTGCCAAAATTGGGTCTTTCGCGCCGTAGTCCCCTGCCGTTTGCCGAACTACCAGCTGGGAGTCACTGTGAGCCTTCAAGTTTCTTATTCCAATTTTTCTGGCCAGGCGCAACCCTGCTATCAGAGCTTCATACTCAGCCACATTATTGGTGGCGCTGAAGCTGAACTTGATGGCCTTTATCACCTCTAGACCTTCGGGTCCTCTGATGATTACCCCGGCTCCTTGGTGTTCGGAACCTGAGGCTCCATCCACATGCAGCGTCCATTCTGGCTCACCTTCGCCAGGATCCGGGTGGCTATCTTCGGTGGTAGGTACTTCGGCGATGAAGTCAGCCAGTGCTTGAGCTTTTATGGCTTTCCGAGGTTCATAAACAATGTCGTGTTCGCCAAGCTCTATACACCATTTGGAAAGCCTTCCCGAATGATCAACTTTTTTCATAACATCCCGTAGAGGCAGACTACTTCGGACGATGATGGGGTGAGCCTGAAAGTATGGCTGCAATCTTCTTCCTGTCAGCACCAAGGCATATATGGCTTTTTGGAGTAATGGATACCTGACCTCGGCGCCGTGCAGGGATTTGCTTACGTAATAAACTGGCCATTGTCTCGACCCTTCCTCTTTCACAAGGACCGAGCTCACTGCTTTTTCTGAAACAGCGAGGTACAGGATGAGGGGCTCTCCTTCGCGAGGTTGTCGCAGAGTAGGCAGTCGAGACAAATAGATTTTAAGTTCTTCCCAGGCTTTTTGGCAATCCTCATTCCAAGGATGGTCACCATCCCCGAGGTCATTTTCTCTTTTTGCTGCCTTAGTAAGGACTTTGAAGAATGCCCGACACCGATCTCCGTACCTGGAGATGAACCTGCTAAGAGAGGTTATCCTTCCAGTGAGTCTCTGCACGTCTTTCACTGTGACAGGAGTTCGGAATTCGAGCAGAGCCTTAATTTTTTCTGGGTTAGCATCAATGCCCCTTTCTGATACCATGTAGCCCAGAAATTTTCCCGAGGTCACGCCGAAGACGCATTTTTCGGGGTTAAGTCGAATTCCGAATATTCTGAGTTGCTGGAAGGTTTCCTCTAGGTCTGTGACATGGTCTTTAGGCATCTTACTTTTGACTATCATGTCATCAACGTAGACTTCCATGTTCCTCCCTATTTGGTCATGAAAGACTTTGCTCATCAGCCTTTGGTAGGTGGCTCCTGCATTTTTGAGCCCGAAGGGCATCCTAGTGTAACAATATGTTCCACCTTCGGTGATGAAAGCAGTTTTTTCTTCATCTTCGAGATCCATCCTTATTTGATGATACCCACTGAAGGCGTCGAGGAAGCTTAGGAGCCCATATTCGGCAGTTGAGTCGACCAACTGGTCTATCGGTGGGAGAGGATAGGAATCTTTCGGGCAGGCATCGTTCAAGTTTCTGAAGTCGATGCACATCCGGAGCTTACTACTCCCTTCTTTTGTAGCAATGACCACATTGCTTAGCCATTCGGGGTACTTGACCTCCCTAATTACATTTGCATCCATCAGGCGCTGTACTTCGGTTTTGACGAATTTACTTTTGTGGACCGAGATGCCTCGCTTCTTTTGCCGGACAGGTTTTGCTTCCGGACTTACTTTAAGGCTATGTTGTATTATGCGAGGGTCTACCCCTGGCATATCCTTTGGCGAGTAGGCGAACAGTCCTTTATTCATCAGTAGAAAGGATACAAGGTTTTTCTTGTCACCTTCGGCCAAGTTTTTCCCTATTCGGGTATTTTGGCCGGGGACAAGTTCTACTTCTTCCGTTTCTACTTCTGCGAACTTTTCCGCCCCGCCCGTTTTTGGTTCTTTGGTCGGTAGTGTCCCTCCTGCTAAGGTTTGTGCAAAGTTGGCTGCTGGGGCCTTCCGGGCTTTGACAAACACCTTTCTGACCTCGGCTTGGTCGATGAAATTTTCGGCATCTCCGTCCTTGGTGGCGAAGGTGATTGTTAAGTACTTCACATCTGGGCGAATGTGCAAATTCCCTTGTGTTTGCTTTCCAAGGATGGCGTTGTACGACGAAGGGACATCCATGACAATGAACCTCGTCATTGTGGAGGCAAAAATTTCTCCTTTTCCGCTGATCGAACTCCCTCTCATCATCAGGGGAAGGTCGATCCAGCCGAGGACGGGCAGCTCTGAGGGTCCTATTCCAAAGGTTGGTGAAGTAACAGGCTTGAGGTCGATGCTGGATATTCCCAAGCTTGGGAGCAGATGCGAGAATAGGACGTCGGCGTTTGATCCATCGTCCAGCAATACCCTTTTGACGTCCCAATTCCCTATTCTTGCCATGACCAACAATGGGTCGTCATGAGGGAAAATGACGGAGGAACCATCTCTTCGGGCGAGTTTTTTCGATGGGTTTGGTACTCCATTGTTGCTATTTCCCTAGCTTTCCTCTTTCTCCCCGAGGATGGCAGTCCAGTGGTGATGGTTTGTATTACCCCCGCCGAAGGTGGGAGGTGCCTTTTTGGACTTCGGCTCCTCCTTCTGTCGGAGTC